>OZ012680.1:115209848-115476859 GCA_963942445.1 Argyra leucocephala | reverse complement strand
TCTATATAAAATTGATTCAAAATACCTTTTTATGTTGGACCTGTATATCTTGTAACTTGGCCATTTCTTTTCTTATATTCCTTAACTTTTTGTAAATAAAACACCTTAAAAGTTGGCCTTGTTTTTTTACTGTAATACGTTTAAATTTTTTTACATAAAAATGAATATGGAGATGAGTAGAGAACAGATTTTGTTTTTTCCATTTGTTACTCAGTTACGTAGTTGTATTTTAATTTTTTCTATGTATTAGTGTAAAAATTTTGTACTCTGAACTTGATAACATCGCTTGATACAATCTTGGATATAAAAAGTGAATCTGCAAATAATGAAGATATCGTCGAATCAAGCAATATTCCGTATATACCAGCAAGTGATACTATGGATAATTTGAATAAAGTTCTTTTGTATGTTTCTGAGCAGCAGCCAGAATTAACTTTAGAAGTTCTTAATATAAAAACCAAAATAGAACAATATTTAGGAAAACAAAAAAAAATTTCAAACAACGTCCTTTACGATCTTTTTTTAAAAAGTAAAAATGACATTGAATCAGATTGAATTCAATGTTATTTTTACTTAAATGAATTCTTGAAGTTTGGAAAATTTTAATCCTTAGAAAACCAATTTTGAATTAATAAAGTATGAACATACATACATATTACATATATAATAAATGGTCAATAACTTAATTGCCTTTTGTTTCCATTTAAAAAAAAATTTTTTTTAAATTTTCTTACAAGTTGGTCTTACAAGTTTTCGAACCGTGGGTGGCCAATTTAGATAGGTTTCATTGTATTAACACTTAAAAGCTATTAAAATTTTGGTAGTTGCAAATTTATTGTGTACATTTTTTTTTTTTTCTCCTATTACTCCGCGTGGTAGCATAGGGCTTCGATAGTGAACCTCCATTCCTCTCTGTTGAGTACTACTTCCTTAATATCGTCCCAGGTATAATTGTTGTTTGTTAATTCTTGATCGATTGTGCGTCTCAATGTGCTGTATGGTCTGCCAGGTCTCCTTTGTCCTTGTGGATTCCACTCTAGAGCTCTTCCTGCTATATCACTTTCTGATTTCCTTAGTGTTTGACCTATCCATTTCCATTTTTTGCTATTTATCTGTCTGTTGATCGGTTCTTCTCCAATTATCATCCATAAATCCTCGTTGCTAATTCTTGCCGGCCAGAATATTCTACATATAATTCTCAAGCACTTGTTGATGAATACTTGTAGCTTCTGTTTGATTCTGACCGAAAAGAGCCATGTTTCACTGCCATATATTAATGTTGACTTAACACATGCTCTGAATATTGTTAGCTTTGTTGTTCTCGATATTTGGTTGCTCCGCCATATCTTCATTAGGCTCCCAAATGTTCTTCTTGCCTTATTTATACGGCTGTTGACATCTTCTGTTGTACCTCCTCTTGATGTTATGATGCTCCCCAGTTAGTTGAATTCTTCTACGTATTCTATCTGTTGTCCACTCACTGTTATTGGCTCACTATCACTGTTGTTTGTCCTCATTGCCTTAGTTTTCCGATATTTAATTGCAGTCCCGATTTCTTTGCTTCTTCCTGTAATCTGTTAACTTTGTTCTGTAGGTCCCTTTGATTCCTTGATATTAGGCATACATCATCTGCGTAATCTAAGTCTTCTAAGTTGCCGAAGAGATCCCATTCTATTCCGTTTATTCCAGTGCAAACTTATCTTAGAATGTCGTCTAGTATTGTGTTGAAGAGAAGTGGAGATGGAGGACATCCTTGTCTAACTCCTATATTGGTGTAGAATGGATCACTGATGTTACACAAATCTAATAATTTCTCTATTCTAAACTATATTTGCATTCGATTAACCACTTTATATTTTCTACTTGATAATTATATAATTTACTTCATTTACTTTATAAATACACTCTGTATGAGCCAACAGATCTTTTAGCTATACTGAAAATAAATAAATAAATAAAGCTGATTTTAATGGTGAAAAATATACAATGCAACAATATTCATCAGAAATATAGCATCGTTGTAAAATTATTTTCTTGTTGCTGTTTTGGAATTTGTTTTTGTTAAAGTAACATCGTGATATCCTGAACGTAATAAATTTATTGTTTATAATAAAATATTTCAATAATAATTTATTTTTTTAATTTTTCTCGCAATTATTTGTTTATTTATTTATATATCAGTTTACCTGTATATTAGCACGCAGCCAAACTTTCAGACCATTTTCACATACGAGATGTTGGACTATTATTTTTATTGTCATTTATTTTATCCTACACAGAATATTAGACCAGGTTCAAAAAACCAACAAAGCATTTTGCTTTCATCGGAAATCGAACTAATTGATAAATACATAAATGTTACATATGTAAACGTAGTTAAATTAAAGTAGATTACTAAATGTAAGCATAGTTTAAGATATTGCTATAAGTTACAGTAGTTTTAAGTCTGACAGTTGAAATAAAGAAGAACGTGATATAACAACATATTGTCTGCTTTTATCAAAAATCATTATCAAAAAATATTATTGTTATATATACTTATTTTAAAGAAGTTGTACGATAGAACAGTAATCGTTTAATTTTACTTAAATTCATCGGATTAATAAATTTATTACGCTACTTTGCTTCCCCTAAAATAACTTTTGTTTTCTGCTCCAAAATTTTAACTTTATTTTCCAAACTTTCCTACTCATAGAGTACCATCCATGTATTGATTTCTACCATTGGTTTTTCAATAATTTATAATTAAGATTATTTATAAAAATAAGTAAAACAGTCTAACAAGAAAAATTATACAGATTCAAATTAAAGTTATCAAATCGAATACGAAGTCGACTTCAAGATGTGGGTGCTACTTTAAGAGTAGCATTAAGTAATAATCTATTGAAACAAGAATTAATAAGCTGGTAAACGAATGTCGACCATAATGAAGCCATTAAAAATAAAAAAAAATTAATACTTTTGTTTCATTAATTTTATATAAGACATTTTAGAATGGGTCTAGTAATTTTTTGCTCATATTTTATGAGTCGAAAGATAAATAAGGTTGAGAAACGTTGCTATCATGTACCGTGTATAATATACCGTGATCACAAGGACTACAAAGCCCAGGTACCTACCTCACATTGTAAATATCATTGATAATTACGTTAGTCGGGAGACGAAAATAGTGTTATGATCACTGATGATCACAGTTTAGCCAAAGTGTCAAAATAAAATGTATCGACATATTCTTTGTCCCAGATAATAATTATTGTAACATTATAATATATATCACTGGTAAACAATGATACCTGGGTACGTAAAGGGGAATAACATATAGGGGTATTATATAATACATAGGGGTATTATATAGTAACTGAAAGAAAGAAAATTTGCGTATCACTGATCATCACGATAGTCAAAGTGTTAATGTAAAAAATTTGTACAACAAAAATTGTTTTTTACTCCTTTAATAAGTAACAAAAAAAAAATATTATCAAATACTCTAAATCTACTACTCGCCTATTTAAACGTTTCAGTGTCAGGATAATTAATTTCCCTCAAAACCGTAAACCAGTTTGGAGTGTTGCTTGTTTTGATCTAAGTTATCTTATTACCAATAGGATGTTCAAATTTAAGGAAATTTACCTATAAAAATTTACAACCTCTTTCTAAAGTAAATATTCAGGATTTGGTTTGGTATATTAGTTTTTATATGTATGAAATATTGTACTGACTAGCAGATGAGGAAATCCAATAATTTATCAACATTTATTATATAATTATACTTTATCGTATTTCGGGATTTATACCAACTCAACTCTCCAACTCTATAACAACTCCGAACACGTTTTATCCACCAATTAAAACACAACATTTAGAAATATAAAATATTTTAAAGATAAGATTTTGAAAATAATTATTATAAAAGACAAGATATTGTTAGGCTCTCTCTTTTATCAGACACATGCCCCTCTTAAGTTGCCTCTCCAAGTGGTACATGCCCGAGTAGCTTACAACTTAATTTGTTGGAACTATTTTGTTATCTAACATAAGAAGCGAACATGATTCTCTCTTGACAAAGTGAATCCTTTGCGGACAAGGGTATATAGGATATATGCTGATTTAGTTCCACTTCTATTGTCAAATTTTATTTATGCTAAGTAGCTCCTTATAGTTTATCAATTAGCATTAGTTGGTTTGAATTTCTTATAAATAAACAATTCATATTAGTATTTCATATGATACCACAACACATTACCTGCACTGTAACTAACACTCCCTAAACTATAACATTAGTCAGAATGACTTGAACTGAACTTATATAATAATTTCATACCATTTTATTTGATTTTTAATTATAATTACGGCAAAAAAATAATAATTTAGTAAATTAAAAAAAAAATTAAATATAATTAAAAATGTAACTGTAATTACACTACACTAATTTAATGATTATATTATATTATCAATAAAAATGTAGCTGAAATAATTGCATTGGATTAATAAAATGATTGTGTGAAATGTCTTATTTTATAATATAAAAAACAATTATTATATGCTTGCATATAAATGTTACGGGTAAAAGACGTTTTTAGGCTTAACTAGTTTTATATAATATAATTTTTCGACAAAATCAGATTTTTTTAATGTAAATTATTTTATTTTGATATAATGAAGAGATTAAGATTAATATTTTAAAGAACAATTCCAACATGAAAATTAATTTAAAATGTATTACATAAGTTGTGTATATTTTTTTTGAACCTACGATATTGATCTATGATATGATTAACAAAAATATTTTTAGAAATTAAGCCATCTACAAAATAAATATTTTGCATTACCAGAATTGCATTTGTCTTTTTGTCAATTTTTCATTAAATTTTGCTAGCCGATTTTATTCAAAAAAATTGTTATTTTATTTATTATTAATATATAAAATATATTAATATATTTTATATTTATATATTTTATTAAAAATATATTTTTACTTTGCACCGAGACTAACTAAAAACTAACTGTTACGAACCTTCTAAAAACAATAGTTTTGTCGAAAACAAACTATTTTTAACAGAACTAGCTTAATCTAACAGCTTTTATCAGTAACAAATATACATATATACAACACATATATATAATCGCAGTTATCATTTTCATCGTTAATAAAAATAAATAAAAAAAGCTACGCACATCTTTGATAGTATTTCACTTTAATAAACATATATACATATACTGTATATAAATTCTTAAATATCCTTGAAGGTCCTTTTTATATTATTTTTATTTTCATTTTTATGATGGATGTAAATCATTTCTTTTTTGTTTTTACTCGTGTCTCTCCTTCACTTTCTTTGAATTACTAACATAATTTAAAAAAAAAAAATGCAGAAAAAAAAATTATACATATATACAATTCGTCCTTTTTTGGTTTATTTATTTTTCGTTCTTTAATGTTTTCATTTATTTTTGTTACAATTTATTTCTTTGTTTTTTTTTTGATTTTTTTTTTACTTTAAAAGAAAAATCTGATCAGGAAGACCCGTTATCCTTATTCTATTATAAGTAAATAATAACGTATAAAATTATATAAATTTATTGAAATAAAAACCTAAAAAATTAAAGTCCTTATTGTATCCTTATAATATATATATACATATATATATTTTATATATTTATTTTGTTGAATTTCATTTGTTTTTTCCTTCCATTCCAGGTGATATTATGAGCACTGTTAATTTGGGCTCATTAAAACCAGATGGTTTGCCTTTACATCTACAACAGCAACAACAACAACAAGGAAGTAACAGTAACACAGGTGGTAACTCTGGAACTTCCGGTAATACAGGAAATAATAATGATGATATTGATGATGATAGTGGTGGTAGTGCTAGTAGTGGTAATAATAATAATAATATTAATATTAATAATTCTGGTGGCGGTATTGGCACTGGTACTGGAACAAGTAATAGTGGTTCAACAACACAATTTACAAATGGTGGTTATACAAATTTAAATGATGATCCACAAAATAAACCATTACCAGCAATTGTTTATATACATGGTGAATCATATGAATGGAATTCAGGAAATCCATATGATGGTTCTGTATTAGCTGCTCATGGTAATGTTATTGTTGTAACATTGAATTTCCGGTTGGGTGTATTGGGTAAGTTAAT
The DNA here is from genome assembly GCA_963942445.1 of Argyra leucocephala. NCBI lineage: Eukaryota > Metazoa > Arthropoda > Insecta > Diptera > Dolichopodidae > Argyra > Argyra leucocephala. Next base: position 115,470,698 of record OZ012680.1, on the reverse strand, counting down.
ATTTTATTATAAAAGTGATAAAATAATAAATAAATCAATTTTATTTGTTGTAATTTTATGTTTATTTTTTTCATTTTATTTATATAATGCAAAACATATTTTCATGTATTAAATGAAAAGTAAAAATAAATTAAGGATTATTGGCAAGGACATTGAAAATTACTTTTTGAATTCTTGATATTAATTTAAGTAAATTAAATGGTCTCTTTTTTATGCATGGTTTCTATTAATGAAAATTTATTGTTATTATATTGTAACCTTTTTTGTTAGGATATAGTAACAACAACAATATAAAATATTACAATGATATTATAAGGAGTTTAAACATTCAGATTTATTATTGAATGAAATTATGACAGTGAAGAGAATTTGAAACTAGGAAGCAAATTTAAAACCGATTATTTTTTGACCAATAATGATAATTAATACTGATATATATAATTTAATTCTAAAATGAATGTTTTAAATCGTTCGTTATATTAAATTAATTTTTTAATAAGAAAAGATAATATTTTAGACATGTTATTTACATGTTATGGTTTGGTAAGCTTTGAAAAAATAAAAATAACATTATTTCAAAATAAATCGTATTGATATAATCATAATTGACAGTGATGGGGTTACATCACAATGATGATATTATTATTAGTAGAACTATATAATAGAACTATATAATAGAACATAATATATACGATAGTACCAAATTCGCATACACAACTAAGATTAAAAGCCTAAATATGTACAAGCTGTCAAAAGGAGTAGATAGAGCACTTCTCTTTCAATCGAAATCTTTAAGTTTCAATTGATGACAGAAAAATGCTTTATAGGTTTTTAAACTTGATCTAGTGGTTTTCCGCCCCTTATCAACAATTTATGGTTTATATTATGCTAACTACCAGCTTATGCTGATAAATTTTGCTAATAAACCAGCATAATGTAAATCAGTCATTAACAGCTTAAATAAATTGAAATAAGACTATGCCATAAAGTTTAGTTCCCGGAAATTAGAGCAGTTTTCCACATTAAAATAGTGGAAATACTAAAAATTTATTAAATATATCTTTTTCGAGGATTAGATTTAAATTAGATCATTAGACTTAAAACATAGTAACAACTGCAGGACCATAATACACGAATATGTAAATCTAAACTAATATCAAGAATTGTTGAAAATCAATCGTAATAAAAAAAGTAAAAATAAACCAAAATATGCAAATACATAATATTAAGTACAACATATTGCATCAAAATTGAAAACTTTAACTCTAGTTAAAAATTTATTGTCAAACATAATAATTTGAGTTTAATTTTTGTAACTATATGTCCACCTACCTCTTTGAAAATATTACACGTTACTGAAATCTACTTAAATTTGCTTTTTATATAATAATAAATAACTATATATTTAATTCTATAAATTACTATTTCTAATAATATTTTCTCTATTCAATACGACCTTTAATTATCTTTTCAAAGTAAAATTTTGAATTTTAGTATAGAAATCCTTTTGAAATTATCCTTAATTTAAATTTTTGTACCTACTAGCATGTGAGTAAATAGAAAATGGAAAATTAAAAGGATAATTTAATATTTTCTCGTTTGTCCTTTAATATTAAATTAAAAATATTTATTGGAACATGTGGAGAAGGGCTTTAGTGTGATAATAAAAAAAAAAAAAATTTTAAAGGAAGGAAATTTACTTTCATTTTTCTATAAATATATATGTTTTTTGTTTTTGTTATTAAAATAGAAATAATATAAATGTCATTCTATTATAATATGTAAGTAATGTATGTATGCAATAATAAATAATATATATATCTGATAACATACTAGTATTTAGAATTTATTATATTAAAATTTTCAGTGATGTATCAATCATTTTAAGAATAACGTTGAAATTATAGAGAATAATACATGCAATTTTTACTGCAGTGCTGTAGGCATGAACAGGATATTCATCTTTATTTATTTTATAACATATTTTTTTGCTTATTTATTAAATTAATTTTTTGGTCAGTTGGTCTACAGAGAAATTTATTGCCTTTTTTTGCCTTAATTAAACCTAAAAATTTATTAAGTGTGTCATTACACATTTTAAATGATTAAAGTGTTATTTAAAATTTCAATTAGAAATATTTTAAAAATTAAGATTCACCAATCATTAATTAAAGCTATTGAAATAATGTAATTTTGTACTTGAAATTTTTAATAATACTTCATTTTGAAACCGAAGAGCTGTTTGCTTTACCCCAGTCAATAATTTTGGCTAAGTTGTGATTTAGCGCACCGGCTGCTAAATTGCTCTTTTGGAGGTGACTGCGGAGATTGTAGCATTAGTTTTTTTTCAGAAAAATCATATGATGCTTCTAGAGTGCTGTTATCAGCATAACTATGGATTGGATTAAAAATATGATTGATTAAAAGATTTGTTTAATATGAATTCTATATGGTTATCCGATTTAAGTTTGCTATCAATGATTAAACATAGGTAATTAAAATTTTTGACTACCGCAATTGAAGCCCCATTTATAATAAAGCTACCTAATTATATAGAAATTTATTATCAAAGAATAACAGTTTTGTTTTTTTTTACATTTAAGGAAGAGTTTATGCTTTTTTAGCCATTCTTTAAGAATGTAAATGTCACATTCAATTGCACTTCTTAAGTCCAACTCCGAGTTTGCAGCATATTTTAATACTTTATCGTACAGTTGGATGGACCCTTTTGTATTGAATATATCGTTTATATATATTTTGAATAATTCTGGTCCTAAAATTGAACCTTGGGGGACTGATTTCTTATAAATTGTTCCAGTACTGTAAGTTTTATTACAACGTACCTTTGGCATACTACATTTTTAAGTACGATGTAAAGAAGGATAACTGACAACTATTGAAGTTCAGTTTGAAAGTTGGTAAGGAAAGATGTCGTGATTAAAAGCTATTTGAAAATCTAGGAATATACGAGCAATGAATTTGATACTATCCATATTTTTGGTAATGAATTCCGTCAGGCTCAGTGTTGTTCCTTTACCCGTAATTTTTAATTGTCTACACTTTGAAGTAAACTTTAGTGTAAAGAAGCAATTTACTGTATATAGACAGTGTAAACTATATTAAAACAATTCCAACTATGATGTAAGCCATAATTATTTTTTCAGTATAGATTTGCTTCATTTCAAGTATTTTATTAAAAAAAATTGGCCAGCGTATTTTATAAAGTATTAAAATTTTATAATTTATTAGCGTATTTAATAAAGTAGGAAAACACTGTCATCAACTTGACTTGATAAAGCATATAAAAATGTATTATATCAGCTCAGTTTATTATGAGTTTAGATTCAGTTTTATTTATCGATGGGTGTAAACATTGTTCAATCAATGATAGAACGATTGTTTCAATGTTGCATATACTGCTATCAGACATCAAGCTTTTTTCTACATACTTAACTCGAGATTCTGAAACAGCTGAGAAATTATCCGAAATTTTTGTGGCGTCTGTTGATATTGCAAAGGATCTGAATTCATACTGTTGCTATTGTATTCGACAGTAGGATAAACAGATGGGAAAATTGTCTTGTTTAAATTTGCAAAAGATGTTTTAAATAAAAAATTTAAGGGTCAAGTAATATCTATTTTGAAAGAATTTGGAAGTTGATTTTGAAAATTTTGTTTGTTGATTAAGGTAGAATTGGGATTAAACCATGCTTTATTTACCAATTATATGAATTGATTAATACATGTCAATAGTGGGAGTGTTTCGAGATACAGAGGATCTGCATGACTCGGATTAAATTTATATTACACATTTTATAATTAATATATAAAACTAGACTTGCAACCCGCCATAAATGACGGAAGCAAAATAAATTCTAGTTTTTTCTTTACTTCATTAGAGTTTTCATTTCAAATTTATGTGATTGTGAGTCCTACTGGTCCCACAATATTTATTTGATCTTCTTTGTCTACTTTTATTTATTTTTAATATTTAATGCACTTTGGGTAGCGAAATTTGTTTATTTTATGTTAAAAAAACAAATCAAAGCAATTTGTATATGTATTGGAGCGTTCCGTCGAACCGACAGATATATGCAGGAAACTACAAACTATATAATAATATAATTTTGCTTTTTTTTTGTAAAAACACCAATATTTTCATTTAACTTAATTGTAAATAATAATGAAATTTAATTGTAAACATTGTCTACGAAATGAAGGAGACATAATTATATTGGCTACAAAGTATTGTCGACGTGTAGAAAATAACGTAGAGTAGAGGTATTGGAATTTTTTTGTAAACTGTATTACTCCTTATATTTGATTTGAGATCAGGAAACTGTTTAGTCGATGTTTCATAATGATTTCAAAAATTTTGGAATAAGCTGGAAGGATGGATATTTATCTAAAATCTAAATAATTATTCTAGTAAAATTTAATTTTGTTAAGCATTTACAGGCGATACAATTACATAAGACATTGCTTACCATGAACTCAAATGTAAACACTCATGTTGCTTCTAAAATTCTTTAGGAGAGTATTCAAGTAAAGTTGAAAAATTTCTAAAAACATGAAAAAATAAATTAAACGAAAATCAAGGGGCGCATATTATTTTAACTCTACATTTAACGAAATGCATTAGGCAGAAATTTTTATAAATAAAAATACTTGAAAAACATTGTAGGAAAATATATATTAAAAACTTGCAGTAACATACTTAAATTAAGCAGGAAATAGTAATTCTATCCTACCTACCCTAATAATATACATCATTTAATTATTAACCAAAAGATCTTGGTTCCAGTCTTACTCTGGCAACTGAATGTTGTAAAAATTATCATTAAAGAAGTCACTCTACAACACATCCGCAATACGCCTGATACTTGTTTTATATCAATGCGGCAATACGCCTGATACTGTCAATAATGATTGCTTTCGAATTTTCTAATATATTGTCAACAACAACAATTCTGCGACCATCCAGGTCTAGGAAAACCTCAGATCAGGTTTTCGAAACATTTGATAATATGACAGAGATCTTAATAGTACTTTTTTGAGATATCCACAGATTTGTTACAACTACAGGCCTGCTCACAGAATTGATAATGATTAAATTTGAGTTTTTGATATATTGAAGATCATTTAAATTGCCCTGCACCGGATTTTATTTAATAAATTGATCGATTTCGGTTATTACACGATCATCAGGCTTCTGATCAAAATATTAAATAAAATTAACGAAACATAACTAGAATTTTAAATATTTATTATTAAAAATGCTTCACTATTTTCCACAATTACACAAATTTTACTCCAACGCTAAAAAATAAATTTTTCTAAAAAGTTTTGAAGAAATATAATAATCAGTAATTGTTAATTTTATATCGAAAAATTCAGTAAATTCTATATTATTATGGTAGGTAGGTAGATTTAAGCGGCTGCGATGTGGATCGACACACTTAAACTATTGAGAGCAGCATTTGCGATAGCACGTAACCATCGAGCTTAATTAATTCATATATGTATGTGATATTCAACTATCGATAAATTCATATAAAACTGAATTACGTATTTATAAATAATTAATAATAAATTATTAATTAAAATGAATTAATAATTAATTATTCATCTAAAAAAACTGACTAATTTAATTGAAAAAAACAACGAAAAATCTTCTAAATATAATAATGTTTAATTTAAATATTTGCTTTTTCTGTATCACCACTGAAACCATGTCATATGTCTTTATGTTTTATTTTAATTTTCCCTTAATACATTTACACAGCCTTTCTATTTTCAATCTAAAGTTCAAATTCAATTCTTTATTATTAAAATATTATTGTAAATTACTAAAAATAAATCAAATCATTACCAAATCCCTTAATTCTATTTTCATATATATACATATAAATATAGTATAAATATATTATCTTGTACAGATGAGGTAGTATAAATAATAATATAATAGAAGCTTATATATTATGTTTTGGTTTGGAAAATTTTTACCATTTTCATTTTGCTTTAAAAAAATATCCAACAAAATATTAAACCTACCACAACATATAAAAAATAGCATATGAATTTCTTTCATTTCATTATAATGTGTGTCCTTATCAAGTAGAACTCTAATTCAATAAAGCATTTTTTTTTTTTTTTCAATATTCTTATGGGAATTAATAAAAAAATAAAAGCAACAACAACAACAACAAAAAAGAACTTTTATTAGAGGGGCTATTAAATTATATTCGTAGTCATATAATACATAAAATACATGTTGTTAGCTGAAAAGAAAAACTGATTAATTACCAATTTTATTGATTTCAATAACATAGATAGAGATCAGCTAAATTCATAATAATTGAAATTTAACTGAGTATTTGAATTTATAAATAAAAAAATTTTTCTACAATAAATAAAAATGTTCAATTCAATATTTTAAAACTTAATAAATAACCATTGATCAGAGTTGATCATTATTGCGTCACATAATTCACCATAATTTCTCTTTTTTGAGAACTTGCCCCGAAATTTATGCAATATATTTATTAGTTTTTTTTTTTATTTTTTTTATTTATATGGATTTAATTCTAAACAAAACAAAATGAATTTTTTTTTTCTTAATATCTAGCTTAAAATGTACATGGCTGTCAAATGACAGCTCTTCCATTTAATTTGATAAAACTTAGATTATGTAAAAACTATAACTAGAAAACTATAGCTAACAATTTAAATGATTTGATACTGTACAAACAAATTATGAATTGAATATTGGTAAAAAGTAATACAGAAAAAAACCAGCTTTAATACAATTATGTAATATAAAACTTAAATCTAAATCCTAATCCTAATTCTATAATAAACTGAACCTAACTTACCCTACTGTTTCCAGAAATATGGCTTATTACTAATGAGCTTATTGCTATTTGGAATGTAACTATCAAACTTGAAAAGATCATTATTGTTAATATCAATACTATTTAAATTTGTGATCAATTTTTTGTCACATGCATGCCTATTAAAAAGGTAAATTAACGGTATAAGCTCATTATTTTCAATTTAATTATTCGTGTCCAGAAGGATGAAGCTTTATGGGGGAATAAAGTATGTGTGCAGGCATGTATTAATATATTGGTCATCTATGAACCAATGGTGGCAAATTTATGAATTTGATATTTGTTCACTACTGCGCAGTATGTGGTTACGTATGAGACGAATAATAAAACTGTATATTCTGATTATATTTGCTTTTTCATATAATGCTTTATTTGAATAATAGTGTAAGTGGTCCGTTTATGGTTTCCTATTTCAATTTGTACAAGCTCTTAAACACTTGCGTTCAAATAATCTTAATTTCTCCATTATAGACGCGCTGATATTAAACCATATAGGACAACCATATAATAATATAGGCCTTATTAAGCTTTTAAAACAAAGTATTTTAAGTTTGTAACATAACGCTTTGGAGTAAAATAGACTCTTAAGTAGATATATTTATTAGTCAATCAGTTAAAGACGCAATAGTCAATTGATATTATACTACCATTTAAAATCCAAAATTTTCATGCCACATAAGGACAAATTAATTAAATCAAACTATTGGTGAATTATTATAATTAGCAATAAGGTGTACGACACTTATTTTCAATAAGGTTAAGCATTTTTCAAGTAAATTAGGTTAGGTTAAATGTTTCTATTTTAAATATTTTTTTTTTTCACAATAAATAATTATTCATTTTTACTCCATACACTTTTCCAATATTATAATTCAGAGACAAATTATTGGAAAATCTGTGTAATAGTGTTAAAAGTTAATAAAAATAATGTTAGAATTGACATAACAACTAAAAATTTATTTAGATGTTGTTGAAATATAATAAAAGAGTTGTTTTTGTAAAGTTTTGTAGGCTAAACTATATAGTTTAAGAATGTAAAAATAATGGGAAAAAATTAAATTTATAGAAAAACAAAAATATATATGTACTTATATATTATATAAATTACACGCCTTATACGCCTTATACGCCTTACACGCCATAAAGACATTTGAATATTATGACAATAAATGTTTAAATACAGTTTGGAGCAAGAACATTTATTTTTTATTCGCTTTTAATACTATTGTATAGACTTGTGGAATCACCATCACCAAAATAAATGGAATCACCATCCCACAGGCAAAAGAATTAAAGTATCTAGGTGTCCATCTTGATAGAAGGCTTGGAAAAAGCATATAGAAACGAAACGTGAACAAATGAAGCTAAAAATAAATAATATGTACTGGCTAATTGGCAAAAGCTCTCCTCTCGATATTGACTATAAAGTACTTTTATACAATTCAATCTTGAAACCAATCTGGTCATATGGTTGTCAATTATGGCACAATACCTCTAAAAGTAATGTGGAAATTATACAAAGACTACAATCAAAAACACTAAGAATCATTACCGCCCTGGTACGTAAAAAATAGCAACGTACACAACATACCTATGGTCCGGGATGAACTAGAAAGACTAACAAGGAACTATGCTGGCAGATTGTCAAACCATCCAAACTATCTAGCGCGGGATCTTTCATGCATACCTTTAGCGAGCAGATTAAAAAGGAACACCTTAACAGTGTAGGTGTGGTTAACCTGAATTGATGTCTAATCACTGTATTATATGTCTTCAACTTTAGTATGTAGGATTTGAATAAACTTGTTCTTTCTGAATAAGTCAAAATCCTAAATTATTGTCAATTTATAATGGAAAGATTCAATAAATCCTTAAACCGTTTAAAAAAAAAAAAAAATCGCTTTTTTCCTTGTATAGCTTTGGATTACATTTATTTTTTCTTTACTTGTTCTGTTTCATTGTCCCATGAAACTGTACAATCTGTCTACAATAATGACATTCGGCAATAATTATTATATATTAACAAAATATAATGGCTAGCAGATGAAAAAATCCAATAGTAAGGATTCCATTACAATCTAGTTGTACTCCATCATATTGTAGGGCATTTGCAAAAATTTTGATTGATATCTATTAGATAATTGCAGAATATTGTCACACATATGTCGATGAATTTTATTTGAAACCGACAAACCGTTTTTAAAGACTATATTTGATATTTTCAGTTTTTATTATTATTATTATTATTTATTATTATTATTTTATTTATTGTCTTAATGTATTTGTGCAATATGTTATTTTCATATATTTTAGTTTTTCTTATTTCTTCCTTTAAAGTTTTCATCTGTAGGTCTCAATGTAAAATATCGTTATTGACGAACCAATGATGCTTCCACTATTAGTCTTATTACTTTCGATTTAATATTTAAATATTAGAATTTCAGACGACCGATATATTGACTTAAGGATAACTTTATAAATTAATAATTTATTGGCTATATTATCATAGGAAAATTGGATCCATTTATCCAACAAAACTTACAATTACGTTCAAGCCAAGCTATATTTGTTTACTATGGATACGATTTTTCATAGTAAAAGTAAGTGGCCTATTAAAGTGTAAGTTCTTGCGGAATTTCTTCTTTTATGCTATTCAGTACAATAATCGGAATGTAATCTATTTAAAACATAGAGAGGATAAATGCTGAATGTACATTCAGAAAAGTATAGACTGAAGATTTAACGAAAACATTTGAAATTGAAGACTGGTAAAGTGTTATAGATGAGAAAAGAAGTAATAAAGGATTAAAAGAATGAAAAAAATACCACAGCGAACAATAACAACCATTGTGTTTTCCAAATATTCTGCTACTATGTAGTTCCATTCTTTAAATATAAAAATTCACTGTACATAAAATTTATTACATTGCTGCTGTTGTCATTACATATGATTTTATGTGTTAGACGTCTTTTTATATGGTAAAAGCTCTAATAGCTGATAAATAGAAGCTTTAACAACAACAAACTACTAAATTTAGCTAGTTATACAACTGGACTCAGTCTTAATAACAAAAAAATAATTAAATTCATCTTATTGAAATATTTAATTTTTTGTAGATAAACAATTTTCAATCTAAACCATATCAACACCACCATTTATATATTACACAATATTATTTATATTATATCGTATGCCTGTATAGGATTAAGGATCACAATATTTATCATTGAACATTTATCCTTTAAATTAGATAAGGTGCTTATATCATTTTAATGTAAATGTATTATGTTCAGTCTTTTCTTTTAACTATTATCAAAAAATATATATAAAAAATAAATAAATAAATAAAAGCAAAATAAAATACAAAATGGTCCTTCTTTTGATATACAAATAGGTCATAGGAGAACTATTATCCTCATTATTTTCGATTCTATTCTTTCTATATATGAGTATATGTTATTATTTCGATAAATATCATTTTAAAGGACATCGAAATACCGTTTTGAATAATAAAATTTATTTAATTTTTTTTTTTGTTTAGAAAATTTGGAACTCTTTTAGTACTTAATAGTTGAGTCAAATCTAAACAAAATCGAATAAAAGGATATTTTTGGGAAAGATAAAAACATATCTTTCTTACTGAATTTAGTAATTTCGAAAAATTCCTTTTTTTGTTTTTTTTTTTTGTTTTTTTAGTTTTTCTTTTTTTTGTTAATATTATACTATACTTACTAATGTACGTGATACCTATTTAACTTAATTCGAGTTGATGCTATTATTGTATTTGTAATGGTGTTGAGTAAATGGATATTTTTCATATTCAAAATTAGATCAAATTGAAAAAAGAAAAAAATAAAATAAAAAAAAATAAAAAAAAAAAAATGAAAAAATAATAAATGAAAGAAAGAAAAAATATTGATGATGGCAATTTATTAGAAGTTGTTTAGGTTTAACTTTTTTATACTCGTGTTGTCCTTTATACGATATATTAATATCAATGCTATTCTGAGTTTGAAAAACAGGCATTTCTATTTTTTTTGCTTTTGTTTTTATTTAGTTTTTTTTTTTTTGCGTCGTGCAAGGATCAAAGTTAAATTTTTTTTTTTTTTCACAATTTTATTTCTAATATTATATTTAAATGTCAAGTGAATTTAAATAAGATAAATTTATTATAATTGGTCAAAAAGAAGATAGGGAAAGGATACTAGAAATAATATTTGATACTTTTTATCTTTTAATCGATAAATTTATTAATAAGAAATTGATTTAAATTTTATTTTTTCTTTTATTTAATTTAATTTTCATTTACATTTTTCAATCGTATATTTTTAAATTGAATTTTTAAATTGAATTTTCAAAAAATAATTTTTTCTACTTTGTTAAGTTGAGCAAATTAAATTAGAATCAAAGATTAAAAATTTAATTTATTTAATAGAAGATAAAATAAGAGTAAAAAGCACAGTTTATATCACTTATCATGTCATTTATAGAAAATAAATGAAGAATTACCTACAATAGATCTTAAGAGGTTGTGTTTGTGTTTACATAAAACTCCACATAAATAGAAAGGAAAATAAATTGAAATTTGGATTTTTCGGGTTGTTTTTGTGAACCTATATGTGAACTTTTGACTTCTTTTTACGCCCGCAAATAATTAAATTTTTAATTTATTAATCTCAAAATAATCTAAAAATATAATATTTAAAACATTTTTTATTATCTATAATTATAATTGACAAGCATTTAAGAACCTGCGCAGTAGACACCTTTTCATTTTATTTCGATTCTCCTACTCCTTAATGAACTTCTAATATACATAATATATAAGATTATATATAAAACAAAAATGCGCACACAGTTGAACATTTTGTACTCATATGATTTTATTATTCAGCAAATACATTATGCACAAGTGAGATATTATGAAAATAATAAACAAAAGTAAACAAATCAGTTACTATATTTTATATTACAAATGAATTTATGTACATATGCCAAAAAAAAACAAAGAAACAAATTCATCTTAAATAAAAAATATAAAAAAGCAAAAACAAAAAAAATCAGTTGAATTGTTCATATGACGAGCAAATTTATTTTTATATAGTAGAGTTGGAGTATATATAATTATCATTATTGAACTTCTAATATAATAGTTGTATATAAAACAATAATGCTCACACAGTTGAAAACTTTTTAATCATATGGTTTTATTATTCACCAAATACATTATTCGTGAGTTCTTATTAAAATAAAAAACAAAAACAAACAAAAATATAAAAAAACAAAAACAAAAAAAAATCATATGACGGGCAATTTCATCTTTACATAATAGAGTCAAAGTAGCTATCTATAATTATAATTGACAAGCATTTTAACTTTATATTATTTTTTCAATTTACCAAAAATATTCTTAATTTATAAATAAACACGGTTTTGGTTAATGAAAATATAGACCCAAATTTTATTAATTCTCTTGCAGAATTGTGAGCTTAATCTGTTTCAGAATTACATTCATACATAATCCATACATATTTATATACCTACAATTTTTTTTTACTTTTATGAAATTACGTATCTACATAAATCTACTTCACTCATATATAAATACATAGTATATAGTATATGTACATTTGCAGTAGAAGAAACACCATTTATTAGATGTACAATAATAAATGTAAATTGAAAATTTTTGATTTAAACTTTTAAATCAATTTTTTTATTTTTATGTACATAATATGTATATAGGTACCAGGCAATATTTTATTATTTTTGTTTGAATACATAACATTCATAACTAACCGCCAATTTTTATTGTACTATATGTTAATTATCTTTATATGATAGAATAGATGAGTAACATATTTAAATGCATTTATATGAAAATATGACATCTACATATATGTAGATATAGGTAATTATATTTAAAGTTTGTCTTTGCGGTGGTTATGAGTAAAAGAATCGTTTATAAATATAATTGACAAACTTTTTATTAAACACGAGTGGTTTCTGCTATATCGTGCGAAGTCTATGTCAGTACTTAAATTATTGTTTTTTTAAAAACTTTAAATTTGACTTCAACTTGAAATATAATTACTCAACAGGGGCCACTAGTATATTATTAATAAAAAAGTTCAGGTTAGTCCAAGTAAATTAAAACTCATAGGTGTAAATATATTAGTATACGTTCTTAATTATTAATTTTTCAATGAAATTAAGGAAAATTTGTTCAATTAAATAAAATAATAAAATAATAATAATAAAATATTTTTTACATAACTTAAATTTTTAAACCAAATTCACATAAAAAAAAACAAAATTCAACCAAGAAAATGTAGTTGATTTTGAAAGTCAACACAATCGAAAAAAAAATTAATTCGATATATTCTTACGCCACAAATTGACTTCAGTCAACTGTAATTAAGAATTCAAAATAGATATCAAAGCTTATTTTGGTAATATTTGACTTTAATTTGATCTATAGTTTGTAAAAATTTTTATATTTAAAAAATATATGAATTCTAAATCTAAAATCTAAATCGTAAATTGATTCACGCGACACCCACTACAATATAAACAATATTATGAAATATTTATATTTGATAAATTTATTTCTAATTCTGTACGATTTATTTATTTATTTATTGTATTTTTTTAACTAATCATGTACATCATGACTACAGATCGTATTTATAAATACATTATATATTCACAAAGATAATGATATACTCTTAGTTAAAGATTTTATAGAATTCAAACTCATATTACTAATCCATAACATAAATATGGAAACTATTCACACTACTACTTCATTGAGCAAAAGAAATTTAAACTATCACCAGTTTAACACTAGGAATCAAAATTTGTTTCAACTAGATCGCAAAAGAACATCGCAATATAGTCTCCAAACAACTTTATGCTTTATATAATAAAATTAATAATTCGTTAAAAATATTAAATATTACGAATCTAAAGAATAAACTTTTAAAATCTTATTTAAATTCATATGAAATTGAAATGTATTAGCAGTTTTTCATTTGGTACTACAACTAATCTAAACTAATCACTTATTATTTTTTTTCTTTCTCCCACTTTTACTTACGCTTTTTATAATATTTAACAATCATATATTTTAGTTTTGTTTTTTATTATTAATTGCTATAGATAGTAATATAAAAATGAATTTATACATTTTAATGAATAATTAATACAAATGTAAACTATTGTATAAACTATAAAGCTTACAAACGAGATTTTAGTCTTATAACTCTAAATAAAAAAAAAAAGTCCGTGACATCGAAAATGCAGTGAAAAAAGTTTCGCTGCGATTTCAATACTGTATCGAAATATTGTTTAGATACATAGCCACCGCAGTATAAAAAAAAAGACAATTTTGTACAATTTTGTTATTTTTGATCATAATTTTGACTGATAAACGTTTTGAAACGGCTAATTAATATTTTTTGTGTTTAAAAAGTTTGCGTGAATTAAAAAATGAATTCAAATCTTTTTTGTATTAATATTTTCAATAATATAAGGAAAAAAAAATTTTTTTTTAGAAATATTTGCCTTCAATTTAAGCGTACTAAAACTACAAAAATAAACTTTAGAATCGCAGCTTGATATAATGTTTTCATATCAAGTAATGATTGTAATTACGGAAAAAGCAAATTAGCCGAAATTCTAGGAAGTCTTGAGATGAGATTAAGAGATTTGGTAAAAAGTTCGGCTAATTTGCTTTTTCCGTAATTATAATCATAACTTGATATGAAAACATTATATCAAGCTGCGATTCTAAAGTTTATTTTTGTAGTTTTAGTACGCTTAAACTGAAGGCAAATATTTCTAAAAAAAAATGTAATTTTCCTTATTTTATTTTCGACTTTTTAGTGAAAATATTTTTTTAATGAAAAATAATATATTTTCAAAGAACAACACATATAATCAAATGGCACTAAAATTCACTCTAACGCAATTTGGTTATTATTGCTCATACTTCAAATGTTTCAAATGTTAACATATTTTATATTACTGTAATAAATTTTGTAAAAATATGTATATTTTTTAAAAATTTTTTGGAGATTTTTGATTAGATACCTTTGAATTTTTTAATTTACGTATTAAAGAATTTTCACCAATAAAAAATTACGCACTTTATAAAAAGAAACCCTGTTAAATACAAAAAATATTTGACGTAAAATCGTAGATTAAATCTGAGAAAAAAGTCTGAAATGTAAACACTCATCCGACTTTATCTACGATAAAATTCGATTTTTGTCCGACGTGTAAACGCTGCCTAAGCATAAATTGGCATATAAAAGTATAATATATACATGCATAAATCGAAATTGAACTTTTTTTACATGCGAGAAGAGTAATTTTGTAACTGAGTGATAGATAACTGATACTGAATGGTTCAAATTTTGTTTTCTTCCATAAATAATGTTTGCACATTATTTTCAATTAAACTAAGCCATATGATTATGTATGTAACAAATGCAAGCTCTATATGACACATGTACGTTACGTACATATACTTAGTGAGAGAAAGAGAAATAATAAAAGAAAGAGATTAATAAAAGAAACCAAATTAAAAACACAAAAAAAAATATAATGAAAATGATGATTGAAAATAATTGAAATTGAATAATAATAGAAAATGATTGAAATATAATGATAATGATTTGTATTGCACACTATTTAATACATATTCCTTTTTTGTTTTTCTTTTTTTGCTTCTTTACACCATAAAAATGTCAATAAATATAATGAATTTAAAGAGAAACCAAATTTTAACTTTATCAAATATCCATATTCCATTATTAGTAGACACACATATGTAAATTTCACCTTAGTTGAATGCAAAGAATATCTATAATCTATATTAACAAGAATATACACTCCTATTTTACGTAAACCTAATTTTTAAAGAAATATCAAACCGAGCATAATATCATTAGTTATAAGAGGTAAAATTTACATTTACTTATCGTATACCAAATTTACTATGAGAGAGAAAAGGTACAAAACAGATGTTTGCCTTTTGCTTTATATTGTAAAGTAATTTGCGTTCTCATTATTCTCCTTTGGATTTGTTTACGTTTCCTCCCATTATTTATATGAGGCAGGGTGGCAAAAAATGTTAGTTCTAATTTAGTTTGTTCCCTTATACGAGGATTAATTCTGATTTTTTATTATTTTAATATTTTCGTTTTAAACATTATTATTTTCGTATATACCTATTAAAAATATTAAATTATAATTACATTACAATTATATAAAATATTATTAAAATTTTTGTCAGTAATAATTTGGAGTTACAAACATTATTATTTTTTATTAATTATATTAGTAAACCTAAATATTTATTATATTGGTATACGATTATAAAATAATACTGAGGACAACATCTATTTACAAATCACAGAATTTAAAGAATATGATAACGCTGTTTTAGTTAGGTCTCCTAAAAATCTTATGCATAGTTGATACAATTTAGAAAATAATATTGTTAAATATTTCAACGAAATTTTTGTCGAAAATTTTTTTTTAAAATTATAAACTTTATTTATTTAATTTCAGCCAACTTTTTTTGTTACTCTCTTTTGTTTACTATATTTTTTCTTTTTCTTACACGTAAAATTCTTATTATCGTCTATTTCTGACAATGTTTATTAAATTTGTATATGAATTTGTGTGCAAACAAATGAATACATACATGAGTTCATACTCTTTTTATGGATATACTTTGGTTAAATGGTTATTGAAATGGGTATTTTGTTGAATTGAAGCAAATTGAAACAAACATATAAAGTCCAATGCAAGTTAATTAAGGCAAATATAATAATATAATTGATTTACAAAATTCATCTATTGATGATATAAATGTAAGAAAACAAATTATTATTTTGAATAAAAAACCAAAAACCAAATTGGAATTGCAGTGTCATTGAAAAATACTAATGATGTTAAAAGAATGAGAAACATACCTAAAATTCAACATTATTTGAAAATAATCAACACCTACCCTGACAATATATTTTGCAATCACTTCAGAATTTTATTGACATGTTTTCTTGAATTCTAAATATTGAAAGATGAGTTCTGAAAAGTGTTACCAAAACTTATTAAAAAATATTTTTTTTAAAAATTTTAACTAGAAAATACTAAAGTTTTCTTAAATGTACGCTTTTTGTAATTTTTTTAATTTCGTTAGATTTGGAAACACTAATAATGCAGTAGATTTTAAAAAATGTTTACTCAAAATTTTCGTTGCACACTTTACTGTTTCACTGCGGTATTAAAACTGATATTAAACATTTTTGATCTAAAAACATTGTCAATTTTAAGATAAAAAAAAAGTCTAGGTACTTTACAGTTTAAATTTTAATATATCCCTCTAAGACCCCTCCCACACATTTGTGTGGGTAATATTCAAACTACAATAAAAGGTTACCAGATGTACATAGAAATATAATTTTAATCTTGTTTTTTTTGTTACTCTTTCCTCTTTTACTTTCTCTTTCATAGTAAGTAAAAATATTGTAGCTTAGTATGGTTTAAGGCGTGTTGAAGTGCAGCAGGACATGAGTCATTAAATGTTATGAAGTTTTTGTTAATATATTTTATTTAATAATTTTATTTTTATTTAAAAAATTTTAATACATAAATAATGTATTTACATAGTATTAATACATAGAAAGTTTAATTGATGATAAAACATTTTGAATGTTTTCAAATTATTTTCCAAAATTTATATCATTTAAGAGATGCTTTGCTTGATAAACATAATGATGAACTTCATCATCAACAGGGCGCTGATAATTCAAATTGTATCACGAATTGAGTCAGGATTCTTTAGAACATAATAATATAATGTGATGGCCAAAATTAAAAAAGTTGTTAAACAGGATTTACAGCAACTGCTATTCTTACGTTCTGGCACTTGAATATTATTATATGTAGCAGGAGGTGGAAGCAAATTAGGTTGATCAAATGATTGCATTTTTGTTTAATTTAAATACAAAGTAATAAACTTTCAACTTCAATTCTCAGACTTTTACTTCTCCTCAGCCACACGAACGAAAACCCGAAATTTAATTGAATTGAACTGACTTCACTTGACTGACAACTTATTACTTAATTGCTGAAACTGATGAGCGAAAACAAAGTACTAACAAGTAAAACCGTTCTCAATAGACGATTACATTTAAATAATATGTTTTTTTAAATTTTGTCTAACTTTTAGGTAGAAAATAGTTTAAATTTAATTTTTTGCTATATTTCAAATTCCAAATTTGTACAAATAAGTAGAACACTATGGCAGAAAAAAGTAAGTAACACGATTGTGTGGATTAGAATTTACTTCAATATAAATACATATTTTTTGCTTATTATGTAGTCACACAATTGTGTTTGTTGGGATTTTTCATATACTTTTAAAAAGGTATTAAAATGCGCAATTATATTAACTTCGTTCACGTTTAATTTTGAATTTTTTCTAAATGGATTGTGGTTTTCTCTATATTTTTAACTGAAATATTTAAAGTGTCTGATCCGAAAGATATGGAAAGCCTTTTCAGTTTCATTAATGAAAATTGTATGGTGCTTATTTGTATTTTGCTTGTATTCCTGTTCCCAAAATGAGACTTTACTAGCAACATCGGTTTAGATAAGATATGGTAGCTTTAGACATTTCCAGAAATTGTCTATTCGATTTGAGAAAGTACATACACTATGTTGATATTAATAGTCCACCATCGGAAGACAGACAACAAATTATGGAAAGACCAATAATAGACGATGTAAGAAATCGTTGGCTTGCCTTACCTCGACATCACACACATTATTCCATGGATGAACAGATGATTTCATTTACAGGGCGATGTCCAACATCCTTGAGACAATATGATATTAAATGTATGTTTTTGAAGTGTTTAAGTCGTACCTCTTTCATTCAATTTGGAATTTTATTATATTCCTTTATTGCTGCCCTGGATGTACTATTTAACACTGGTTCAATAATTGTAACCATTGTTCTTAAGTTTGTTGTATTTTTTGTATACACTGACACTGTTTATTTGAACTAAGTTGGAAATAAAAGGAGCCATAATATTTCCTTTGATTATATCAGTGATGAAAATAACGTCAGCAACTTCACGCCATTTTTTTTAGAGTGGGGAGATGAATTAAGTTTAATTTATGTTCATATGGTGGCAAAATTAGGGGGTCGGACCAAGGAAGGTGACATAAGGCAAATCGTAGCATATGAGCTTCACAATAAAAAGACCAAATCTGGCTAGCATATTCTAATTGTGGCCTATCAAGACATATGTAAAGAGATTTTAGGATGTATGGATTAAATTCTCTTGACCATCGTTTTACAAAACCTAACATTGAATTAGCCTTATTTATTATATTGCTATAAGGCAATTTAAATGAGAGTTTTTCATCAAAAAAAAAAACACCTAAGGCCATGATAGAGTTGACTTTTTCTAATACTTGTCCGTTAAGGAATTAATTAATTAAAAAATAGGTGGTACGTCTATGGTAACTCATTACAGCACATTTTTTACACCACACGTAAAAGTTATCTAGATCAGTTTGAAGTAATATGAATAATAGTAGTGAATCAATTGGTGACGTTATTTTTTTTTTAAATTTCATATCATCAGCATAGATTTGGACTTCACTGTTTTATTTTTCGATTTGATTATAAATAAAAGGGGACCTAAATGACTTCCTTGACGAACCCCAGAATTTGCTTTAAAAAACGACGATGTAGCTGACCTGAATTGTACGCTGTATTTTCTATTAACCCTTTACCGCCGGTTGTACTATATATAGTACAGCGAAACAGGGTGTACAAATTAATTTTTTTTAATTCTATTCTTAAAGAATGTACCAACACTTTTATTTACATAACACTTGCTTTGAGTTTGATTAAGTGTCAATTTTATTCATTAGAAAATGTGTGTTTTTTAGAAATTGCAAAATAATGTACCTTTGACCATAAAATTATTAAAAAATGTTATTAAAATTTTAAATTATTTTATAAATTAAATTGAAAAGTGTTAATTAAATAAAAACTAAAATAACGTGAATGTTAATTAAAAAAGATTAATAAATTTAATCAGTTTTTTTTGTGTGAAAAGTTTGGTGTACTATATAAAGTACAACCGGCGGATATGGGATCAAAATAATATGAATAATTTCATTTTATTACATATATCAGTATTTCAAAATTAATTATTGTTGTTTTTATGACTAATTAAAAGATTTACATTATTTATCACTACGTTTTACTAAAACTATTATACCTCTAAGCACTATTTCAACATAATATTGGGAATTGGTTTAGGAATAATAAGTCATATAAATGACAGACTTAATATTGACTTAGATAACGATTTCTATTTAAAAATGGAGGCAGAGGTTCTTTTTAAAAGTGGAAATATTCAGCTGGACAGTTCATTCAAAGAAAACCTGTTCGATTTGAATATAAGAATTGGATGTTATGCAGCTCTTCTGGTTATTACTACAATTTTGATGTATATTGCGGAAAAAATTATGAAAATAAGCGGTTGATTCCGCTTGGTCCAAAAACAGTAGCTGATTTTTTGAAAATGATACCACAACCAACAGAAGCAACAGGTACCATTCGAGAAAATCGTTTTAAAAAATTGCCCATTTGAAAAAAATAAAACATTTAAAAATAAATCTCGTGGCACATTTGATTATAGATATGATAGTACAACCGAGTTACTTGCTGTGCAATGGATAGATAATAGAGTATGTTCAATTTTAACAAATTTTGATACCGTGATCCCGTTGCATCACGTAAAACGTTGGTCCAAAGTAGACCGTAAAAAAGTACAAAGTGGTCAACCAAAAGTGTATGCAACATATAATGCAAACATGGGAGGTGTTGACAACGCTGATCAAAATATAAATTCGTATAGAATTGCTATCAAAGGAGAAAAATGGTGGTGGGTAATTTTCACATATCTAATCGATTTAACAATGGTAAATGCATGGAAATTGTACATTCAATAAGGAAATAGCAATGACAAATTTTCATCTCAGCTTAATTTTCGGAGGTTTATAGTACGCAAAATATTACAAGAAGCCAGAGCAAGCACTTCTATAATCGAAAAAAGGAACCCTTCTTCATCAGTAGAAAAATAAAAAACTCAACATGTTCCTCAAAAAATGCACACTCAACTTAGATGTGTCGTGTGTCATTTAAGAAGTATGTACTCTTGTAAAATATGTAGAAAAACATTATGTATAAAAAAAAAATGCTTTGCAGAATATCATATGTAAAATTTTTAAAGAATTTATATTTATATTTTATGATGGTTATGTTGTTCTCAATAAAAATAAATAAGTTAACATAAATATTAGATTTTTATTTTTTCATTCTTATATATTTTTTCATATTGATTTTTGAACCCATATCCGCCGGTTGTACTATATATAGTACAGACCACAACTCCGGATCCGGCGGAACTATCACCACAAAATTTTTAATTTGTAATTCTTGGACTAAAAATAGACTACTCTCAAAAATTCAAAACGATCGTACAACGGGAACTGGTAGCCGGCGGTAAAGGGTTAATAAGGTAATATGCAATAAGGTAAGAACAAATGACTTGGGGAATCCTAGTTTTATTAATTTACATAGAATAACACTATATGGTAACAGATCAAAAGCCATACTAACACCAGTATAGATAGTTAAGTCAATTTGAAAAGCCTTTCTCCATATTGTTAATGCAGAAGTACATTTATAATCTGGTAAGAAATTGAATAGAATGAAGTTATTCTATTTAAAAAGGCTTAGATCCGGACAATTCCAGTAGTTTTCCACATTTAATGAGTAGATAAGCCAGTAATTTTTTAATTAAATGTTGTAAATGTTGTAGGTATGTTGTAGGTATGTTAAATGTTGTAAATGTTGAGTGTAAAATTGCAGTACCGTACTTACTTAAGTACGAAAAGGTGATTCTACCTGAATTACTACACCATCACCATGTAAGTCAGATTGTCTTCAAATTCGAGTAATTCATATTGTGAACTTCTCTAAAATGATCTTAAGCATAGACAGGCGAAATCTCTAGATTTTTTAGAAAAGCAGGCGATAGATATATTTTATATTTGTTCACAAACAGTATTAACATCTGTTTTGTTGTGCAATCTGTTTGTGGATAAATAAAAGCGTTTGACCAAGAATAATTTCAGAATAGCAATTATGAATGCAACGAAAGATAACTTTAAATATTGATAATTTATTTTTTACATTTAGACTGGATTTTTTATTTATATTATTTGTATATGAGATTTTAATATACAAAGCTTTGAACAGTAACTGTTTGTCCAAATGTATACCAAAATATTTAATATTAACTCTTACCCATATTATTTCCGTATTATTTAATACTAAATTAAGATTAGGCAACTGCCATTGATTTTATTCAACCAATACAACTTAGAAATGTATCTTAAAACTTTAATATTCAATCTTTTAGATTCATTAAAATTTAAAGAAACTTTTACAAAACTTAAATAACTGTTATTTTACTTACTAAACTAATAATAATAATATAATAATGAATGGCGACTGGTATTGAACAAAAAAAAAATTATATCACTATTATTCTGATATTTTTATTTAAATCATTATAGTATACTTTTCGACACCCTCTTTATTCACCTCCCATCACACCCAAAAACAAAAGAAATAAATAAATAGCACATATTAAAAGCATTTTGCAAAAAAAAAAAAATATTCGTATTTTTTTTTTCTGAATTTTTTCGATAAAAGGATAATTTGTTGTGAGCAGAATATATAATTAAGAGTAACAAGGACATAAAATAGCAAGCTGATATTCAACAAAATAAAAAAATAAAAAAATAATAAAATAAATGAAATCATTAGAGGGAGTGAACAAATTTAGCAAAAACAAAAAATTAAACAATTTTTTTTTTATATTTCACTTCCGTTACGTAAATGTAAAATGGTATTTTGCTTTTTTCTTTTTTATAGAAATATGCAAAAAAAAAATAATCAACAACAATTTAACATAAACATAAACATAATAAAAAATATGTAAATGTGATGAAAGTTAGTAAATAATTTGAAAAAAAAAAAAATCATAATAATAATAATAAAAAAATGTTTTTTATTTTTTTTTTACGAAAAAGAATTTCATGAATTTTGAAAATTTCCACTTCTCAGCAAAACAAAACAAAAAAAAAATGTCGGATATACAAACCAATATTTTAGATATTACTTCAACTATGGGCAATTTTAATTTTTTTTTTTTTTTGTTTTATAAATTAATGTTTTTATAAATAAGAGAACAAATTATTTATTGGTTCGTGTCCTTGTCAAGAGATTCTCATTAAAATAATTTCATACAACTTTCAATGTACAATAACTGATTTGTCATAAAGATCATCATCATCAGCCCAAGCAACCACTACTCCTTTTTATTTTGTATTTTGTAATAATTAATGATTTGTTAAAAGCCACCGACAAATCTCAATCCACAGTTTGGAATATGACAGCATTTTGAGTATGTCATCATAATGATTTCTTTAGAACATTAAATGAAAAATTAAATCTGAATAATAGGAAGTTTTCTTCCCACACTGTTGTGTAGATGAACAAAAAATAATAATAATAAAATTGTGCGGCAATTCTAAATTTTTAGAGTAATCTTTACTAGGCATATTATTAGATCAAAAGATCAGCAAGAAGTACCTGTTGAAAAATATAATGTTGTAAAATTTATTTAAGTACAAAGACTAAAATTGGCAGGACTTGTGGTGAAGATGAATGATCAAATGAGGTCAACAAGAATAATAGGCGCAGTACTGTACAATACTCTAGTACACTCCAGTAGATACTCCAGTATTGTCTGGATACTCCAGTACTGCTCCAACAACAGGTATATTAGGATCAAGATGGCTGTGCAAAAGTCGAGCACAACTGTCTAAAAATTACAGTGTACGGAACAGTTGTACAATATAAAATATAATGGATAAAAGTTTTTGTAACAAAAAATCAAGATGATTCGATGAATTCAAAGATAACTGTCGAAAGATTGGAGTTTACGGGTAGAATTTAATGAAAAAAGAACTTAACGGCAAACAAAAGATCAAAATGCCTGAATGAAATCCAAAACATGTAGTGACAATGAATGATCAAATAATACCAAAAAGAAATATTAGAAGCAGTAGCGGACAGTATCCTAGAAAAAGAGGTAGACCAAGATCAAGATTGAGGATTGATTGAGGACAACTGCCTAACTGTCTAACTGAACTTACAAACTATCAAATGGAAGTAGGACATTTACAAAAGATAGATCAGTATGGAGGAAAATTGTAAACAATATTAAAACTAGCGCCGGCTACAGAACCAACAAATGATTATTATAAAAAATGTTACTATTAAAACCTAGTCAAGTATATTTATACAAAAAGCTTAAACTACACTAAAATTTTACAATTTCACTTTTAATAGGACAAATCTAATTATGTGATAAAAATTAAAGCCAACAAAACGCAATCGATGCACATTACATTCATATTAAGACACATAATATATACCTACGAGTATATTTTTGAATAGCAATACTCTGATCCATCTCTGATGTCACTTGGAATGCATTTGAATCGATGCTTGACTTAAAGAAAGCGCATTTACAACAACCCAACCTAAAGAACAAATTTTAATATATATATTTTCTACCTCGGCAACGTAAGATCTCAACACTTGAAAATATAGTGCTGTTACAAGTCATATCGTACAAAGTCATGCAGTAATGTTTACGTATTACAAAAAAAATTTTGGAAGCTCTAGTTGGTACAGCATTGACTGTTGGGCGCTACAGACCTTGACAGTTTTTGGTCTGACGCAAAATTGTCCCCCACTGACTTCGGTCACGAGCGGAATCTCTCCAGTTGGTGATTTGAATTTTTTTTCATATCTGCCGATATTTCATGTTTCCAACGAAGGTGTGGCCTTCCTCGACAACGTTTTCCCTGGAGCTTGGAATCGCGTAGTTTCCTAGCTGGAGTATTTTTATTCATACACTTTACATGGTCTAGTCAATGGAGATGTCTTAATCTGACTATTTCGGCTAGGTCCATGTCGTTGAACAGCTGGTATAGCTCGGCATTGTATCTTCTTCTCCAAGCCTCTTTGAAAGAATTTTTCTCTCAAATTTACCAAGTGAATGCTCACATGCCCAGTTGTTTGGACAAACCGAAGGAGCAACCGTTTGCAAAGGCAATTTTTCGCCTTACTTCAAAATCAATGTTATTGGTGGAGTTGATATTGATTACAGGGTAGATAAACTCCTGTACTACCTCAAAATTATATGAACCGACAGTGATGTTGTGACCGATGATGTGAGGACATTTTATTTATCAACAGCATATATTTTGTTTTATTCTCATTTATGAGAAGATCCGCTTTACCTGCTTCTTCTTCAATCTGTATAAAGACTTCGCAGACTACTCGATGTCATCAGCGAAACCCAAGAGCGGCACCGATTTGTAATATATATTACCCTGTGTGTTCACACGGGAACGTAGCACTATATGCTCCAACACCAGATTAAAAAATTGTATATCAAATTATATAATTCATATTCATCTATACCCAAATCTCAATATCAATTAATCACAATCAACAAACAAATATCAATTATCCAAAATAAAATTCATTGACATAGTCAACTTAGGTAGTGAGCCCGGCATATTAGATACATTGTTCACTTAACTAGTGTACTAGAGTGCATAGTACAGTGCATTCAAAATAACAGAGAAGTACTCTATCAAGGGATGTGAAATTAAAAATTAATTAACATTATTATAGATTAGAAAATTAGAGTTATTGACGAGCAGTTTCACATGATACTAATACTTACTAAGATATTAGTTAAATATATTAATTTATTGTATGTATATTTTTTAAATTGTCCTATAGATTGTGTACATATATCAAAAAATAAACATTTTAAAGCAAAAAAATATCTTTTTATGAAACAAGTCATTAAAGTCAATTCTAGTTTATAAAGCTACCAGTATCGACTAATTCGATTTAACCATTCAAATTTTACCAATTTAGACCACATCAGAATCAGTTTTTCTATTTGCAACTATCAGAAACACTGGGGTCGATTCTACTATACATTTCGGCTTATATAGATATTATATAACAATTTAAACCAATTTATATGAATATATTTTCTGTATGAACTTCTACTTTGTTTACATAATAAAAAAAAAAAAATTAAGTCGGTTTGAACTCTGAATCCCAACCAAAAGATAAACCTTAAAACATGTGATTACCTAAAAATTTTAGAATTTTCTTTTTTGTTCTGTTTTTATTTTTGTTTTTCCGTTATTATTTTATTTGATATCATAGTACTTTAATTCATTCATTTACTGTTAGGTAGGGAAAATCAGATAATGGTAAATAGAAAAGAACCTAATAACAGTAAATGTAAATAACTCAACAAAAAAATTTTTTTTGTCTATATTCGTATTTCCGTTGTACTCAATTTTTTTTTTTTTTTTTTTAAATCAACCCAAATTTTGTAGCTGTGTTCTTTGTTTTGTTTTTGTATCATAGAATATTAAAAAAAAAAAAAAAAAAAAAAATATGAACATCCTGAAATTTGTTTTTATTGTTAATTTTTTTTTTCTCACAGATATTTTTTTTTTTTATTATCCACATGTTTACAAAATCCTTGCTGTTGAATTTCTTAGAAAAAAAATTTTTATTATCTAGAAATTAAGGTTTCTGATAGGAAATAGGGAATAATAAGGTAAAAAAAAATTGAGATACAAAGAAGTCTCACAATTTTTATATTTCTCATTAATTTATTTATTTTGTAGTGAAATAGGTTAAGAATAGAAGATAATGATGTACCTATCTTTACCTTACCCATACTAGAAAATTTTATTAATTTTATTAGAACTTGAAAACTTTATAGGTGAGATAGGTAAGGATATATTAATATATATAAAAAAATTTATATTTACGTATGTATATATGGGTATTGTTACGATATCTGAGTTATTGAAATTTTTAAAAAATATTCAATTAATTTTTTTTTTTTTTTTTTTTTGCAAATTCACAATTGCGCAATAATAAATTCATACAACTTCACAATCAAATTCACTACAACCAAATTATGATAGTATATATAGTAATTCAGATGATGATATAGTAACTACAGTTTTGTAGGGGCTCACTATGAGCCCACCTGTGATCTAGTGACCTGGCAATGATAGAATTCTGCGGGTTGCCATCCCCCTGCAATAATCAACTATATAACTATAATTTTGATTAATGGTAGAGTGCGGATAATTTTTTTAAGTTGGCAAACATATTAATTATTGAGTTATTTATATGTATATTATATAGATGTATATTATATCAAGCATATTAATTAGCTGATATTTCAAAATAAGATTTAATAATCAACAAACACAAATATTTCAAATATTTCCCCATTTCAATCGAATTATATATTTTGATATCCATCTTCTGACAGATTTTCCATTAATTTTGTATGAGTTTTTATGTTATGACAGGAATCTGTCAAATGACATTTATACTATCACTTGACAGTATTTATATATCTATAATTCTAATTAAAAGTAGTTAAAATATTTCTTATTGGAATGGGATACGTTCCTTTCCCTGAGTCGATGTTATGAGTCAATAGCATTATTTGCTCAAAAGTTATAAACTGCAAATTACAATTTACTTAAAATTCAAATTTGCCTAAAAAACCATATATAAGTTCAGGGAAGGTAAATAGCTGTAACGATTGTTTTTGCATTAGTGGTTTTATAAAAACAAACAATTGGAGAAATAAAAAAGGTATCAATCTTTATAGTATCAATCAAACTGATATAACTCTCGTGACAGTTATCATTACAAAATTTTTGAAGCATATTAAAAACTAAATACATATCTAGGTTTTAAGTTGTATTGCATTTGCATATTAAGCGATTGACCTAGACCTTGAACCTGACGAAAAGAAAATAACTAAAATTACAAATAAAACACTATTGTCCTAATATTACTACTAGTGCTACTACTACAACGTTTACCACTACTAATGGTAGTACTACTGCTACAACATATACCACTACTAGTGCTACAACTACAACCGACTGCCACTACTACTACTACTACAATACAACTCGTACTACTACTACTCCTACTACAACGACTACCGCTACTAATCCTACTACACCACTACTCCTACCACTGCTACTACTACTACCACTACTACTAGTACTATTGTGGGAAACGGTGCACATTGTATCACCACAAATAAATTTTGGTCAAGCATTACATTGTTTAAATTAATAGATAATATACATTGTTGAAGCCCCTAAAAATTCAGATAAAAGAAAATTTTTAATAAAATGTCGGTCACACTAAAATAATATTAGATCTATTGCAGAAAACTCAAAGACAAAACAATTTCAAAACATATTAGAATTTTACACAATTTTATATATGAATGTCATGACTGTCGAAAAAATAGATCCAATTTACGAAAATTTGGGGGTTTTACTTTTCAAGTTAACGATGATAACTACAAACAAAGAATTTGATTTATTAAAGACAACATTGATGGCATGCAGATGAATTCAGTCTGCAATATACTGAATTGGTATTCAGTTCGACGAAATTTTAATAAAATTATTGAATATAAACGAATTGAAATGACAAAATGGTGACGAAAACCATGAAAATAAATCAGATGACGAACTTTTTCATTTTAATAAATTTTCGCATTACATCCTCTCTCTCACTGCAGTTTCCTAACTTTAATATTTGTGACCACTTCCACTTCAATATTCATTTTTTCAGTCCACTCTAAGCTTCTGTTTTTTTTTAATTTAAAATTAATAATCACAGCCATATATCCACCTTACATTATTTAGTAGATATCGGCATTATATCCTGATTTTCACATTACATCATCGCAAATCGGTCCAGTATTTTCTGACTTAAAAAAATACTCAAAGGGTTGATCAACGGAAAATATATTACATAAAACATCTGGGATAATCACATACACTAATGCTTTACGAGCATCTGCTTATGCAATAGGCAAAAACTGTTAACTTGCAACGTAAGCTTTCACAATCCATGCTGTACGTTAACAATTTAAGCATAAGCGGATGCTTTATGAATTAGTTTATAGGATAGATGTTTTATGGAATAAACTTGCCGTTGATCAACCCCTGACGCATTTTGTAAGTCAGAAAATACTGATATAAGTCGATAAATACTCAAACAATAATACAAGATGTAGAGAAATGTAGTAAAATAGGAGTAGTGGCGATCGAAAAAATATAAAGTCAACAATATAAAAATAAATTAAAATTTTGCATTATTTTAACAAAAACAATACAATACCAAAACACGTACATTTCTTATAAAATAAATAATTATTTGTTTTATTGTAATTTATATTAAAAATTATTTTTCTGACATTATGCATTTATGTATGTATGTGTGAATTTCTCTCTAGGAAAAATACAATATTTTTCAAAACCAGAAAAATAAATTAAAACTCTATTGACGAGTATGGTAACAAAATTTGTTATAAGTTAAAACGCTTAACCTCATGAAAAATATTTAAAAGAACTGGGTGAATTTTCCGCAAAAACAAACAGGGCTAACTTAAATAAAATTCTATTGAAAATGTTAAAAAAAATCAATTTATGATTATTTTGTTGAAATGAAGTGCTAAGCGCTGACAAATAGAATATGACACTTATTCAATATTGGAATGCCATTTCAGAATTTTACTACTGTTATTACTATTACCACTACTACTACTACAACTACTATTCCTATTACCACTACTGTAGTACTGGAATAGTATACAACAAATACTACTACTACTAATATTACTACTACTACTACTACTACTACTACTACGTAATGTAACGTTTAAATTGAAAAATACAAATTTTTTATTAAACTAATTACTAAATATTCAAAATAAATAATTTTCTATCAATATTCAAAGTGGAAATCAATTGAAAATTATTTTCAAAAAAACCAACAAAATTAAATATTTTTGACGGGATGAATCAGGGAAATAAACCGTTGACATTTTTTTGACATATTATTTACTTTTAACAAAATCCAAACCAAGAGAAAATCATTTTATATTTTGTTTTTGTTTTTGCTTTTTTTTTTATTTTAAAAGTGACAGATCCTATTAATAAACACCATTTCAGGAAGCTTTTAATATTATCAACTGAAGCTATTAATATTATACATTTATGTTAAAATTAAAAACAAATATAATTATTTTATAAATAAACAAAAAAATAAATGAAAAATCCAAGGCAAACCCCTCCTATACAATATATTTTGAAATAATCAATAATCCTTAATTAAATTTTTTTTTTTAATTCTTTCATTTTAAATTACAAAATAAAATAATGAAAAATTTTTTGGAGAAAAATATTAAAATTTCAACCAGAAAAAAATATCAAAATTAATTCAGTAATTTCCATTATTAATTAATCGCGTTAAATTTAACACGCTTCTCAAAAGTCAATTATAAAATTGACAACATGACGAATAAACTTTTTTTTTTTTTTTTTTTTTTTGTTTAAAATTGATTAACGTGATAACTGAAATATTTTTTTCAAAAGATCAAAATGAAAAAAAAAAACTAAAACAACAACAACAAAAATATGTTCTTTTAATTATGTAATCAGATGGTTTCATTGAATGGCAGTTACAATTTATTTTTCTTCTCATTTTCATAATTATTATTTTTTTTTTTCAATTTTATTTTTGTTCTTTTGTTTTTAATTTTATTTTTAAAAAAAATAATTATAATAGAGAGTATCTCTCTGTATATTAAACTTTTTAAAAATTCATAAAATTATCATTTTAAAGAAAATACTTAAATTTTTGCAGCAAAATAAAAATTTAAGTAATTTATAAATAATTTTGTTTTTTTTTTAAAGGATTTCTCAAAACTGGTGGTAAAACAAGTGCACAAGGTAATTTTGGTCTAATGGATTTGGTAGCAGGTTTACATTGGTTACGTGAAAATTTACCAGCATTTGGTGGAGATCCGAAAAAAGTTACTGTAATGGGTCATGGAACTGGTGCTGCTTTAGCAAATATTTTAGTAGTATCACCAGTTGCGAGTGGTAAGTTATAATTATTTTTATTTTTTGTTTTTGTTTTTTAAATATGACAAGGTTGTCAAAATTAATTTTCGAATATTGCATGTATCATTTGTAATTAGGGTTTTGTCTATATTTGTAGTATGAAATTTTTGATACAGTAATATCGCTATCACTATCTTATATTGTGTGATGTACCGGGTGGTCCAGAGCATGCTTATCAGCTTTTTAAGCGAGGATGGAGCCGTTATTTTAAGCTTAAAAAAAAAATTATTAACTAAATCTCTTCGCTCTACCGATTGGTGATATTCGAAACTTCCTGGAAGAACCGGAAAAGGGTTTTGTAAGCTCAAAATTCGCCGAAATTGGCCGAAATCGAGATTTTTAAATGGGAAGGCATACTTCTTTTGCTAGTAGTTAGATACTTGCTTCATAAGTTTTTTCTTTTTTTATCGTAGAATCAAAACTTGCAAAAAAAAGTATGCCTTCCTATTTAAAAATCTCGATTTCGGCCAATTTTGGCGAATTTTGAGCTTAAAAAAACCTTTTCCGGTTCCTCCAGAAGTTGAAAATATCAGCAATCGATATAGCACGATATCGACTCGATTTAGTTAATATAATTTTTATTTATTTTTAAAATAACGGCTCCTCCCCCTCTTAAAATGCTGATACACATGGTCTACCACACCCGGTATATTATAAGATACATCTAGATAAGTAGGAGGTGGAAGTGAATATTCTTATATTATTAGGTAAGCCAGATAAAGTCAAATATCTGACTCTAGCTAATACAGAGCAAAGGAAGTGTTCAAGAATTTATGTCTTGTTTTTTTTATTGCGGTGGCTAAAATAGGGGATTAAACTTAACTTGACAGATTATGAGGTTCTAATTATAATCAACCATACTTTTCAAGCTCGAAATTTTAATATGTCCGATATCTGATTCCATTAATACGTTAAAATTAATTATTTCAGTATTAATTATCTATACAGTTTACACACGCCTTACTTTACTTTAAAAATGTTTAATGTTAGGAAAATTTTAAAAATAAAAACTTTTTTTGAACCTTTTGCAAAAAAAACATGCTCAGTTTTTCACAAGAAGGTTCTATTCTGTTTGATGTAACAACAAAAACAAGTACCATTTTGCTCATTTTCTCGTAGAGTTCTATAAGACATCAATAAATGGTACACTAGCCCAAGTAAAAATCTAGAACAATCTAAATAATTCATTTGAAATAAAGCCAGGTCTTAAACAGAGAGGTGGGGTTTTTTTCATGCTTTTCAAACTCTCGAAATAGTAATCAAAAAACTATCACTTGATAGAAATTCAACATTGATTGTAAAGCTGATTGTAAATGTTTAACGATATTCAACGATTTAAACCTAATAAGTCTATTTGCAACAAGAGGTCAATAGTGATATTTGAAACTGGAAAATGAGGCCAAAAATACCAGACCGGTTATAAATAAAGAATTATAAATTCAATGGTACAAAGTACGAACGTAAACTCTAGAATTTATATTCTAGAAAAGAGTGAACACTATATCGAGGCGGCAAATAGGTATTTACTTGGACTCCCCAATCACCAACAAAACTAAAGAGATAGAATATACCTCAAATCAAGATGTGTGCACAGAAGATCCATATTCGACTTACTAAATATTAAAATACTTATCAACCCAGCATGCCTGAGAACCAAATACCTCAAAAGGTCGTTTGTAGGAAATCTTATGGAAATATACTAAACTCAGATGACATGATGAAGTCACAGTTATTGCATCTTCTTTGTACAGCATCAGGAATACGAGAGTGATTTGAAATTTTACGTTGAGTATGATGTTTACAAAATATTTGTCGCACAATAATATTAAGCTAGACGCGACTCATATATAAAACTAAAAGAGCTTACAAAACTGGTTATTTTTGTGATCTAACTGTTTTATTTTCTTTATATTATAGATTTCATATTATATAGCTTTCTCATGAAACTAGAATGTCCATTTAGCTTTAATAACTCGATTTTTTTATTTTGTTAATGATAAAACTTTATAATTGTATATTTTTATTGTTATTATTATTATTATTATTACTATTATTATTATTATTATTATTATTATTATTATTATTATTATTTTTAACATATCAGCCACCAAATAGGTTTAATGATTTTCATATTTTCAACTTCCAGTAAATATTCTTGAATTTTCCATTTAAGTTACTTAAAAGATGGTGTCATCACATTTATTTTCATTCAACCATGTTTTTTTTTATAAATCGCTTGCAAAAAAATATGACCTTTAAAATGTTTTATTGCATTAAAAATTGATTACTAATTCTTTTAAAATTTATTATAATTCATTAAACTATAACACAAATATAATATCGCATACGATCAACAACATTCAATTTGCATTCAATTTAATCACAGCAAAAAAAAAAATAATAATATTATTCAATTAAATTTTAAATAAATAAATAAAATAATAAAATAAATATTTATTGCATAATAATACGCTATTCAAGTCAATACCATAATATATAAAAAATAAATAGTTATTATTATTTATCAAAAAAATATAAATTTTCAAAATTGGTTGATTACACTACCGGAAAATTTCATCTACTAAAATTAACTAAACAACAAATCAATATTCAAAACAAAAGCATATAACGAATTAAATCAAAATATTTTCAAAATAATCTAAATCAAAAAAAATATTTCAATAGGCACCTTTCAAATTTTATTTTTATCTAAATACCTCAAATTGCAGTTATATTTTCCACAACCATAACATCAAAATAAAAAAAAAATAAAAAAAAACAATGAAATTTCCGTTATTGAAAAGATTTATTATTATTTGTTTTTCTATATTTTTTATTTATTTGTTTTTATTTTTTTTTGTTTTTTTTTTCTCTGTTTTGGTAGCAAATTTTGTTTTTATTTTCTAAATAATTTTCATATTTGATTTTTTTTTTTTCTTCAATTTTTTCACACAGATTTGATTCATAGAGCGATTCTATTAAGTGGATCAGCATTATCACCTTGGGCCATACAAAAGGATCCATTATTAGTTAAACGTAGAGTTGCTGAACATACAGGATGTCATGGTGATTTATTAGTTGATGATTTAGCACCATGTTTACGAACAAAGAGTATTGAAGAATTACTTCAAATTAAAATTGATCAACCCAGGTGAGTTTTATGTGGTTAAATATATTACTTAGGTTACTAGGTACCTATATAGGAAAATTAGATAAGATTTTTTTGTTTTGTTTTTTTCATTTTTTTTTTTGTCGAAAATTATTTATAATTATTTATGAATAGGAATTTTTCCAGATTATTATAAGATTTTATTGTACATATAAGTGTGTGTATAGAATTATTAATAAATCAAAGATGGTGGTGGAAGGAGTTGAATAAAACTAGATTAGTTTATTTTCATTGTTATTGAGTATTGTGAAAAATTATTTGTTTTATCTTAAAACGAATTTCGTAATGATTATTTATAGGAAATATACATGAAATATTATAGAAATTGATAAATACGAGAAGTTAATAATATAACCTATGGTTTCTAAATTAAATGCGATTTATTAAAAAATTAGATTTTTGTTTTTGTTTTTGGATTATAATTTATTTATCTTCGTATTTCTAACTTCAATCTCAAAATTAATATTGTTAATCCAGAATGGGGTTCTGAATATTTTTTTTTTGAATTATTTAAACAAAGACTTTTTCAATTATTCTATTTTGGCAACCTACCTGTGCCTATAGGTTGCCAAAATAAAATAATTAAATTATAGACAAATCCAGGGGGATTCTGAAGGAGATGGTGTACCCGCGAAGGACCTAATGGCTATATCCCAGAGATATATGGTGTTCCTAGCTTTCTAAAAATAAATATCTTCTATCGCATCTTATCTTTTAAGGACTAAAAGAACATTTGAAAGTATCCTTGTTGTTTTTATGTTTTTGTATAGGAATAATCCGTTATATCTGTTGATCTGTTAGATATATGTATATATATATTCGTAAGAAAGGAAACGATCTTGAGCATATTTCAACATTTATTTTATGGTATGTGCTGCCGTTATGGAGATATTGTAGCTCAAAGTTTTTGAAAAAAAAACAGTCTTCATTTTTCCTTAAAAATCAAATATTAAGATATATATCAAGAAGTTAGCATAAACTCCCTTCCCCCCCAATATTTGTACACTGTTGGAACGGCCTATATTTTTGCTATAACTCATATATTATGTTTATATCGTCAGTAATAGTTTTTATATTTATATCTCTGTGGATATTTTAATTTGAACCATAGTGGCATACGTTTGTGATGGTTTTTAGAAATGAGTGTTGACAGCGATGTATAATTCGCCAACTGCTATGATTCTAGATGGTATTAATTACAATGTTATACATTTGGAGTTTCAATGGGTCCACGTAACAATTTTATTGCTATAAGACTCTTGCGCACTCTTATAACACTATTATAAACACTCCTATAGCATTATTAGTGTTTATTTGAGTGCTCCGAAAATCTTGTGAAAGGTTATAAATACGTTATAGCACTAAAATGGAGAATCCTATAAGGCACCGGACTGCTGTAATATTGTTGTAGGATTAGTATACATGTATTAGTGTATAGATTTTTATTTTGAAATGATATTCACTTATGATATTTATTCACACATATGTTATGCGAGAGTGAGAAAGGTATTATTTTTTATTTTAAAATAATAATTTTAAGGAGTTTACATTTATTTCATGAGAAATGGAGATAGATATTAATTAAATATTTTTATATTTGCATGTAAATGATTTATATCAAATAAAAAAAATATCTTACTAATAAATAATATTTTGCGGTTAAAAATTGTATTAATATTTATTAAATTATTGTGACCAAAATGCAAAATTTGGCTGGGAATGAAATTTCATTGACATTTATTATAAGAATACCTCGAAAAAATACATTGCCCTTCAAAAATAACTAATTTTTAAATAAATAAAAAAAATATGTTTTTAAATTGCATCTTTAAAATGTTAAATAATGTACGTTAATCAATGCATAACATCAAATTTGATATTTAAAATAATTATTCTTTTAACTTAAAATGATATTTTTGCGAAAAGAATGCAAAATTAGGCTTTTCAGTTTTTGTTTATTTAAAAAAAATTTACCTCGTTTGTAGAAAATAATGGCCGTCGCAAAATATTTATTCAAAAGCTATGTTTATTAGTAACATTATAGGAATACAGTAAAATAATAACACCACTAATGCTATTTTAGCAATTCTATTCTTATAATAACACTTTAACTCTTGATATAGGAGCACTTTTAGACTCATAACAACATTGCTGTATCACTTGCTGAAAATCCCATTATAACAACTCTCGAAATTGCTATAAAAACATGCATATAGCCCAATCACATTATTCCCATAAAAACATCATTATAACACTTTTTGTGCTTATCTGGAGTCATATAGAAGTCTTATAGCACTAATTTTGTTTTTATAACAATAAAATGTTACGTGGGGGATGGACTTAATTTGATTTGACTGTTTTCCTATTAAAGAACACATACCCTTTGTTTTTTCTTACATGACTTGATAGACTTATTTTTTTAATGTGATCCTTCCAGTTAGGTCGTGAATCAAGTGTTAATTCAAAATATATCACTGTTTCTGTTTTTAAAATTTTTGCGAGTCAAATTCAAGGTTTTTGCGAAATATATTCAGGTATTGCTAAACCAATTTCGATATTTGCTAAATTAATTCAGGTTTTTTTTTTATATTCAGAAATTTTTATTCCAAATTCAGATTATTAAAAATTAGTATCGAAAAATTCCAAAATTATTTCTTTTCACAAATAGAAGAAAAAACTGTATGACTTGAATATATCATAACATAATTTAAATTTGTCTTCCTAAACTTTTGCACTATACTGCCGTTGCAGCCGTATTCGCTCATATTCAACCGAAATGGTTTCTTCCAAAATCAAAGAATGTTTAGCCATGTGATCATGATTTACTCTAAGCCAACCAGTTCTTTTAATAAGTTCTTCTGATTGTAAAAATTGGTTTTTTTATATGATAATGAAAATTGACCTAGCAGTTGCAGGAGAAAAACTTGATTGATTATATATTTGAAAAATAAATTATGATTTTGAATAATTTTTATTTTTTATTAATGAAAATACAATGTTATTTTTTGTTTAACCTTGATTAAAATAAAAATTTATGAATTTAAAAATAAATAGCTACCTGAATATATTTCGTAAAAATCTGAATTAAAATTAAAATTATCTGAATTTGTTAAGTAAAACTCTGTACTTAAAAAAAAATCTGAATTTATTTTGCAAATTTCGGAATATATTTAGAAAAAACCTCAATTTGACTCGCAAATGCCAT
The DNA here is from genome assembly GCA_963942445.1 of Argyra leucocephala. Classification (NCBI taxonomy): domain Eukaryota; kingdom Metazoa; phylum Arthropoda; class Insecta; order Diptera; family Dolichopodidae; genus Argyra; species Argyra leucocephala. The sequence goes on along the minus strand of OZ012680.1, from coordinate 115,433,181 downwards.
ATATGCTATTTATATGTATATACGTCTAGTTAAGATGTTTTACGCCTCAAAAAAGAAGTAATTAATGTAACCGAAGTAATTTCTTCAATTCTGTGGTATACTTATTTTAGCTATTTTTGCTTTTGGAATTGCTCTATTGTTTGATTTGCGATATTATTATGGTCATTAGGCCATATCGTCTGCAAATATTACCATATCAGTCTGCAATATATAGTAAACATAGAATAGGCCTTCAGACACTCCATTTAAGAACTTCTACTTAAAATTGAATAGAAATTGAATTTTACCTCTATGTATGCTATTATAAATTTCCTCCAGTATGACTCCAGTAATTTATATAAATTGCCTACAAAGGTATATTTTTTGTTTTACCAATTATTTACAACTTATTATATTGTTTTTCTTTTATTTATTGGTTTTTTTAGATTCTCTATAATACTTACAATTTTGTTCTAAAGGTCTATAATATAATTCGTCATAGTTTAGTTTAATGCCTTAAACTTTTCTCCTGAATTATAACATTTCTTTGATTGCTTGTTTTTTTTTTTTTTTTTTACATGTAATATATTGCACTATTATATTGTTAAATACTTACTTACAAGGTCAAAATATTATGTAGGTACTGAGGCTGACTCATAAACGTCCTCCATTTTTGTCAATCGGTAAAATTTTAATCTTGAAATTTAATTAATAATTTTAGTAACATTATACTTCAATTGGGCTCTTGTACATATCTTAAATATTTTATTTGCTCACCAATTTCCAATTTTGTGTTACCCCATTGTATTATTTTCTGCACTTTATTTTTGTAATAAAACAAAAAAAAAATATTCTATTAATATATTAAATGTTTTCAATATTAATTTCTCTTCATATGGATAGATTTGTTGAAATTAGTTTTTTTTTAAATTTGTGTACAATATTTTGTTCACGTCTGTTGATGTTTAGACTTATCGTATAAGAATAATTACATTGTCAGCTGTACTTGAATTATTTCTTTTCTAATTCTTTCTTCTTAATTAAACTTGTGAACTGAACTGACGTGGCTTTATATTAATAATTCAATAATATTAATAAAAGGAATGTTGTACTCACCTAGACTAGGCTTTTAAATCGTTTAATAACTCAGCTATAGATTAAAATATAGTTATATTTTTAATTGAGACACTTAATAAAATAAAATCAAAGACAAAATAATTGAAAATTTGTATTTTGAATTTATTAATATACCATTTCAATATACCATATAATAATTGACTAAATAATTTGACTTAATAATTTTCCAATTCAACGACATAGATTTTTTTTTATTTAAATGAAATTATAAAAATGTTTATTAAAAATCTATAATTATAATTGACAAGCATTTAAGGTCCTGCGCAGTAGACACCTTTTTATTTTATTTCGAATTCTCCTACTCCTTAATGAACTTCTAATATATATAATATATATAAACTGTACATAAAACAAAAATGCGCACACAGTTGAAAATTTTGTACTCATATGATTTTATTATTCAGCAAATACATTATGCACAAGTGAGATCTTATGAAAATAATAAACAAAAGCAAACAAATCAGTTATTATATTTTACATTATGTACTTGCGAATGAATCTATGTACATATGACAAAAAAAACAAAGAAACAAATTCATCTCAAATAAAAAATATAAAAAAGCAAAAACAAAACAAATCTGTTGAATTGTTCATATGACTAGCAAATTTATTTTTATATAGTAGAGTTAGAGTACTTCATTTTGATATAGTAGGTCACTTGAATTCTTCATTTTTATCTTTTTAAGTAACTGTTTCTAAATTTTTGTTACTTGTAGTAATAATATAGTTTTTATTAAAATTATGTTTTATGTAGGTATATATATATACGTACCTCTTTAATAACAAAACTTTTTATTTTTAGTAATTTTATCACTAAATGCTTCTTACTATAGGGAATATATCGGAAACGAAGCAGTATATGAGGGACCTGTATTTATGTGTCCTAAATAAAACTTACTAACCACAAAACTTTTTATTAAACACGAGTGGTTTCTGCTATATCGTGCGAAGTCTATGTCAGTACGTAAATTGCTGTTTTTCTTAAAACTTTAAATTTGACTTCAACTTGAAATATAATTACTCAACAGGGGCCCCTAGCTTAAATATATTTTATTATTCATTAAGTTTAATATTATAATTCCAAAAAAAAAAAATAATATTTCAAATTTTTATTTAATTACACTCGTCCCGGTAGACAGAAACAGAGTTTGAAAAATTAACCAAAACAATAAATTCATAATAATTTTTTATTATAAAAAAATATTCCTAATTTATAATAAAATTTAAATACCACTTTAATTAAAATATTACAAAAACCAAAATTCGATCAATAATAAATATTTTAATACCAATAAAAAATAATACAAAATATAATAAAGCTATTTGTCAAAAATTTATAACAAGAATACCATAATTTAATAAAAATTTCCAAAATTCATAATTTTAAATATACAAAATTGTTTACAATTATTTATAAAAAATATTACAGTTTAGGAAATCCTTATTATACTCATTTAAATATACATACATACTATTTAGTACATATATGAACAATTTCTAGTGAATGAACAAACTAACAAATAAACTTCACATAAATTAAGATTTTAGTAGGATACAACATTTAAACAATACCTACTATCGTTTATTAGATATTAAACTAAATGTATGTCAATTCATTCATACTTTGTTCGTATTACATATGTATATTATGTATGTCGATATTCTAAACTAAAGGACATAATATACAATGAAAATTTAATATAGGTACAGAGTGTGTCCACTTAATAGTAAATCTTAGTAGTAATCCTATTAAATTTAGGCTCTTCTGAGGGAGATGTTGCACCCACGTTGGACCTAATGACTATATCCCAAGGATACTTGGCGTTCCTAGCTTTCCAAAAAATAATTTTTAATGCCGCATCTTATCCTTTAAGGACTAAAAGGACATTTGAAAGTAAGATCTAAACTTCGCATTTAGTAATGTATTATACTTATAAAAAAAAAAAAAAATAAGAAAATTTGTGCTGAGTTATTGAAATATTTTTCAATAATTTTTTCATTAATTTTTAATTTGTTACTTTAGTTTTAATTTTTAGTAATAGTGGAATCAAAAATACTATGTGCGCTATGTGCGAGCGAATGTGCTTTCTTGAGATTAAATGTTAAATAAAAAATAAAAAAATAAATGCAAACCTGCAGTCCATCTGTATATTCTGAGTTTATGAACACACTCTGTTCATAAATGCAGACTCAAAGTCTAGTGGACGCCCACTTGGCAGAAGAAATTTTTAGTATGCACTAAAAAAAAAAAAAAAAAAAGTATCCCTGTTGTTTTTGTATATAAACCGTTATATCTGTTGATCTATTAGAAATATAAATATATATATATTCAGTTTTTCTATAAAAAAACGTTTTTTCATTCACCATTTTGTCAAACAATTTGTTGTTCACATTGATTAAAAAAATGTTGAATTTATTTGAAAGAATGTTGAATTTTAATGAAAAAAGTATAGTAAGATAGCGGTCCGGAGCATATTTTATCTTTTACTTGTTGATGATTGGTGCTGTCGTTATGGAGGTATTGTTGTTCGAAATAGCGAGTTATAATTTATGCTTGAGGCAAACTGGACGCCATAGAAAATACTTTAGATGCAGAACGACGAACGTTAATTAAACCAGGCAAACTGAACGGCGTTAAATGACATTTAAATCTGTATTTTTTAATATGTCAAATGTCAATTGTAATTTTTTTACTTTATTTACCTAAAACTAAATTTCTAGTTTTTAAAATTTTTGGATTTCTTTATAAATAAATTGTGTTTTATAAACGTTTTGTGGTTTAAATTGTGTTTTTTAAGCATTGATAAACATTTTGTGGTTTAAATTGTCTTTCAAAATTAAATATTTTGGATTTTTTAAAATAAATTGTTTTTTTTTAAACTTTTATAAAGGTTTTCTGCTTAAATTTTTGTATTCTAAAACTATATATTTTTGAGTTTTTTCAATTGCTTCTTAATGAACTTTGAAAATGTAATTACAATTTCATTTATAACCATTAGCACTATATATATATTTAGCATATTTTTGGCTACATGAAGCAAACAGATGAAGAAGATTTTACGTAGACTGTAGCATTTTTTTTTTTATTTAAATTAAATTTTGATAAATATTTATAAAAGTAATTATACAGTTTATTTAAAAAAAAAGTTTTAATAAATATTTACTTAATTATAAACAAAATCTCTTTAGAAATTATAAAATAGATAAAAATAAATTATATTTCAATTTTATGAACTTTTGTTTCATTATTATTGTTTCACACTGTATCATTTTTGTATAAATAAAGTAAAAAAATTAAAAACAAAAATAAAAAAGTCATTTAATACTCACTTCAATTCAAAATATACATAACATAATATATTATATGAATAAAGAGTAAAACTTTTGTGGTAAATTATTTCTCAATATCCTTATTTTAAAAATTCAAATAACGGTATTTTCTATTCCATATATAAAATAATTTATATATAATAAAATAATGTTTTATAGTTTTATTATATACACCTATTATATATACATATAATACATATATACATATATGCTATGTGTACATTTCAATCGATTTTCTAATAACAATAGAATATACTTTTTCAATATAGTATTAATTGCGTTCAGTTTTATAAAATCTATTCGTCCTTCACTTCACATATTACTCTTCATTCTCTTCCATTCTCTTACTTCATCTTATTCATTTTTAGAATATTATTTCTCTTATTTATGATTTTCTTTTGTTAATATTATTGTTATTATTTGTTTTTGTTTTTTTTTTTTTTGTTTATGTTCTTTACTTCATTTTATACTTAAGCATCATATATGAAGAAAATATATATATAGATATATGGACTATTTTTTTCTAGACCCATAATTTTTCATAGAACGAATAGAGTTTCCTCTATTCGTGCGTAAATCACTATTAATGGCTTTTATAGGATTTCTATGCTAAAAATTTTGCAAAATGAGAGAAAAGCAGAATAGAAATTTGTTTTTATATTTTTTTTTGTTTTTGTTTTTAAAGCACATGTGTTATATAAAAATATATTATAATATATACAGTTAGGTAGAAGCAGTAGAGGTATAAAAAGATACATTTACAACATTTATAGTTTAGATAGATTTGAAATTGATGTGATATATAATATTGTGGGTTGATTAATTGTTAAGTTGGGAACAATTATGAACTGATAATTTTTGGTTTTCTTGTTTTTTTTATTTTTTTTTTTCGATTTTATATTTTAGGAATAAATAAAATATAGACAAAATAAAAAAAACAACTGCTTTCATTAAAACAAGGATTAAGCCTCATTTAATATTTTATTACGTTTTTGTGTTTTTATTTTGTTTGTGCGGAGGATTAATAATGTTAATATTATATTTAAATACAAACATAGTTTTTAATTTTTCTGCAAAATTTAAGTATTTATGAACAAAAAATATTATGTTTTTTTTTATTGTTTTTCAATTTTATTGCTTTAACATTTTTTTTTTATAATTTTTTGTATTTATTCATTACCCTTCGACATATAGTCGTATGGTCTTATAATTTACATTAAAATTTAATTTACAATATGTATAGTGATTTGATTAGACATTATTACATTTGAAATAATTAAAAATTTCTTTTTTTTTTGTTATACCTACAATTTATTGATTTTATATAGTATTATTTTATTTTTTATTAATTTATATATAATTACTAGAAACATGAAAATGAAAGTTTGGAAAAATATTTTTGTTAGAATATCAGTATGAAAATTTTTAAGGTTAATTTGGTAAAAAATCAATAATTTGTGGCATCATTTGTATCTGTATCTATTGGTGTTATAGCTCGGGTTGTGTCAAGATGTAATTTTATATTTTAATCAGTCTTTATCAATTGTCCTGCATCCATTAATAATATTTTTTAACCATTTTGATTTTGGTCTATTTCTGTAATAGCATACGAGACTGCGGATAGTATTGTTTAAGACATTCGTTGAAAATGCATCTTCAACACATCTTATGTCCATCTTAACCTTTGATTTTTAATAAATTTCATAATATTTTGGACTTTAATTGATACTTTCAACTTCTAGATTGATCTTATTTGTATATTTAATTTTTGTTACACAGCATAATTATTTTGGAAACCCTATCTGAAGACATTGTTAACGATAATTTGGTAAATGTTGAATACTTAGTTTTTGTACTATTTATTGATAAATTGGATTATTAACATGACCTAAAGATTATGCGAAGAAGGCGTTAATACTCTTCAAAGTATAAAAATCTTTGCTAAATTTTAATAGAAATTAAACCAGATAATTATTTTACTGTTACTATCTATTCAATGACCATCGTGATACCTATTTTGAATAGAAGATTCAAAAATGTTATTTAACGGCAGGGTTTCGGCTCGCTATATTTATTTAATTTTTTTTTATTTTTCATTTCTATTTAAAGGATATACAATAGTATTATTAATTTGGTTAGTATTATTAGGTCCTAGCACAATTATTTTAATTTTAGTTTTTTAAAAATTTTAATCAACTTTTGAATCTAGTATTAATTTCAATTCTTCTGGCAAATTATTATAAGCTTTTGAGCAGATAATTATTAGTTATAAAAATATAGTTTTATTTCTAGTATTTGATGATTATGGATATCTACACTTCTATTTAATAGGAAATTAGGCTTAATTCTATTGTTTATAATTTTGAATGCAGTTGTTAGAAGTTCAAATTTAATAATGTTTGAAAAGCTGACATACTATTCATTATACAAACTGACAGTAAGATTTAATATTGAGCTATTTTTATGGATTTTTTTATGTACTATATCAAGCTCGTGGATCCTTATCCAAATCAGATTAAGGTAGCAAATTTAGGGTTTGACGAATGATGAATATATAGTAAAAATAGCACTATCGATTAAGAACTTACTCGTAATTTTCTAACTATAATTACGTATGGAGTACGCACTTTTTATAATGTGGTAGCTCCAGTTAGACTTACTGTCTATAATTAGACCAAGGTAATTAAAATTTTTAACAATATCTAAGTATTCATTTTTGAGCGGATAGTTATTTGTTGTGTTAAATGGTTTATTTTCAAAAACCACATAAATTTAATACAAACCAATGATTATTTAGGCAATGATCGATTAAATGTAGATCATGTTGAATAGATGAAACAGTGAATTCTGCTGTTGTTTCTGCTATTTAAGAACCGCATCATCATCAAATTTTCAATATATAATTTAGGCATTATTGATCCCAATATTAAGTCCTATGGTATGCCCTTCCACATAATTTTGTCATTACTAAGGACATTATTTATTCTAACCATATTTGTCTTACCTACGGTTCTGAAGGTAAGATACAGGCAAGTTGGTGGGTAGTAAAATTTAATTTAGATAGTTTTATTAGCAGTATATCGTGATCCAAACAATCAAAAGCTTTTTTAATATCTAGAAAGGCACAACTAACAAATTTTCCACCATCAATGTTTTTCGAGATGAAATTATTAAGACATGAGCAGCTTATTTAATTAAGTCGTATTTCAAAACAAAAATTTATTAATTATAATGCCAAAATATGCCAAAAGAAACCAATAATCTGGTCTATGTATTAAAAACTATCTATTTTAGATTAAATTTAAATTCTAGACGTTGGGTGACTATAAGATAGAACATCGTATTGCAATTCTTAAAATTTATAACGAAAATAATGAATTTATGCATATTATGTTTCGTGCATTACGTTATTATTAATCGGATTGCAGAGATTATTATTCGTAATGTAATTGAAAAATGCGAGATAAATGGTAGTGTTTGATACTTGAAAAGTCCAAAACATAAATGTACTGCTGTTAAATCAAGAACAATCAATTAAAGATCATTCTCAAAAATTTAATTTTATTTTATTCATTTGAACTGCACATAAATGTATAGCCAAAATATAAGACCCTTTTCCGGGTAGGATATAGGCCGTCTCTCAAGTTTTATATCTAATTATTTAAAACTAATAGAAATTAAATACAAACGATTACAATATAAATCTAATCTAAATCTAATCTAAATCTAATCTAAACCCTTCAATTGTCGATCTCAAGAAGTTTTGTCTTACTTATAGCACCACGTCGAATATTTTTGATAAGAATTTTCCATCAGAAATTAAATCAAATAACCATTAATTGCATAGATTAATTTTCAGAATTGCATAGATCCATTATTTCAATGTAAAATAATGCCCACAGATTAAGTTCTTTTCTGTTTGTATGACTTCGTAAATAAGCATAATTGTTGCATTGGGAATTAAATATCCCCATGTACTGTTCATAATAATTTATATCCACAAAAATTAACAATTTGATATAGTTTATGGTCTGAAGTTGTAATTGAACCATCTTTTTTTCAAAATGAAATTGATATTACAGTTACTGTCAATGCAAAATTTTACGCAAGCATATGGTTACTGATTTTGTGTTGCATGAATTATATTATTTTGACTTGAACAATTTGTGGTTTCATCATTTAGTGGAATATGTCATATAAAACAAATTTATTGAGAAAAAAGTCTAATGGTGGTAAAATCTCTAGAAAGGCCGATGTGAACTGACCACAAAAATCATACGAAACCATATATATTGCACTCTTAGTGATTGATAAAATAATTCTATTTTTTTTTATGTTTTTGTTTTAATTGAAGCCAAAATAATGCGATATACGCTGGGTGGCGCAGTAGGTAGAGTGCCTGCCTTTCAACTGAAAGGTCCCAGACAAACTAAATAAAAATGAAACTATTCTATTTAATAAGGCTTAGTTCCTGACAATAGCAGTAGTTTTCCACATTTAATGAGTAGATAAGCCAGTAATTTGTTAAAATAAATACTCGAAATATTTGTAGATTGTAGTGTAAAATTTCAGTACCGTACTTAATTAAGCACGAAAAGGTGATTCTACCTAAGTTACTGTAGAGTGTAAAAAAAAAAAAAAAGCATTGTAACTGACTTCGCAAAGTTGAAGCCTATCAAAATGTTTAAAAAAAAAAAAGAAAGATAGTAAATAAATAAACAAAATTATAAAATAATATAAAATAAATAGAATAGAATAGAAAAGTTAATCAGTGAAGATAAAGTGGTCAAAATACGGTGTTCCAGAATCAAAATTTCCAGATATGGTATTTTTTATAAAATAATTTTAAATAAAAATGTCATGAACCACGATTTAAAATAAGTAAAAAATTATATTGTTATCTTATATATGTATATATATTTTGTTTTATCTGAAGCCTTTTATAACACCATGATAATCAAAAAACACTTGATTATGAATGAAAGAATGAACATTTAGAAAATAAATCAATTTTGTTTAATGTATAATGGAAATAGGGGTAGGGAGAAGTAAAATACAATAATAAATTAATATTAATAATGGCAAGATTACAATTTTTTCAAACATAAATAATCTTATTCCACCACAAAATCAGTTTGGTTTTAGACATAAGCATGGAACTGTTCACACCATAACTAAATTAACATCAGATATTTGAGCATGGAAAATATACAACATCCTTCATGGCTAAAAAAAATTTTTTTACAACAAAAATAATTTGCTATCAAACATTAATTAGGCCAATACTTGTGAATGGTATACCTGTATGGTATAATATCAGCACAGGTTTCAAATCCGATTATAAATATTTTTATTCAAAAAAATATTTGTACAAAGAATCAAAGATAAACAGAATCGACAGTTTTATGATAAATCTCGTTCGAAAACATTATGTAAGAGCACAAAATACTCCAGAAAACGGTTTAATATCTCATACATTTTACCACAATAAGGAGTACATAAAAAACAACTTTTCGCACAGGATGCATAGCCCCTGAGCATTTTATATTCCTTGATCAAAATGGTTTTATCCAAAAGCAAAATCATGTCTCCATACTTTATCACTATAGTAGACGGGCAACATGTAAAGCGATAGAATATGAACTGGGCAACAGTAACGGAGATAATCTTCAATTTGATATGTCCATACCAGGCAGAGACAAAAACATTAAAAGGGCATATTGGTAGTTAGAAAGCACATTCAATTAGTAATAGGTATTAAACATGTACATTCTAGGTTTAAGAATTAGTTTAAATTAGTTTAGATAGGGTTAATTATTTGGTTAAGTTAAGCCAGATAGGTATAGGTTAGATTTTATTTAAAATAATAAGACATAATATTGATTGTTTCAGCCTTTTTTTTACAATATATTATACATATAAGAAAGTGGTATGTAAGCATACAATAATAATTATGAATGTACAAAAAACAAATTATTAAGCAATTACAATTAATATAAAAATTTAAAATTAATTTTTTTTTTTTTTTTTTTTTATGATCTTTACATCGTTGTTGGTGTTTTGAGTTGTAATGTGCATTCATTTTTAAGCAGCGTACAACCTTAACTAGATTAGTTTATTAGTCTTAAATTTTTATTTATCTTTATTTCAAATTAAAAATACATACACTCTTATTTGATGACCCATTATTTAGAATTTCAAAGCACCTGGTCATAGAAATATGATAGAAAATAAAATGAAATAAACGTCAAACTTATTATGGCATATTTTCTACATAGAAATAAATCAAAAATGTTGTAATATTTCTGGGACATTTTGTTTGAGGTAATGAGTAATGAATTTAGTAAACTGACATTTATTTCACCTTGACCAGGACATACGATCTTATTTGATCACGATTTTTTCTAGTTCGAGCTTTTACCTATGAGAACAAAAATTTCTGTATCATCAATAAATCCAGTACCATGGGAACGAAAATCAACGATGCTTAGTGGTAATGGATTGATACCCAACATGTTAAGCCCTCCCAACACAATTTGTTATTTGTTATTATTTCCCAACATCCTCTGACGTTATAGAAATATATTCTGGAAACAACTTGTATATAATACTCCTATACATAAACATACAATAATTATGGATATTTCAATTATTCAGAATTTTTCACGTTTGCATTTTAAACATCTGAAATTCAAAATATCTCATTTATTGTACCTATTTTTTTCACTATTTATTTTTACTTTTTTTTTTTGTAATATTTATTTTTAATTGCAAAATTGCACCAGCAAATGCATTTACTTTAATTATTAAAATAATTTATGTTTATTTAATTCATGTTCGTTTCACAAAAACCATTTACAATATTATATGATGAATATACATACATACATATATAAAAATATATTATTTTATATACTATTATTATTATAAAAGTAAATAATTGAATCATATTTACGTTTTTAATAATAAAAATTATTATTATGCTTCAATTGAGATAAATATTACGTTCCTAGAAGGAAATATTGATACCAGTACTACTGATTATTACTTTTAGTAATTCAAGTCCACCACCGTCTACCACACTGATGCAGGATAGTGATGATGTAGAGTAATTCAAATATAAATAATGTTTTTTCTCTTTTAAACTATAGCTACCTCAGTATTTGTATAATTTAATTTTCTTTTATTTTACTACTTATTTATTATAGGTATTTATTGTTCAATTTTACTACACAAACCATTTTAATTTAAATTAATTTAAAAAGGAAAAAAATAATATTTTTTTTTAGAGAATTCAAGAATAATCAAAACTGTGAATTAAAAAAAAAAAAAAAAATTCTTAGAAATATAAGTAAAAATAACTGTTAAGGTATCTGAATTAACGGAACTCTCTAGAGTATCATTAATTTTCCACAAATTATAATTCTTACACATACTTACTATTATTATTATGTACGTGAACTCCATAAATGTATTAAAATTTATTATTGTTTGTTTTTCTTTTTTTTTTGTTTATTTATTTTGATTGTTTTATTTCAAAATTTATTTCTGTTATTTTATTTGTAATAAAAAAAAAAAAAATAAAAATAAACTTATTATATTTATAGGTTTTTGCCAGGATTCGCGCCATTTGTTGATGGAACTGTAATTGCTCATTCATCCGCAAGTATAACTCGACCATTAACATTACCAGTTGGTTCAGCAATTTCCAGGTAAAAATATATTCAAAAAAAAAACATGAAAAACACAAAATGCACATTAAAAACAAATAAAATTTATTGTTTTATTTTTATTATTATAATTGTATTAATGTGTTATGAATATGTTATGATAACGAAATGATATTAATAAATTTTAAATAATATTGTATATAATATTGTATAAGCCTTGTTATACATGATCCGTAATCTAAATTACTTAAAGGTAACAGGAGTTTTTGAATTAAAGCATTAATAAAATTGTAATGATATAACCATGAATGTGTTAGGTTTATGCTTTGATTTTGATTGTCACTTAATCTAATTTAATTTATACTGAAAAATCAGTCTAGGTGAATATGTAATTGCGTAGGACGCTTTAAGATGAGAGTTAGAAAATTTTGTAATGTCGGGTGTACTGACAAGTTTTTTTGTCAGCATGTCAATTTAAAACTGTAGCATCCGCTTTTAGCAGGGCAAAAAAGTATCAATCCATTATATTTTCATACAATACGTCAGGAAAACATAGTGTATAAGAATAGTTAGGATAAATATAAGGTAAATTAAGGTAGTTATGAGTTAGATATAATTAGCTGGTAGGTTAGAATAAGTAGTGTAGGTTCTAAAACAAAAATAAAATGCAAAATAAAAAATGGTTTTTTTATCAAAAAATGTATAAAGTACGAAGCAGTAAAATAATAATAGATAGCTAACACCTAATTAAATAAATTAATAAATTTAACAAATTTAAAATCTTAGAGTATCTTTCTTAGTAGGTCATTAAGGATGAAAATAGGAAATAGAATAATTTGGTTTAAGTGTTTTTTTTTGTACAAATTTCTATAAGAAGAAAAAAAATTAATAAAAATAAAACACATTTGACAAAAAAAATAAACAAGCCCATACGATGCGTCTCTAAGAAAATATAGATGTAATATAAATAAAAATTGAAATACATAAATTATTGATGTACAGAAAATCAAATCAAATATATTGATTTGTGAAAAATTAAAATTTCATTATTAAAAAAAAATATCCTATTCAAGAAAACCTTGCTGAAGACAGGTATCAAAGGCGATTCACAGATGTTCATGATTACAAATAGAGTATTACCACAAATAAATAACTATATACAGATGTCGTATGCCCATATAAGAAAATTATGTTTTATGAATAAAACTCACAAAAGAATAAAAACAAAATAATAAAAGCTTTAGAAAAAAAATACAAAATCAAAGGCTATAGAAATAATAACAAGCTTCAACAGAAAAAATTTCTACTAAAAAGTAAATTATTATCATTTTGGTTAAACACTAAAAAGAAAAGAAAAAAATAATAAAATGTAATTTTTTTTTGCAGGTTCAAGAAATTTCTTTAAATTCAAGAAACAATGAATGTGTTAAAATAAAATAAATATGTTAATTTCTCAAAATATTCTGTCCCGATATAAATTAACAATGTCTTTTCAATGTCCCGACATAAATGTGCCGACAATGTCCCGATATAAATTAACAATGTCAATTAACTTGTTATTAGAATATCACTTTTTGTTTTACAATTGTTATCATGTTATCGTTTTACACGAATGTAGCCGTTTGAGATTCCTTGATACTTGGGTAAATATTTAATTTACTGCAAAAAATTTATCGATACACCACAGATGAAATTTTTTTATTTTATATTATTTACATTATTAATTTATATATATCATTATTCATTACTTATCGCATTAGGTATAATAATAATTAATAAAATTACATTACCATTATTAAAATCATACAATCAAAAGAAGTTTAAATTTATCGATTAAATTGTTCAATTTATGCAACCTATATTATGTTTATTATTATTTACCTTTTATTTTTTATAAATTACTTTAAACTTCTTTATAAATAAAGCAATAAAAAATGTAATACATATTCATATGCAATCTGTACATTTAACTGGATCGAATGACCAATACGTCTATATGTTCTAGCCTAGCCTCTGGGAGAGCAAATTTAAAAATAGGATTTTATTTTCATATAAATTTTGCCTTTTGTATAGGGATCTTATTTTTCTATATCAATAATCTGTTATTACGATAATATAAAAAAATATTCAATATTTTTTATCTAAGCTAAACTAAAATTTACAAAAAATACAAAAACATTTTCATTAATAATTTTCAATTTGAAAATTTTTTTTTTTATTATCCGACGTGCAATCGTTCTATCAAGTTCTAATGAACACTGAAAATAAAAGTGGGGGATACAGTCAAGTTTTTAAGACGAAATTAAAATTATGTAAATGTAAATTATTGTTTTTTATTTTTTATTTGAGCAGAATGTTTTGATGGGGTTTGTATTTAATTGAGGCTAGAGAAAATAATTCAATCATTTTATTATATGCCCATGCGACATTTGTATGTTATTTATTTGTAGTATTACTCTGTATGAATCTAATTGAAATCGTATCCGCCGTCATCATTGTCCTGCATTACAACCAGTTCAATATATGAACATAGAGCGAAGAGAATGTAATAATGAAAACCGATATTGGTCTAATGTTGTTCAAAAACAATTTTTATTTTCAAATGTCATTCGTTTTACAATTACAAACTTAGCGAAATTACACGGAAGCTTTTATTTTACTATAAAAAATTACAATTTAATATTGCCAATTGTCTAATCCAATTTCATATTTTGTAGCTTTAGTCAAATTTTATAAATAATTATTATGTGAGACTGACAAAAAAACATCAAAAGAAAAATTGCCAAATATTTAAAACAAAACTCTAAAATGAAAGTTCCAACAAAAAAATGAGAAAAATTATTTATCAAAAAACTCGGGTAGCACATTCCGCAAGGGAAAAGGTTCTATAGTTGGCCTGTATATTTATCTGCAGGTCCACTCTTAAATAAATAAATAAATAAATTCGGGCGAACAAAACATTTTTTTTTTTAATTTTGTAATTTTTTTTTTTTTCAATTTTATGGTTCGGAAAATCAAATCTTCAGTAAATCACGGCGATGAAACTACCGCTTTAAAAAATTATTTCTTGTATATCTTTTACTAAAACCTAGTGGTTTGTGTTGTTGACAAAATCGACTATTACCTATACTAATACACCCATTAGTTAGAAAAAATGTTGCGTTCAGAGATTATATGCAGGTAATTTTATATTTGGGAATTCTAATTTGATTATTTTTAATATTGGAGATTGAAACCTCAATCCACATAATTTTATTTTGTTATGACAACACACTCGTTTGAAACTTAACCGTTGTTCCAAGTTTCAAAAGAAACCTGGTGCACACCATAATAGGTGTAATAACTGGCCACTACTAGTAAAAAAGAATCTTCATAAAATTAGCTAGGCCACAACCAATATACAACGTCAGTATACGTTTTTTTCTAATTTATACCACAATATAAAATTATATTAGCGTATACAATTTTGTCTTTGCAATTGATTTATAATAAAATAAAAATCCATTCATTCACGATCTTTGGGACATTTTTCTTTTCTCAATCATTCAATAATCCAAGTTGTGCATTCGAATGTACAAAACTATCGTTTGAAATCTAATCTTCGGCTTAACTTAAAAACAAAATTGTCCGTCTGCAGGTAATTGTCAAATATTTTTATGTAATAAATTCCAATTTCATATTTGGATTTTGTGCATTAAAATTGTAAAAGAAAAAATATTTTGTTTTTACTGATGTGAGATGGTTATAACATAGATTAAATAGACATCGCATTCCATATAAGAAATTGTTATAATGAAATCAATTTGAGCAAAAATTTTCTTAATGTTGAATTATTTGTTTCGACATATTTATTGAAAAATTAAATTTAAAATATTTGTTCTCAACATTCTTCAGTGTTCATTTCAATAGAAATAGATTTGTAGCAATATAAACTAGTACATATACGCTATTTTGATAGTTATTTTAATTTTTGTACCAAATACAATACATGGCAAATCGCGATCAAAAAAATTGTTTCAGTAAAATTGAGGTGCATATTATGTATTTCGATAACGATTACGATTTGATCGAACGAAATGTCAAAATGCAAAATTGTCATTATGTATTTCGATATCGTTTAGATATTGTCGAAAATTTATCGATGTAAAATTTTATCATGAATGAGACATCGAAAGAGAGATTTTATACAAATTATTTTAATTTTTAATTATAACTTGGTCTTTTGTTTTATATTTATGATATTTTTTGGAATAAAAATAAATTTAAAAGTTGAAATTAAAGTAGGTATTTTACTTTATTCTTCATAATTATTTTTTATTGAAATAAATTTTAATAGGAATGAAAGATCAGTTACAAATAAACTGCAATATGAAAAGTTAGTGTAAATAAATTAATTCAGTAATTCTACACTTTAATCATAAAAATAATGTTTGTCTGACTTTGTTCTTCTAGAATTGCGTACTTTAATTTGATACAATTTGGACAAGTATAAACTGCAAATTTCATATAAAACTTCCTTAAGCACAACAGAAAAAATTAGCTGTACTAGTCCGACATAAAAATCATTTCCTACGCTATAAATCGTTTCCTTGGTACAAACCGCACAGAATCTTAATCCAATTTAATTATATATGGGATCGAAGTGCTACTTATTATTGGCTATTTCAATTTTTGCCCCAATTTTCTAATAAATCCATAAAGGTAATATTGTTTAACAGGAAATTTCGATCAAAACTGTTTAAATAAAATAAAGTTTTAATAATGTAAATAATTCCAAATCCAGTGGATTAGAAAAATCCAGAATATAATATGTTCACTTGTTTTTTTATTGCGCAATTTTATAGCGTTTTTCAGCATTATCAGAAATTGAAAAATTTAACTCTGCTGAAATTATTTTATTTATAAAAACCTATAATTTTATAATTTATATTTTATTTAAACACTTCTAACTTATTTTCAACTTAAAACAACAACAAATATAACTTTGTTTGGTTTTTTTTATTATATAATAATTTAATTTAACAGTCAAAGAATCAAACATATGCCATTTTCATCGAAGATTTGAATTTAACAATGGCAGCATTATTAAACACTTTCCACAAAATTTTCATCGAAATGGATGTAAATTTTACACTAAGTTAAAAATATAAAATATAATAAAATAAAGTAGTAATAAGAATACAAAACAATAAGGTGGTTTAATTTATTATTAAATAATATACATTACAACATAATGGACCTAACAATTACAATCGAATAACTCTAACGATAACGATGAACGATTCGATTAAAATCAATCGAAATACATGATAGGAATACCTCATAGTCATTTTCGGTTAGATTGCATCAGAATTTTTATTTTTTGATCAAATGAAAAAGTCAAACTATAATTTTTTTAATTCAAACGAAATTTAACTTCAGTAAAATATAATAATAAATAAATGATGATTATCAATAATAATACAATAATAAATAAATGATGAATGCAGATGATAATATCATACTTTATTCTGCAAGCGATTTTGTAGAAACGATTAAAAAAAACGTTCAGAAGATGTTCAACCTTAAAATAGATTATTGTAGGCTTTGGATACTTAAAATTAATACTAATAAGTGCGAAACAATTTTATTCCACAAAACTGTGAAAAAAACCACCTGCAACTTTAAAAACAATTGGAGAAATTTTAAAATAAAAACGAGTAATGGTGAAAATTTAAATAGTAAAAAAGTAGTTAAGTATTTAGGTATATATTTACACCGAAATTTAAAATTTACTGATCATGTAAATTATATTCTAACAAAAAACAATAAAGCCTTTATGACGGCCAAAAAATTATTTTATGACAAAGATATTAACCCTAGAGTAAAAATAATTGCTTATCAATCACTTATCAGACCAATATTGGCATATGGAGCATCTATATGGTTTAATATAAGTGCTAGCCTAATGGAAAAAATAAGAAGATTCGAGACAAAATGTATTAGAGCTTGCATCAACAAAACGCGTAAACCTGAAACAGATTTCAAACACTTTTATTCAAATAAATATATATATAAAGAAGCTAACATTGTTAGGTTTGACAATTTTATAATAAAATTGATCCGAAACCACATTGATCGCTCGCTAAAAACTTCGGAAAATGGATTAATATCCAAAATATACTATCATAACGAGGAATATATTCAGTATAGTATGAAAACGGGCTTTATTGCTCCCGAGTACTTCATATATATGGTTTTATGCTAAATGGTTTTATGCAAAACCGTGAACATTTGCCCTATTATATCATTATAATAGGAGGGCCACACGCAAAAGCATTGATTTTAATCCTAATATTTTGGATAACTCAATCTTTAAATACGATATGTTTATTCCAAACAATGATAAGCGTATTGTAAGAAAGCATTGGTGGTTAGAAAATGCAAACGTGTAGAAAAAAGCAAAATATGGTTTTCTGCTTCTTTCTCTCTCTCTCTCTCTAGGTTTAAATAGTTTAAGGTAGTTTAAGTTTAGTTGTAGTTTTTTTTAATAATAATAAAAAAGAAAAAAAATGTTTGGTTTTTGAAATTTTCCAACAAAATAATGTAAATATTAAAGTACTATAAAGAAGTACGAAATTATATATATAAAATAACTATAAGTATATATAAAAATAAAATTAATAAGAAAATGAATAGTTTTAGGTTAATTTTGAATTGTTTTTGTAAATTTTTTTTTCTGGTTTGTAAAATCTGTATATAAATAAATAAAAAAAAAAAAAAAAAGTGATTATACTTCTAATATTGATTCAGTAAAAAACAGTTAAGACTTCAATAAAATAATTTTGTTTCAGTTTTTTTAATCTGTTCAGCAAAAAAATAAATACTGATCCGTAACATGTTAAAATTGATTTTTTATATAACATTACTTAAAATGTTTGTAACTGAATTTGGTTTTTAGAAATTTTTTTTACAATTCCAAATATATTAAAATTTCATAAATTAAAAATTGTACTTGTTCGTTTTACTAATCCCCTATACAACCACAGCTTTAGAGAGAAATTTTAAAATTTAATTTATAATTATTTTTATTAGGCAATTGGTCGATAATTACTAAATGTAAATAAATTGTGATTGTTTGTTTTAGTTATTTCTTTTTTATCTATTTTTTTTGTTTTTAAGTCTAAACATAAGTTTTTAAGTAAAATTTTTAAAAATACAAGTAGTAACAAAGTTTTTGTAATTTTCCACCATTATTTCCTTGTATCAATTAAAATAAATTGTAGATTAAACAACAAAAATGTAATGCAAAATAAAAATTAGAATAAAATACAACTCGCAGCTGTTAAGATACTAATAATCTAAACTCTAACTTAAGTATAAGAAGACTCTGTCATTATAAATTACGTATTAACAAATTTTGGAATTAAACGAACTATCTATCTATCTAATTTATAATTAAATATTCTATATAGGTACATTAAATATTAAAATTTTCATTCAAAAATTGATTTAATTCAAAATTACCAATTATTCTTATTATACTTAATTCAGGATATTATAATATATTTAGTGACAATTTTGATCTTAACTCGATTACTATAATAATTAACTTTATATACCTTCATTCATAAATTGAAAATAAAATTAAAAATGTCTTTTCAACATTTATATTTTTCATTACTATAACTTAAATAACAGTATTAATATCATTATTGATTATAACACCATAATCTGATAATATCAAAAAGGTATTGAAATATATTTATTGAAATATATACATATATGTATATATATATATATATAAATTTTCTTACATCCTTCAAAAAGTCTTAATTATTCCCTCTCATATAACATTGCA
This sequence comes from Argyra leucocephala, assembly GCA_963942445.1. Lineage (NCBI taxonomy): Eukaryota > Metazoa > Arthropoda > Insecta > Diptera > Dolichopodidae > Argyra > Argyra leucocephala. The sequence continues at coordinate 115,413,225 of OZ012680.1, read as the reverse complement.
ATATACACACACATATATTCAATAATTTTCTTCGAATATGTATTCAAAATAATTTATTGAACATTCCTTTGATAAATAAAATAAATATTAATTTTATTTTAAACTACACATCAGTAACACATTTACAACACAACAATAACACTTCAGCACACAATTTTAATATTTTCATAATAAATTATCCATTTAATAACTAATAATTTTTTTCATTAAAATTTTTTTAATTTTTAATATACATAATTTTCTATTCATTTTAATATATATAGCACATCTGGTCTAGAATTTGCTGATTTTCCAGAACGTGAACTAATATTTGGTTTAACATCTATTGAATCCTATTTAGATTTATCAGCACAAGATTTAGAATTTGGTTTTAATGAAACTCGTCGTGATCGTATCTTACGAACATATGTTCGTAATGTTTATCATTATCATTTAAATGAAATTTTTTCAGTATTAAAGGTAAATAATATGAAAAAAAAATAAAAATTAAAATAAAAAATATTTTTTTTTTGCAACCCACTGCTATTATTAAGAGAAAATTTTATTTTTTTTTTTTTAATTTGAAATTAACATGCATGCCAATAGGAAAATTATTATCAAGTGCACTTAAATGAAAAATTTTAAAATCGATTTTTTTTTTTTTTTTTATATACAACTTCTACCAACTTTTAGTGGTTTTAAAAGTTAGATATTCACAATATCTATATTATAGTTAAACATATGCAACAGTAGAGTAATTCGTATGCAACAGCAAATTTCATATTAAAGAGTGAAAAAAAAAATGTTAATATAAAAAATTTTAAAAAATTTAAATTTTCGAAATATTTTTATTTTCGAAAATAGAATTTTAATTCAAATTATTTTTTTTCTTAATAGCATTTTTGAAATATTCAGAAAAATATTTCGAAAGTTTTGTAGTCTAATTTATTTGAATATCCTGATTTTCTGGTTAAGATATTGTAATAATGAAAATTAAATATAAAAGGAAAAGTTTTTCATATTTATTTGGGAAAAATGTTCATGGCTTCGTTATTAATTTTTTTTTTGGTTTGGTTTTGACAATTCATTATATTTAATCATTAAATTTAAAAGTAAAAGTACGGTACAAATATCTGAACCATTTCAAAACCAATTTCCTTTATTATATTCTTTTAAATTATAGATATTTAAAAGGAGACGTGGCAAATATAAATAGTTTTTTATTTTTTTTTTATTTTCAATTAGAAATTTCAATTTTAAATTTCAAACCATGTATAAGTCATTTAACTAACAGAAATTTTAATTTATCAAATTGCTGCAAAAACACCCACGATTTCAATTTAATTTTTTTTTTTTTCTAAATAAATTATTTCTATGAATGAGAGGTTGTTGTTTATGATAAATCAACCAAAAACATAGTGTCAATGATAAATTGAAATTAAATTAAAATTAATACTCTAGGTATGTTTCAAAAATTTTATTAAATATCTTAATCGATTTTGGTTGTAACACCATCATCAGAAGATGTGAAATAGTCGAAATCGATTAAGATATTTAATAAGATTTGTGAAACATACCTACAGTAATCTTTATTTAATTTTAAAAATATTTCAAATAGAGCCAACAGCATATCCTATAAAATATATAGTTTGAAATGATGGAAAACAATTCATAACGAGACATTGAATATGATTTTTGTAAACATTTTTCAATTTTCAGTTAATTTCGAGTAAATCACATTAAAAAATTGTAATATTATGTACATATTAAATTTAAGATTGTTACAAAGGATATTATAATAATTATAATTACACTGATAATTCGTTCTGTATTTTACAGGACTAGCCTGTTTTTTCAACAAGTCATCCCTTAAAATTATTTTCCAGATATATGACAGAAAAATATCTCTTGTTAATTAATTTTCTATATAAATGTCTCTTTTTTTACATCTTTAAAGAAGTTGAGCCACATCCACTAGGAAAAGTGCAACAAATTTTCACTATACATTTATGTACAGTATAATTAAATAAATTAGATAAAATTGATTGTTTATAAAATATGAAGTAGGTATAGTAATAGTTACAAATCAAAACATACTGACAAAAGCATAACCATGAATCAGACCTGCTCCATCTATACAGCCGAATTAACAGCATTTTAGGAATTGATAATACTAATTAACAAACAAAGCACTGATATACATTGATATCTTGTGAACGATACAAACAATTAAAAACAGATAAAACAGAAGACATCATAACGAGGGGATAAATAATTTTTGAAGGAACATAATAATTAAAAACAGAGGCAAAATTAAAATTATATGAATACCGTGATATGTAGGGATAGAGGGTAATGTATTAGCTGACAAGGAAGTAAAACAAGCAACAAAAAGACTACTAATGACGATAACAGCATACCCATATGGACAGGCAAAACAAGCCATACACACTTTTAACCAGACGAAATGAACAAAAGTATGAGACCCAATCAAACTAATTTAGACGATTATATAAGACAAACGCAAACACAAAAATAATACTAGTGAGTAGAACAAAACAATTAATTGTGAAGCTCACCAGGGTTCGGTTCAGCTGCACAAAAGTTACCCACCGGTACCTGCTAGACATTATACATAAAATTCAATTTTCAATAGAGTTAATTGGGTTGAATGGAATTGGAAAAAATTGACAGGAGTTAATTATTGTTTAACAGATATTTTGAACAACACTGTATACAAAGTGCCTGTCTACCCATTCATTATTTTAATGCTTGAGCCTTCAACTATTTTAAGAAATTTCACATTAATTATTAATTAATGTGAAACATTAATTGTTTGTGAATTACAGGGATAAAATAGTGAATTACAAGTGTAAATTGTTTACAAAATATTGATTTTGATTAAACTAAAATTAAAAAATATTTAACAAATTTTTACCAGACCTGTATTAATTACTTAAGTCAGAGTGGGATAACGCTTGTAGAGATCTAGACATTTTTTATTAGATACCTTATGAACTGTTTCATCTTGGGCTAATATTAGGCTAATAAACCATATCAGCATTCTGACATTAGATCTAGTCTCCCTGATTAATCTACAATATATACAATAAACGAATAAATTTCCGTACCATTCTAGATGTTTAGTATACACATTTTTAAACTTCAAATTTTCACAACATAAAAAAAATATAGTGTTCTGCGTAGATATAACGTTTTTACGCAGAGTGTGACTTATCCAGTTCCATTTACATCACTTTAAATACTGCCTTACCTGTTGAACACCAGTTAGATAGTATAGGTATAGTTTGATACCGCATTTGATACAAACATCTACTTATAAATGTCTATTTACGTGTGTGCTATTTATATTTGAACATGAACAATTACATTTATTATTATTATTTTCAGTTAATATAATTTTTTTTTTATTTGTTTGGCTCTTCTGAGGGAGATGTAGTTGTATCGGCGTAAGACTTAATGAAATTCTTAGTTTTAAAGGGTAAAAAAAACAATTTTTTTAATAAATACCTATATCTTCTAAACTATTCGACGTAAACATAAAATATGTATGCATGAGCTATAGAAAAAAAGAAGCCTTTCCAACAGTATATAAATATTGGGAGGAGCTATTTTTTTTCCCAAAATTTTCTATTTTGAACTACAATATCTCCATAACGGCAGCACCAATCATCATCAAATAAACGCTAAAATATGCTCTAATCTTTCTAGAATATATATAACTGAATATATATATATCTAACAGATCAACAGATATAACGGTTTTTATACAAAAACATCAAAACAACAAGAATACTTTCAAATGTCCTTTTCGTTCTTAAAGGATAAGATGCACCACTAAACATATATATTTTTGAAAAGCTAGCAATTACAGCTATCCTAGAAATTTTGTCATTAGGTCCCATGGCGATACAACATATCCCTCAGAATCCCCATAATTTTTTTTTAAATTATAAAGAAAGTCTAAATAAGATTTGAATTTATTTAATATAAATATTAAAAAGTAAAATTACATTTTAATTATATTTATATTTTAAAAAAAATTGTTTTTATTTTTTAGAATGAATACACCGATTGGGAAAAAACCTACCGTAGTCCGTTAACATCAAGAGATGCAACATTAGAATTTCTTAGTGATGGTCATACTGCAGCACCCCTAATTCGATTAGGTTATTTACATAGTATTCGTGGTGGTAGAACATATTTTTTACATTTTCGACATCAATCTGGTGAAAGAGAATTCCCTCAAGTACATTAACATTTTTTTTTCAAATCAATAAATTTAATAAATAATATATTTTTTAATTACAGCGTTACGGTTCACTTCATGGTGAAGATGTTCCATATTGGTTCGGACTTCCAATAACCTCTTTATTTCCATACAATTATACAAAACAAGATATAAAACAGAGTAGAATATTAATTCGATATCTTTCGAATTTTGCTCAAACTGGGTAATAAATTTTTATAAAAAAAAAAATTATTTATTAATTTTATTTAATAATTTTATAGAAATCCAAATGAAAATATATATAGTCCAATTGATATATCACATAATATTTTACATGGTAGTAAAAATGCAAAATTTCTTGAATCTTCATCATTAACATTGTCTACTGCAATGTTAAATATATCAAAACCATTAGTTGCAGTATCACCAACATCAGAAAAAATTTCAAAAGAAACAATAATACGAACATCAGGATTAAATCAAAATATAATAGATAAACCAAATCCAACAATACATTCATCTAGATCAACATCCACAACATTAATTAAACATCATGATGATCAATATTTTAAACAACAACATCATCATTTAACACCATTTCAATCAGAAGAACCACGACCATCAGTACCATTAACAACATTAACAAATGTTGATGGTTCAATTGATATATCTACAACATTACAAAATTCACCACCATCATCACCATCATCAGCAACACTATCATATTTTCAAAATAATCAAATTACATCAGCTATTTTAGGAAAAAATTTAACTCAATCAAATAATTTCAATACAAATAGTTCTTCTTCTTACATTTACAATAACAATTACACCTATAGAATTTTAAATCAAAGCTCACCTATTATTTCAAATCAATTGAAGAATTCATTATTTGTAAATAGTAATGATAATCATCAATTATCAAGAACGTCGTCTTCCTTAGTTATGGGAACTTTAGCAACAAATAATTTAGCTAGTACTAATTTAATATCAAGATCGAAACGTCATATGACATTATTTCAATCATTTTCAAATAAAGTTTTCAAACGTCGAAAGAGAAAAACTTCAAAACATTTAAAAAGAAAAAAATTAAATGGAACAAATTTTACTGCCATCGATACTAGTGGTACAATCATTAATGGTACAAATAATCCAAGTAATTTTTTTCGCAAACATTATACAAATAATATTGTACATTCGGCTGGTAATACAAAAAATGGTAATATAAATTCAAAATATGACAAACCAATTAGACATAATAATATTAATGTACAAAATGATCAAGGACATTTTGATGATGATGAAGAGGAGGATGATGATAATGATCATGATGGTGGTAAGCTAGAGATTTAATTTGAATTTTAATTTGGTTATAGTTTTTAAATTTAATGTCAATTATATTATATGCATTTTTCATCATTACTTTAGGTTTAGTCTAATAAAGCAAAAAAAAAATATATCATAAATCTAGGTTTAGTTAAGCGACTCTAGATTGATTCTAATAAAATAAAAAAAAAAATTAAAAAGCCTACCTCTATATTGAGTCTAATAAAGCAAAAACAATAATTATCAAACACAAATCTAGGTCTAGTTAAGCTTGCGGATGATCAGAAATTGTGATTTACAAAATGTTTTCAATTTTTTTTACTGAAAATTTTAAAGCATTTGATTGTATATCCATGGAAAATCTTTCAATCCGATTTTGCTCAAATTAATTCCATCTAAATTTATATCAAAATAACTGCCAAATGATCGGTATATTTCCTACTTTTCAGTATTCAATATTTGAATAAGAGACATGTTCAGAATTTTTTTTTTATTTAACTTTGATTTTGTTATATTTATTTACATTTTATTCTAGCTTAACCTACAAATAAAATTAATAAAAAAGGTTTTTCTTATTTTACTTTTAACATGTAAAAACATTAGAATTTTTTTATGTTAAATTAATATCTTGCTATTAATGCTTGCATTTATAACTTGGTTCGTTGTAAAAAGTAACAAAAATCACCGTTAAATCAATGGTATTTATAAAATCTTAGGCTAACTTAACTTAACTGAGTCTAATCTTAAGTTTAACTACAACTAATCTTACAATTAGGAAATTTACAATAGTGTTCCGTTGTGCGTCATTTATGATGCCTAACTACCAAATAATTATTTTTGATTTTTTTTATCTTTATCAGGAATAGACATGTCATATTTCATGTTGTCACGATTGATGTTGCCTGGATCATATTCAATTTTTTCTACTTGTCCATTATATTGAAATAGTGTAGGGACATGATTTTGGTCTTGAATATAACCGTTTTTATCTAAAAAGATGAAATGCTCAGCAGTCAATAGATATGAAGCCCGTGAGCATAGTCTTTTTAATGTAGGTACTCCTGATTGTGGTAGAATATAATATGTGATATTAAACCATTTCCATTTTCTCTATCAAAATGATTTCGTATTAATTTTATAATAAATTTGTCGATTCGATTTTTGCTTCGATATACAAAAATTTATTAGAGTAAAAATGTTTGTATTCGGATTCAGGCTTTCTAGACTTGTTTATGCAAACTCTTAAACACTTTCTTTCAAACATCCGTGTTTTTTCCATTAGGCTTGCACTTATGTTATACCATATGAGTACACTATGTACAAGCGTTGGCCTAATTAATGTCTGGTAGCATATTATTTTAACTGTATTGCTAATATTTTTACTATAACAGAGCTGCCATAAAGGATTTATTACCTTTTTCGATGTATACCAAATTTACCAGATTTCGATGTAGCTGAATACCAAGGTACTTAATGACTTTTTTATTTGCGACCGATTAAGTAGGCGACTTGATGATATATTATTTCCATTTTTTTCTAATATCCGAAATAATTTTCTCCACCGTATTACGAAATAAGACGGTTTCACATTTTACTGTAGTTAATTTTAAATATCGATATTTTGCAATAATCTAAAAAAAACATTAAACATTTTTTGAACAATATACTGAATGCTATTTACGTTATCATTTGTAGAATAGATTATAATGTCGTCTGCGAAGGCTAGTGCATAATTGTTTCCTTTTGTTCGGTCTAATAAAAATAGCAAGTCTGCTATGTAGATCGAGAATAGGATTGGCGCGTTGACAATACCTTGCTAGCTATCATTTTCAATTACAAATGTTTTATAAGGCGTATTATTTTTGCTGTGTACAACGAATTTGTTATTAAACAACAAATTTTTAAAAATTTTATATTTTATTAATTTATATATAAAGTCATTCAACCAAACCGAATTGAATGCCTTCTCTAAATCAATGAGACAGGCACCAACCGCAAAGTTCTTATTCATGAATCGACAAATATCAGAAGCTAATTTGGTAAATAGTATTTATTGTACCGTGTTTTTGTCGAAACCCGAACTGAAAACGAACTGAAACATTAGAAAAAATATTTAGATTTTAAAATTTTTCTTTATAAAAATCATAACTGATAACTGATGAACGCGCTCCTGTATCTATTTCCATTTCTACCAAATAATCATTTATACCAATTTTTACTTTATGAGCAAACTTATTTTTATCAACAATTGTATTCATATAACTTTTTTATAATACTTAAATTATCCTTATGCTCATTACTTTTACCTACATAATTTACATTATTAAATTTTTCTTTATAATTGCAATTTTTGTTATTAAAACCCAAATTAACCTTACAATATTTTTTTATGTGCCACTTTTTTCACATCAAAAACAAATTAATTTTTTTACATATTCATTACCTTTGCTATTTTTGTTCTGCATAATTGAATGATTATCTCTTGGTTGACTTCTCCCCTGACGAATGTTTCTGTCACTGTTTTTATACTGCAATCTTCCAACATATTTCACTGTTGCCGGTCTAATTTCTTTCAGTTTAGATTTGGTCATTTCCATGATTTTGGCTACTTCACATGCTTTTTCAAAATCAAGTTCCGTTTCATTTAGTAGTTTCTGCTGAATACCTTCATTGTCAAGTCCACAGACCAATCTGTCCCTTAATGCTTCTGCCAAGAAACTTTTGAACTCACAACTTTGAGCTAATGCCTTTAACTCAACGATATAGTCACTAATTGTCTCGTGCAATTTCTGATTCTCTTATAAAACTTGAATCTTTGTGCAACGATGTTAGTTTTTGGTTTGAAATATTTTCCAAAAATTCCAAGTAAGTCCTTGTCTGTCTTTGTATCTGGCTTATCGGGATCCGTAATCGATTTTAAAATTCTGTAAGACTCTGGGTCAATTAATGTTATAAAATAGGAGATTTTTAATTTATCCCCCTCTACTTTGTTTATTTTAAGCAAATGCTCCAACCTTTCCTTATATTTTTCAAAATTATCTACTGGTGTAAAGTATTCGATAGTTCCAGTAATTGCCATGCTAATTTTTTTTTGTTAATTATTTAGGTTACCTATTCCACGTGTTTACTAATTTCAGCTGCGCCTCCAATTCTTTTATATTTTATTTCATATCATTTTTATTTATTTAATTTTTATTTCTTTTTTTTTTTTTGTTTTTTTGGTTTTTTTTTTTTTTCTTTTTCATCCTCGTCGCCAATTAATGTGTTCTTTATTCAGGTTCTATCAAAGTTCAATCTTAAACTAAAATCATGTTTTCTTATAATATTTAATATACATCTAACCTGACAGTTACAAACTTTCAATTATTATAATTAGGATTACCAGCTATACTTAATCTAATAATTTACTTTCAATACATATTAATTATCTGGTATGAGATTTATTAAGTTTAGAAAATCTGAAATTTTATCATTTAATATTTCTTTAAAACTATATTTGGGATATTGTCAATACCAGAAGAAATTTTATTTTTGAGAGTTTTGAGCTTTGCAGAAAGCTCTTGTAGATTTGTAAGCTCACCACTCTGTTCAGTTGACTTATTTGTGTTAGAGAAATTGCAGATAGTAGACATGTTAAGTTTAGTTGCTATTTTTGCATAAAATTTGACCCAATTAATGAACATTTTGTTAATAAGAACAGTAATTTGTAATCAATGTTCCTAAAAAGAGCAGGCTGTGATTTCAAAATCAGAGTTATATTTATTATTTTAATTATTCTTTTATTTTTTTATTGTTCCCAAAAAGCGCAGTAAATTTTATTTTTTCCCCGTTCCTAAAAAGAACAACAGCTGAACACAACATTTGAATTTTTCCTAAATAAATAACAAAATATTAAGACTAACAAGAAAAATTGAATTCATCACTGAAGCATATCAATATTTTTAGAAAAAATTGAAACACAAGCATATTACAAAAAATATTTCCTTATAGTAGTTCATTATTCATAGATAGATTGGTGTTACCTCTATCTGTCTCCATCTGTTAACTAAGATAAACATTCTGTTCATAGGTTCGAATTTACCATAATTTTTACGATGATAAGCAATATTTAATATATTTTCGACGAACGAAAACGTTCACTAATCTTTTAATAAAGCCTAGTATTGAATTTGTTTTGTTGTCAATAACATTGAAATGTTTTTTAAATGATAATTTATCATCAAACATGACCCCGAGATCATTAAAACAACTAATTCTCTTGATAACAATAATTTTGTATCAATTTTCGAATATGTAACTTGAAACTCTATAATAAAAACACGACGAGTATAATTAATTTGATCATATTTCTCCACATTCTACTTCAATCGATTAACATCATCACTCCAATTTAAGAACTCATTAATATCTGCTTGAAGTAGAGTAGTATCATTAGCTGACTTAATTGTCTATATGGATACGTTGCTATTTCTCAAAACTGTTTTTGCGTCAATAATAGATAAAATGAATAGCAATTGTTCTAGATGACTACTCTACAAAATTCCAAAGTTAGCATTGTATCGATCAAAAATAACTGATCTAAAAAGTACATTATATGTACGGTCAACAAAGTAAGATTAAATCCAATTTATAAATGTTGGTGGAAAATTAAGATTAGCAAGTTTCTTAACAATAACATTGTGTGGTATGACATACAACGCTTTACTAATGTCTGTGTATAGAACAGCAGTTTGATAACCATTATATTGAGAAAAGAAGAGCAGCATTATACTATGTTAGTAACTGTTGGGATATTTTACAAATAAGCCTAAAATTGGGCATAAATCACCTAACTCAATTATACTTAAAAATATATGAAATTTTCTTGAAAATATGAATTTTTCATAACATTTTCTTACACCATATTGTTGCCACGTATAAAATCTATTTTTCATGAAACCATTCTGACAAGATAATAAAATATTTGATTAGATTTCATAATATAGAATCATAAACTATCTTTTTAAAAAATATTGCGGTAGAAGATAATTTAGCGATTGTCCTGTAATTAGTAATCATGTTTTCAGAATATTTTTTGTGCCCACTGATCTGATAAATGATTTTTACAGTACTTTGGGAATATGACAGATGTAAAAGAACGAAATTATACCACAGGTCATAGTACGATGCTGTAATACTCGTATAACGATCGCTTTATATTAACTAGAATTTTATTATGAATAATTCTTAGAATACCAGCTAATATTCTACCTATTTTGGCAATCCTGATTTCAATTTAATCCATTTTAAGTAGTCAATTTACCGTAGTACATTTTCACTATGATTATTTCAATATTTAAATACAATGTGATTATCTGGAATTCACTTTTAATTTAACATTTTTTAAACAAATTATATTAAAAATGGATTCAAATGAAAAACAAATAATTTTTTGTTCATATTTAGCTTATCCTAATTTTGTTCGAAATATATTTTCCATTTAATCATAAACCAAAGATAGTTTTACTTCAATAAAAAAAAAATTGTATTTAAATTTGTTTATCTTATTATGATTTGTGTTTCAATAATATTTTTTTTTCTTTTTTTTTGATAAAATACAATTTTGCTATTTTTTAAAATTAATTTTCATTCAATTTTTGATTGAGTTGCGTTTAGAAAATTCAAATTTCAATCAAAATAAATTGAATTGAATGAAAATGTTCTTCAAACAAACCAAAAAATAGTTTAAGTGAATTTTAATAAAAAAACAATTTTTTTTTCTTTTTAGACAAATTTTAAATGAAATGTGAATTTTGATTAAAAGACAAAAAAAAAAACAGATAAGTGCGTTTCGACTAAACGATAATTTTAGATATACACAATATGAATGCTATAAGGATTAAATAGTGACTGAAAACTATAGAGACTACAATACTTGGAATATTATGAAAATAATTCTATTTATATAAGATATAGAACAAAACTATTTCTCAATCCTATTTCTAAATTTTAAAGGAATCTAGCATTTAGGTAGTATGTAACGAAAAGACTAATATTTCGTTCATGCTAATCTTAAAATCTATTTTTAAAGAACATTCAGTAATTCCTTTTTACTTCGTATTTGTCTTTACAACTATTTCATTTGATTTTTCATATAAAATTACACATATTTACTTTTCTCTATCTATCACATTCTATTTGTTTGTGATGCCATAGCTCACAAAATACATATATACATATATATAATATTTCCATGAATATACATCGCTTGATTTTGAAATTACATTCAAAGTAATAATATAGCATTCACCAAAGATCTGCCATTTTAAGATAACAAACGGGGAAGTACAATAGATATATGAAAAGGTCACTATATAGAACTCTATAAGGTCTGTATAGAATTCCCGATCAAAATAAATTAAACGTATTTAGTATGGCTATGAAAAAGTATCTAATTTATCCTTAACGCATTTGTAATCTGTCACAGAACCTTTGCTTTAAATATTTCGATCGTAATTGCAAACATCAAAGCGACTGTAGGGTCTCCACAAATCTATATATTAATTGTACTATGCTATGAAAAAGTACATGACAATCGAAGCATGTAATATATATCTAGTTATCATACAGCTTTAAATTTAATTTTATTCGACAACTTCCATAGTAAGTCACAGTAATGTTAGAGACGTTTTTAGTCTTCTTTCTCGCTCATCTAAATGAAACAATGCCGAAGTTAGTTGAATTTTATAGTACTGAATTATTTTAGGGTGTATTTTTTTACTTTCGTGGGAATAATACTTTTGACTGAACTGATATGAAGACTTTTAATTTATCCTGTCGTTTCTAACGCAACCATATAATGCATTTGTAATCTTTCACGGAAAATTTGCTTAAAATATTTCGAAAATTGCAAACAACAAAGGCAACTGTATGGTCTTCACAATTCTATACAATAACTGTATTTTGATTTTACGATGACTTTGTAAATTCATAATTTACACACTGAATGACAGCTGAGAAGAGCATCCCAACAAATTTTATAATTGATTATATTTAATGATTTTATTTATTTATGAAGGGCTTATCACCCTTTTAGAGTTTATCAAATCCGTTATTTAAGGATTATTTGTTTTTATTTGTTTGTTCGGTTGTACGGTTCGGTTGTTGGGTTCGGTCGGTTCGGTTCGGTTGTTTTGTCGGTTCGGTTCGGTTTTTCGGCTGAAGCACCTGGCTAGATATATCATATAGCTAGGTATTTTACGCACTCTTCACGCACTTTAATGATTTGTCGTTTAGGTTTACTATTCCCACTTTATTCATTAATATTAATTTTCCATACCCATAATGAATTCTGCATTGTTATAAAACGTTCTTGTAATTTTAGCTAGATCAAGGTTTGAATGAGAAGAAATTGAAAAGATTGAAATTGTTAGCATTTGATAGGAGATCTGCTATGAATAAAAATCATAAAATTGGTCTTAAAATATTGTTTTGAATATTGTCAGAATTAATCCGTTTTATTTTTTTAAATTCTTCTTGAAATCAGTACATCCGAACATCAGTAGTAATGATTCCAAATTGATTTTATATTTATTAGTCAATTAATTGATTCGAAATAAATATTCTAGTAAGTATTTTTTATTTTAAGAAGTAATAGATAGACAGTTTATCCAAATTGCGAAAAAAAATTTTAACTTAGTTGAAAAAATTATATGATTATTTCAATTTTTCTCGTGTCCTGTGAATCTAGATAGTAGTTGTGATAAACCCTTTAAGTGTCCTTTTTCCGTCACCAAAATAATTATTTAAAGTATTTTTTTAACTGTAATCAAAAACAGTCTATAGTTCAATCTATTACCAATGATTATAATCTACTTTAAAACTAGTTTATCTAGTTTAGTTGTAACAAGGTGTGGGATATTTTACAAATAAGCATAAATTTGGGCATAAATCACCTAACTCAATTATACTTAAAAATATATGAAATTTTCTTGAAAATATGAATTTTTCATAACATTTTCTTACACCATATTGTTGCCACGTATAAAATATTCTTTTATTAAATATATCTAGTTTACAAAAATGTTACAAATATTTATACATATATATATATATATATATATATATATATATATATATATATATTTTTGCTTAAATTATCCTTAAAAGCATATTACCACGAATATCTAATATTTATTTAATTAAATAAAATTACATTATTAAAGAGATGTATATATAAGAAGACTTATACATGAAAAATTTTCTAAAATTCTTAACTGAAACTAGAAAATACCCTTGTACCAAGGTTAATGGAAAATCAACCTTTTTTTTTCTTCCTTCTTAGTTTTCTTTATGTAATAATGTAATGTAAGTGTCATCACACAGTTATATTCTTGTTTCTGTTTTTTTTTTTTTTGTTTGCATCGTGTAAATGAATTCTTATCAATTTAATTTTCTACTATGATATTTACTGTTATTTTTTTTTTAACTAATGCCATTTCATTCACTCTCTTTTTATTACTATTATACTCTAATTTGTGTTTATATTTTATATTTTTTAATATATATATATATATAGATGAAGATGATGATGAAGAAGATGAAGATGATGAAGATGATTTTGGTCGTAGTAATCGTAATGGTGGTGAAAATAGTAATAATAATAATAATAATAAGAACAACAACAACAACAATAGTAATAATAAAGTTGATATGAGAAATAACAATGATGTTGATAATTTTGATGATGATGATGATGATGATAATAATAGTAGTAATGGAAAGGGTGGTAAAAGTGAGAAATTTGATCGTTTTACTGATGATATCAGTAATTATCATTTACCATTTTGGGATACATACGATACTATCAATCAGCTTTATTTAGATTTGGGTAAATATCATTATTTTTGTTTTTTTTTTCTTTTAACAATATTATTTATTAATAATATACATATATATATATTATATAGTTATATTATCATGTATGTACATTATAATATTAAATAAAAATATTTACTTAAATAACATATATATATAATTATAGTGGATTACCATCTTACAATTATTTACGAAAAATTTAAGTTTAAAAATTAAATTTCAAACAAAACTACTATTCAAAGAAAGGGTTTTCAAATTTGAAATACAAAATTGAAATACCTAATAACTTACTCTCGTTCTTTGTGCCATTCATTCCAAAATATTAATCTAATGTTTGCATATAACCATCTCGTTAGGCAAAAATAACTGAAATAAATAAATAATATCAAAAGTTGTTAAAACAAAACGGCAACTCTAAATTTATAATAATGTAAATGATACTTTTGATACTCAGTTAATATCAAAAATAAAAATATTTTTACCATTTCCAAATTGTAATGAAGACTAACATAACATATACATATACATATAAAATGGAAAAAAACGAATTTATTATTTTATTTTCCATTTTATTTTTCTTTCATTTAACTTATTTTGTTTTCATACTTAATTAACGGTAAATAATACAAGCTAAAATTACTCTGTTACACTTTTAAACATATAGTATTCATCAATAACGGTTATTTAAAGAATAAAATCTTAGCTTTATTCTTCTTCTTTAATCTTATTGTAAGTAGTAAATGAAAAAAAACAATAACAACAACAATATTTCTAATTTTTTCCCAATATATGTATTTCTGATCTGGCTTTAAGGATTATTAAAGCTACATTCCAAGAGTACCCTCTGTATATTATAACAGTTTAAACAGATAGACATAGAATTAACATATAGACATTATTTTTAACAAGTTGTGTCTGGGTGTACATTACACTTTATTTTTTTATTCGCCAGTTAACACGAGATTTTAAGTGCAGTTGAGCGATGTTCACGGTGATACATTAAGCTTTAACGTAAGTTTTTTTTTTATGTTCACCGGTGAACGTGATCCTCAACGTGTTATTTCATAAATTAAAGCTTCAAATATTTATTTATTTTTATATATTTTTATTTATATATCAGTTTTCTTTTTCCCCTTCCGAAATGTAGGCCTAAGCTATAAATTTGTCAACAAAATATATACAAAATATGTACCAACCGATACAGTTTTGCGTTGAAGATTTGTTCCAAAAATGCCTGGTGTAAATTACAAACACTTAAAATGACAATGCAATCAAGTTGGAATTTTCAGCTTTAATTTTTACAGTTAAAAATATGCCAACGAAAGAGCAATTCTTTAATAATTGATTTCAACGTACCTACTCAGATTTAACTAGAACTAAAATTCGGGGTGTTCTTTATCTGAAATTTCTTTTGGATTTTCATAATTAAATTCACAATGATTTCAAAGTCTAGGTGCAACTTTTTCGAGTAATATAGAAGATAATATTTTGAAAATAGAAATTTTAAACTGGTAGATATCCTAATTTAGACAGATGCTTTTGGAACTAAACCAAAACTAATTCTTATACTGATCAACCTAACTGTCTAAACTGATAGCAAAATAAATTCTGATACTGCATACTGATACACAAGCCCAATAATAAAAAATTGAAAATTTGAATTAATAAACAGTAAAACAGTAAAGTTTGTCTATATATGTATACATACATATTCATATTAATAATGATATATTTACAATATAAACATTTTAACTCCTTGTATTACAGTATTTTATTGATTATGACAAATTATGTGACAACCATACATCATTTTAGAATATACAGTTGTTTTAATAACCGTTTATACAGATTGTATAGTTTTTGTAATAAATTAAGAAAAATGACACAGAAAATATATATATATACATATATATATATATATATATAAATGAATTCTAATTAATTTTATTTATTTATTTTTTTTTTATTCATTACATAAGCATTATACATCCATAATATTAATTATAAAAATGTGTGTGTTAAGAAAAATTAATAGTTGTAATATTATTTTACTAGTTAGTTTATAATAATTATGATAAACGATATACCTCAGGGGTTAAAAAACCAGAATTCAAATAAATACATACATAGTTATATTATTATTGTAATAAAAATTGTAAAAAAATATATAATATTAGAAAATAATAAGCATATTAGCAGCACAAAAATAAATTTAAATACTTTCTTTAATAGAAAACTATTTGATTTCAAAGTAAATAAGAACAATAAATTGTCAAAACAAATAATTTAGAACAGTCGCGTTATAACATTTTAAAAATTCTCAAATATCGTCAAATTAGATTTTTCAGTTTTTCAATATATTTTTAAATCCTAAATGACCTTTTGACCTTCATAATAATTTACAATTGAGTTTTCAATTGATTTAGACTAAAATTTAATAGATTTACAATTAAAGCAAAATAACGGTAATAATAACTGAACCTTTAAATTCAAATAAACATTTTAATTACCTTATAATTTTGATTTTTTTATGTAATTATTACTGTACGAAAACTGTAAAATAAAAAAGTAATTATGTTGTTCTTATTATGTATTACCATAACGACTGATCGTTGTCTTAAATGTCAAATTTTGCAATTGACATTATTTCGATGTCATTTAGAAATTTAAATTTATCTAACAAAATATTATCCAATGTCATATACTCCAGATTAGCCTACTTAGCTGAAGAAATACTGGGAGAGGCCCAATGCTCATTCCGAAGCCAAAGGTCAACAATTGGTCAGATATTCGTCATGAAACAAAGCATGGAGAAATGTTATGAACACGACATAAACCTTCACATGGTTTTCATAGATTTCAAGAAATCACTTGTCAGCTAATTTTAACTGCTCTTAGAAATTTTGGAATACAACCTCGTCATAACCACAATGCATGAATTAAAAGCTAAAATTGTAATATAAAACCAAATAACCCGTGAACTTAAAATAGAAAACCCGTGAATTTAGAATAGAAACGGGAGTTGGACGATGAGATGGAGATGCCTTATCCGCATTATTATTCAACTTAATACTACATTACCATAGGAAAATTAGAAAAGAAAGGCAGTATATTCAATATGACAACCCAAATAGTAGCATATGCGGATGACATAGTAATCATCGCAAAAAATTACAAATATATGGCAAAAGTATTTGTACCACTAGAAGCTGAGAAAAAAAAATTAGGCTCAAGAATCAACGAACACAAAACAAAATATCTAAAAATTTCAAGAAATGAACAAATAACAAATATACAGTATAAAACACTCGGACAGTACAATTTTGAAGGAGTTACAAGCTTTACATACCACGGAACAACAACATAAGAAGTGAAATTAGTATGCAGTACCGTATTCATAACAGAATTCAGGAAATAGATGCTACTATATGCAAACAGAAAGCATGATTTTTTTTTTATGAAATTTAAATAAGTTATCCTCAAAATCTGCAACCAACGAAAAAACAACCAAAACCACAAAACAAAATCTAATTTTTAACATTTTTATAATATAAATTTCAAATTTTCTAACAAACTCATACATGTATATATTGTAAATTTGTATATATGTATACGTAATAAGATAAACCATGAAATGTATTTTAAACTAAGCAAAAAAAAAAAAATTCAAAAACAAAAATAGAAAACCTCACCTGATGGTTTAACAAATTTTTATATAAAAATCATTCAAATGACTTTTACAAAAACAAAAAAATAAAAAAAAAATTAAATTTATAAAAATGACAACACGAAACAGTAAAAATTTACCAAGGATTTTTCTTTTAAATCTTTTATAAAATCAAAAATAAAAACCAGCATTCTGTAACAACAAAATATCTTTGAATAAAGCTCAAAGCTTTTAATAATTTAAGTACATAGACAACTGTCCCAGTTGATTGTTGTCCAACACAGAGTATATTCTAGACTTTTGAACTTTTTGTCTAAAATAAAATATTATTTTAATATAAACATTTTGCTTTTGCATACAAAATGATTGATAACTAGATTATTTTGGCCAAAAGAACCGCACATTTACATTTAACATTTATCCTCTAAATTTATATATTATAATACGTATATATTCACTTCCGTTTTTCATTTTACCTATATTTTACCTGAATATCATCTAACCATATTCAAATAAATAAAATATCCAACAAGTTGGCGAACAAAAAAAAAATATAAACCAAATTTACATTTGAATAGTTTTGTTAAGAAACAATAACAAAATTTTCTATTCTCTTCTATTCAATTTTCTTTTTATATATGTATATACAAAATGGGGGCAGGCTAACTGTCAAAATCTATTTAACAAATAGAAATTAAGCCTAAAGTCTTTATTATATCGTAATTGACAAATTTGTTGCAAAAATAAATTAAGAAAATCGATTTTTACCACTTATGTACAACTCTTCAGAGCATTTTGAAAATTTTAATTAATTTATCTTTGGTATTTTTGCAGTTTTAACGAAAATATAATTTCTTGTCCACTGTAAGGAATGAATGTAAATTACAATACACGTTATATTAACTGTCAAATTAGATCAATTTTTGATTATTTCCATCATACTAAGTAGGGTCGGTGACATTGTAAATGTCTTTAAAAAAAACTTCAACCTGACACAATATAAAAAAGACTAAGCTGTCAATGTTATCCGTAAAGCAAGCTGGCAACATTGTGTAATGAGAGCTTTCTGAGACATTCTCTTTTAATTCATTTGTGATCAAGATCATTGGGTCATCATTGGGTTTTTAAAAATTTTTGTAAACCCAAATACCTGTCAAACCGGTCACGTAGACATCGTCAACAACAATTGTGATCATGTAGACAATCTATCAAGCTTTTGTGAGCTTTGTAGACATTTAAGATCATGTGAACGTTGTATTCAACTTTGGGTTGAGACATTTACGATGTCAAGGGTTATCTTATTATTTTTTAAAAATTTGATTTTATGTAACAACTTTTTTTTTTTTTCGAAAGATAGGAAGTAATCCCCGAAAGACATAAAGAGCTCCAGCCGCGTGTGCGTCTTGATAGTGTAGGAATCGAACCCACTAAATCCCACCTATTTTTTTTTCGTTATAACCAATCTACGTTAGATCGAGTAATGACTTTTTTTTCGTAGATTTTCGGCCGCGTGTTTAGGAAATTATTATATTGATAGTTTCCGTGGAGGATCGCTAACATCATAATAATTACCGTGTAGCAACTTTATCACGATGATATTTCCCGTGGAGGAGATAGCCACAGCAACAGTTCCGCGTGTGAAGATTATTTAGAATTTTTCGCAAAGGAAAATTATTGAAATAATAATTTCCGTAAAGGAAACCATTATCGTAGAATTTTCCATTTTAGGTAGTAACCAGCTCGTGAGGTTTTGTTCTCTTGAGTCGACGGACACTGCTGTCGATATGAAGAACTGCTGCCATTTCCGAGTTCACATGAGTTTGCAGTCTCTGCCCGTGTTTGACTGCATGTTTCTTGATCTCTTCCGTGACTGTTTCAATGATCTCCACAAGTCACGGTGGAGATCATTGTTACGTACGTACCATGGTGCATTTACTATACCACGGAGCACTTTGTTTTGAAATTTTTGTAACATTTCGATGTTGATTTTCTTTGCACAGCCCCATAATTGGATACCGTACGTCCACACAGGTTTTAATATCTGCTTATATATCAATATTTTGTTCTGTACTGATAACTCAGAATCACGCCCAAGTAACCAGTAAAATTTTTTGAGTCTGATGTTTACCTCTTCTTTTTCTTTCTTATATGTTCCTTCCATCTTAGCTTAGCATCGAGTGTCATTCCCAAATATTTTGCTGTATTGGCATATGGTACTATTTTGTTATTGATCAATGCATAAAATAAGTTTTCCAAATATAGAAATTTAGAGAGTTCTTTGCAGCGGTCTATTTTTTTCTTACATAAAAATTCAATAAGCTATCTCGCTTTTTAGAGCTAATAAAATTTTTAAGAAATTTAAATATTGGTCACTGAAAATCCACCTTAACAAATTGTCCGAAAATTTTTTTAACTTGAAGGCTGAAATAAAAAAAAGCAAAACTGTATAATTTAGAAAAATATATATTATGCGCATCTCGCTTATGCTTATGTTATACATGCAATGACAAACAAAGATCAATAATATATTTTGTCGTGGTGTTATTTAAAATAGTTGCGTAAAAAAAAAATTATGATTTTAACATTATAAAAAAATGGAAACTGAAGCTTTTTAATTGTATCATCGTTCAATTTATATTTTTTTTTGAATAAATACCAATTTCTTTTAATGTCAAATATCAAATATGAGCCATCAGTCCATCGCGCTTTAAGATAAAAATATTTAAAAAAAATGATTATGTAGTTGTAAACATAGTATAAAAATGATTTTGTCCGTGCTTTTCCGGTCGATCGGCAGTAAATTTACACATCACTATTTTTATCATATATTTTACAGAACTTATGTTAAAAGTGTTGCTGTTCATATCGTCAAAAAAAAACGGGATTGCAATAAATTGGGGTATGGTATGACAGCACCGAAACACAAAAATCATTTTGTTTCTGCATAAAGTTTTTCCATCTAAATTTTGCTGTGGTTAGAAGCATGTAAAGGAACCCTTAAAGAAAAAGGTTTGAATAAATTGGAGTGCAAGATTTGGTAGTAAAATCTTTCTTTTTATTTTATTTTATTCTGTCCTATCTAAAACAATCAGTACGTAACTGGTAATGGTAATATTATAACGGTATATCATATGTTTTGGCTGATTATCAAAAAAGAAATAGAAAATGCCTTTTAGTTTGAACATTAATCGATATTCTTAGACATTCTATTGTATTCAATTAATAATAATATAAGTTAGTCAAAAAGATAATTTCAATTTAAATTAATATAGAAATACTAAATTCAAATAATATGTTTAATGAAAACAAAATCTAACTATATAATATAAACTTACAATAATTTTATATTTTTACAATCATAGCAGCGTTCTACTGTAAAATTCAAATTGTAAAATTGAAATTAGTTAAGACATTAGAAAATAAAAAGTTCTATGGCGCCATCTAAATTTAACACTTGAATGACATGACAATCATTATGAAATGATGGGCAAATGACACAGATAACAGATGACAGAATATGACATTACATATGAAAGATGACAGATGACAGATGACAGATGACAGATGACAGATGACAGATGACAGATGACAGATGACAGATGACAGATGACAAATGACAAATGACAGATGACAGATGACAGATGACAGATGACAAATGACAGATGACAGATGACAGATGACAGATGACAGATGACAGATGACAGATGACAGATGACAGATGACAGATGACAGATGACAGATGACAGATGACAGATGACAGATGACAGATGACAGATGACAGATAAGAGATGACAGAGGACAGATGGCATACATAAGCAATAAAAAATAGATACTATGTTTATGACAATTACATGATGTTACGATTTGTATATATATTGAAATTTCTATATGTGTTGGAGTATTCCGTCGAACTTACAAAATTACAAATTTACGATTTGTATATATATTGAAATTTGTATATGTGTTGGAGTATTCCGTCGAAGTTACAAACATCCAGACAAATGCAGAACATTATATATACCGGGTGGTCCAGAGCATGCGTATCAACTTTTCGAGAAGAGAAAGAGCCTTTATTTTAAAATTAAAAAAAAGTTTGTTAACTAAATCGAGGGCTTCTCTATCGATTGGTGGTATTTTGAACTTCCGGAAAGAACCGCAAGTCGGTTTTTTAAGACCAAAAGTCGCCGAAACTGGCCGAAATCAAGATTTTTAAATGGTATTGGGTACTTTTTAATGCAAATTCAGATTCTACGATAAAAAATAAGAAAATTATGTTAAATGATTTTATTTTCATTTCTTCAAAATTAATAACAATAAAACAAAAAGGCTCAATATTTTCCTTTGGTGAACTAAAATTAATGATAATCATTTTTTATCTCAGTTTTGGGTTCCTACAAAGTTTAAACAAAAACAAAAAAAAAAAAAATTTACTTTACAAAAATTCCTTTTTGACGTAGAATCCGAATTTGCTTATTAAAAGAGTACCCTTTTCTTATTTTTTGTCGTAGAATCCGAATTTTCCCCATTCCATATGAAAATCTCGATTTTGGCCAATTTCGGAGGTTTTTGGTCTGAAAAAACCGTTTTCCCTTCTTCTCGGAATTTGAAAATATCACCAATCGATGGAGCACCCTTGATTTAGTTAATAAAATTTTTATTCAATTTTAAAATAACGGCGCCTTTCCCTCTTAAAAAGCTGATACGCATGGTCTGGAACACCCGGTATAATATTTGCTTAAATATTATTTTGTAAAATCGCGTTTTGATAAATACACAGTCCTGACTCCTGAGCTGTCAAAAACATTTTTAACAAATTGTGTTTTTTGTAAAATTTTACTTTCTTATAATTTTTATCGATTGATTTTAGACCAAATGCCTGTTTGTGTAATTAATTTAGGATAGATGTCAGTCATTAGTCCTATACATACAACATACAATATAATATAATATTGTATATATGAACACTAGAAGCACAAACATACAAATGATTTGTAATGATTTTCGTTATAAAATTTGAATAGAAATCCTTTTTGAATATTATATAAAAATAATATTGTACAACAATAACAACAACAACAAAATATTAATTTACATTTTTTGCTAATTTTGTATTTCTAATTTTTGTTTTTGTTTATTTTTTAATATATTAAAATATCTAATATAGGCAACAAAGTAGAAATACGTAATCATTATCGTGGTCATAAACTTTCAATGTGGTTAAATTTAATACCACAATTACATTCACCAGGTAATTTAAATGATTTACCAATGAGACATCATCATTTTGCTGAGGATAGTGCTCAATATTATGATGGTAAGTAATTATTTTTGAATAAATTATTTATTTACATTGTAACTTATTGGATTTCTAATTATTATTATGTGAAATATTTTCTGCGAAAAAAGAGAGGACTAGAAGTTGTTAATAATTTTGTAAATGTTCACTTTAAATTATTGCAAATCACAAACATAGAAGCTATCGCTCTAAGAATGTAATATCAAATTTTTAGCGTTGTTATCAGAGCTTCGTAGAATTCTAGCAAAATTACTTAAAATACTACTCACTTAATACTATTTTATATAATATTTTTGAGTCAAATTTTGTATTAAAAAAAGAGGAGAGACCTGAATTTTATCGAAATCCTATTATTAAATTACATAAACACACTTGTATGTATTAGATTAGTTACACAAAACAAGAAATAAAAAAGAAATTTATATAAAATTCAAATATTTGACAGTGGCCTCGGTAGTAGCGCAACTCCAGTATAGTAATTTAACGATAGTATCAAACCCCTTAGGAACCGGAAATTTTTTCAAAGGTGAAAACTATTGAAAATGTAATGCTAATATAATAATTAATACGCTAGATGGTGCAGTAGGTAAAGCGCATGCCTTTCAACCGAAAGGTTCCCCCAGGTTCGATTCCCTTAATGCTTTATTGATTTTGTTTACCTAGTCAAGTACCCCTTCTCCTTGTAATATAATAAAAGACAAAAAATAATTGAGAGTATATACCGGGTGTGCCGGAACATGCGTATTAGCTTTTTAAGAGTGAAAGGAGCCGTTATTTTAATTTAAATAAAAATATCGATTGGTGATATTTTCAACTTTCGGAAAAGACCGCAAAAGGGTTTTTTAAGCCCAAAAAATCATCGAAATTGGCCGAAATCGAGTATTTCAAATGGGAAAGGGAAGGGGTTCTTATTTTCCATTAAGAAAAATAGCCTAAAATGAAATTCAAAATCACCCAATTTTAAAAAGCTTTATATATTTAATAACAACCTTTGTTTATTTAATTAATCGCTCATATTCTATCTTATACATACTCTTTAAAAAGGCGTATAATCCCGATTTTACAACCAACTATAAAATCGTCTTCTGAACATTCCTTGAGAATGTATTATCAAATTATATTTTATAAAACAGGATTATGGTAGGCTTTGGAAGTAAACCTAATTTTTCTAGAACATTTTTTTACGTTTGGAAACTTAAAGGCGGTCCTGCTCATCATTGCTCATCAAATATAATGTATTTTATATTTTATTTTATCGTAACATTGAAATCGGTTACAATGGCCCGTAACAATGGCAATTTCTTAATTCCGACTTGAAATTAGTAACAGACTAGTTGTAAATTACGGCTTTTAATGTTGACTTTAAAATTTGGTACCAATGACACTTTTTAGTTGTTACTAAAATAGATTCAGTAATTTTAATAGGAAAAAAATATATTTAATTTACTTTTCAAATTCCGACAGTGTTTTGTTTGATTTGAGATTTCGAAAACTAAAAACTTCAATATCCTTCCAAAACAATCAAAAACAATCTACATTTATCTTTCCTTTTTTGATTTATTTATTTATTTATTTATTTTAACAGTTGATCCTATAGATAAATCTTCAGGCCAGCTTTATAGGTCCTTTTCCATTTCGAAATGTGGGCCTTTTTTTTTGTTAAACTATATTAATTGTTTGGTATATATTTTTGTATATTATATATTTATATTATTATTTTTTTTTATTAGTTATATTATATCTTAGTTAATTATTAAATTATATTTGAACCGATGTGGTTGTATAGGAAATTACATGTTTCAGTAATTTTCACCATTTGAAAAAATGTTCAGTTCTCACGGGTTTTGAACCGTGCTCCTTCGGTCGTTACATTACTACACTCGAGTGCTTTACCACTCGACTACCGAGGCCACTCCTTTTTTGAATATTCTAATAAATATGTACATACATACATTTGACATTAATATAAAAAATTTATGAATTTTAAAAAAAAGATTTATCTGTCAAAAACTGCCACTACTAAAAAAGTAAAGACTTATTTATTGCACCTATTGCTACGATTGAAGTTTTAGTCGTAACTAACCAAAATATCAACTTTAAATATGTCATTGGTACTACTTTTTTTCAGTAGAACATTAAGTTCTTATTAACGACTTAGTAAAAGGTCGTTGGTACGGCCCAATGTGATTAAAGACATTTGTTTTATTTTCATCAAAAATATTATTTCAACCAAATTAAAAATGATCGAAAAAATAGTTTTAGGTCATTTCTCATTTCAGATTCCGACACTTGTTCATTATGAAAAATTGTCCAAAAATTAACATGATAAAATGAATAAAATAAAAAATTAAAAATTACCCACAAATTTTTTTTTATATGACTTTTTATTTTCACTTTTTGAGCGTTTTTCATGTAGCCTTATTCTGCTACTACTCTCTTGAAAAGAGGTTGGTAACATTTTACTTGTATTTTATATCCCTTTCAGTATTGACATAATGTTTTTAATTTTTTTTTTGTCTCATTTTGCCTATAAGCCTGAGTAGATGAAAGATCAAATCAAAATTTTTTAAAATATTAATAATTGCCTATTAAACATTTTTTTATTGTTATAAGCTTCAAGGTGGACTAGATATCCAGAAATTGTTTCTAAATTCAACTTAGTTTGAACTTTAAACATATAATTTAAATAATTTTCAGCAATAATCTACTTCTCTTTTAAATACTCTAACTGATAATACCTTATTAAATTAAATTTAATACTGTGATAAGGACAAGCGACAGATTAAAAGCCCTCTCTATAGGTTATTATACAAAGTACACATCCATAATTTATCTACTCTCTTTAATTATAATTTTTTTTTTTGCTTCTAATTAACAGGAATTATCAGACCACAAATAACTCAACGACCATTTTATATAAAGTCAAATACACCAGCTCCACAGCATACAACAACAATTAATCCAATTTTGAGTACAACTGGTAAGTTTTCATTTAAAAAATAATATTTTTTTTTTTTTTTTTTGTAAATTAACACAAAATTTCATAAATTCAAAACCCTTCTCAATTTATAGTTCATTTAGAATTCACACTTAAATTTTTCAATTGGCATTCTAATATGTACATATATATACTATAATTGTATAATTGTAATAGAATTTATCTGATATTATCATCCTTTTTGTTTAATACAGAAGCACATTGCAATTTTCTAAAAATATAAAACAAAATAAACTGAATGAAACGCTATCAATGCTCTTGAATAAAACTAAAAAAAAAAAATTTTTTTTTAATTAGATGGTTTCAATGGTAATTCCTTTTTGTAACTACTGTTTTTAAGAATTTTTTCAGTTTTTTTTAAAGAGTTTTTAACCTCATTAAAGGTGTTATAAAACGAGAAAAAAATTAAAAAAGAAAAAAATGCAATTCCAATATTTTAGCGAGACTATAAAATTCTCTAAGAACTACATTTAAAATAATATAAAAAAAAAAATAAAAAATTCTGCAAGACTTCCTGTACAGCCAACACTAAACTGGCTTGGTAATAAAAAAATAAAAATAACAAAAAAAAAATAACAAGAAAAAAAAATTAAAATTGCATTTTGAAAAGTGTTAAAAATTTTATGCAAATCAACAGCTCAATTATAAATCCTTGAAAATTCACTTCTCTTTTATTGGTTTCAGCTTGTGAAGTGTTCTGACACATCTCGTTTTGTTGCAAATTATTTTTTTTTTTTTCTTATGCAATATTTAATTAAATAGTGTTTGCATTTGATTAATAAAAACCTAAAAATAATTAGGTGTCTGTGAAAAATTCAAGCCATACATTTTTTTATTTATTCTATTTCATACTGTATGTTATATTGTATGTACAAAATTATATTGTATGTACAAAACATACAATATGTAAGTATATGCCAAAACCTACTACCACCTCTTTTTAATGGTATTTTATTATAAATGAAAATGAAAATTGCATAAAACAAAAAATAAAAACTGAGAGAATTTTCATTATTTATTTTTTGTGGAAATTTCAATTGAAATTTTTTTTTCCCCAACCTTTTGAAATTGCACTACAAAGTATTTTAAAAGAATTTTTAATTTTTTGATTAAAAATAAAATAATTTTACTATAATCATTTTTTAAATTTTATTTATTTATTTTTTTCTACTATCTTTTGCGGAGTAGAATGATTTTAAAGAGATTTTTGTTTTTTTTTCAATTTGAGACAGTGTTTTAATTTCTGAATCATTTTAAGGTAATGTCTTGTACTATTTCCTTCCGAATTGATAGAGGAAAGAGACCGGAGACACATGTTCAAATTCCGTAATTATTTGGGGCTTATAATGTATAGTAATTACGATGCTAGCTTATCATTTTACTGGTGCTTTATTTGTAATTCTAAGAGGATAGTTGAACTAACAAGACTATCTTGCCTACTATCAAAAATCATATATATATAACAGTAAAAGAAAACATTTTACAGTTTTTTATTATCAATTAATAATTTTATATTTATTTATATTTTTTTTTCTTCATTTATTCGTCTACGAAGTAAAATTTTAAAGTAACAGGTTTATAAAACCGTTATATCTGTTGAACCATTAGATATATATATACTCAGTCATATATTCTTGAAAGATGGTCTGCAGAATATTTTAACATTTATTCGATTTATGGAATAAAAGTCGAGTTTCCTTTCACTAATCATTTGTATTTATTTTGCAAATATCGATATTTCGTGAGTCGCAAAGCACTGATGAAGGAAGTAAGTTGCTTCCGATATATCGATATTTGCAAAATAAATACAAATGATTAGTGAAAGGAAACTCGACTTTTATTCCATAAATCTAAACATATCACTAAAAACAAAACTGATTATCAAAAACAATTTATTCGATGCTGATCGGTGCTGCCGTTATTGATATGGAGATATTGGAGATATTGGATAAGTAGAAAATTTTGGAAAAAAAACAATGTTTATTTTCTTTCTTGAAAAAGCAAATACCTCAAGATTTTACCATCCAACCCCCTTAATATTTATATACTGTTGGAAAGGTATCTTTTTTTTCTATTATTCATACATACACACTTTATGTCTCAACAAAAACATCAAAACAACAAGGATAATTCAAATGTCCTTTGAAAGCTATCAGTTCCATCAATGCTAAAATGATTGTTACAATGTTGCATAATGGTACCGAAAAGCAAGCTTTTTTACATGATTAGGACTTAACTAGAGATTCTAAAACAGCTGAGAATTTGTCTGAAATTATTATAGATTCTGTTGATATTGCAAAAAATTTGTATTCGACTGTTGTTTATGCTATTGTATTCGGAAACCAGTATTTTTATTTAACTTAATGGCAATTCATTATTATTTAATTAACTATATTGTCTACGTAATGAAGTAGACATAATGGTATTGTCTACAAAGTATTGTCGATGCGTAGAAAATAACGTAATCTACACAATGTAGTTTACGTCGCATAACACTGTATATTAGTACCATCCAATCTTTTTTATTATTCATTTCTTTGCAAATTACAAAACTGATGATAGGACATTGGCGACTCACGTATAGCTAACTATTTGACGAACCTACCAGAAGTGTATTTATATATTCCTACTATGGTCATATGCTAATTAGTGCTTCAGAAATATAAGATGAATACATGATATTGATTGAGGGTTTTAGTATCCTCGGAAAAGACACTGAGGGAGCACTGTACCATCATTATACTGTTCATAAGGGCAATAAATTTCCAACATCAGATATAAATTTCTCACCATATTTTACCTTTTTTTCTTTATTTCTATTAGTTTTTTTTTTCAATTTCAGACTTTTTTTTTAAATTTCAGATAGCATTAAAATATAATTATAAAGTTATGTATAAAAAACGTTATGTAAAGAAAACTTAATATTAACTTAAGCACTAATTTATAACCTTCATATTATAAACATTTCCAAAATAGTATAATTTTAAAATTAAATTTTTTTTTTTTTTTTTATTAAATTTTTCTTAAATTGCTAATATTCTTTTTTAAATTTATTTTTAAATATTTCCAAATTTTTACTATTTTTAATTTCTAATGGTAGAGTGTTGAAAACATTTATAGCACTACATTTTAAGATTTTTTGTTTTTTGGATGTTCTAGTTTTAGGTATATCAATAAGTTTTCGATTTCTAGTGAAGTAGTTATGTATATTTTCTCTATTGTTAAGAATTAATTTTGATTTAAACTTAGTATTTAGAATATTGTATATGTATTTGCATTTCTAAAAGTAAATTAGTTGGTTTATATCCAGTACATTAATTGATTTGATTAACTCCTTAGTACTAGTTCAGGGGTTTGGTTTAAATAAACTTCGTAGCGGTTTATCCATTACTGTTCCAATCTATTTTACATGAAAATTTGAACACAGACTACAACTGCATATATTATACCTAATTCTTGACAAGATATACCCATTATTCACAAGTTTGGCTGCATAATTAAGAATACCACCAGATCTCTTTATAGCTACACTTATAGGAATAATTTTTTGTTTCATTTTTTTATATGTTTGTCCTATCTAAAAATTTTATTAATTATCATTCCTAAATATTTAATATTATCGACTCTCTGTATTATATTTACTTTTATCTTAAGTGTAATATAATCACACTTTTTATTCTGAGCTCTAAATATTATGTAGTTGGTTTTTTTAGCCTTTAAACATAGTTCGTTATAATCCAGCCAATTGCATAAGGTTTTTAAGTCTGTATTTAATATAACTTCTAACTCTTTCATTGTTTTAGCTTTCGCAATCAGATTAGTGTCATCTAACATTGTAATTTGATATGAATTGAGTTTTAGGTATATTCATTATGTATAGCAGATATAACAGTGGAACTAGAAGAGAGCCTTGCGATAACCTGTTTTTATAGTTACCTCGTCGCTAAATACTTCATTCATATTAATGCATTGAGATCTATTTGTTAGGTAACTTTCCAATAAGACATTTTTAAAAAATTAAATACTCTTGTTAATTTCACAAAATTATTTTATTCCGACACATGTTTCGACCTTTCGGTCATAATCATGGATCATAAATGGATGATCCATGATTATGACCGAAAGGTCGAAACACGGGTCGGAATAAAATAATTTTGTAAAATTAACAAGAGTATTTAATTTTTTAAAAATGTTTGTTAAATTTCACCAAGAGTGTACAAGTGAAAGCATAAAAGCTATATTTTTCCAATAAGAGATTATTTATTCCTCTGATTCCGAATTTTTCTAAGTAATCAAGTAATCTAGAATGATTCACCACATCAAAAGCCTTAGTTAGATCAATAAATACAGCACCTACATAGAATACTTCATTTAATACATCATAGATTTGTTCCAAGGTTGATATAATTGCTGAATCTGTTCTACTATTTTCCAAGAAACCGTATTGATTTTTATCAAATCCAATTGTTTGTGTAATAAAATTTCTGATTCTTATGTTTTTTTTGTTTTTGTTTTTTGTTTTTTTTTAATTTTACTTTATTAATATATTTTGCTTTTCTACATATTGCTTAACCTAATAAAGTCTAGGATTACGCAACAATTTTCAATCTATATACGAACGGCCATCTATGAAGCCCTTTAGTGTATTATATTTCTTAGTTTATAACAATTTATATTGGTTTTTAAATCTTGTTATCTTTTGAATTTTCATTATATTTATAATTATAAATTTTTTTGTTAATTTTTTTAAAAAACAAATTTTCATAATTTTTTTGTTTTTTCACTTAATCCTTACTTAATTTAAAATTGAAACCTGTCTATAATGATCACATACTTCTTTGGATCCAGATTGATGGATTGGAACTATAAAGGCTTTTTTCAATGAATCAGGAAATATTCCTTCTATAAAACATTTATTTATTATTTTAGTTGAGGGCTGCTTTATAACATTAACCAATTCCTGTAAGTCTTTCACTGTTATTTTATCTAATCCTGGAGATGCATTTTTATTTAGTTTCATTATACCTTGGTAAATTTCTGGTTCTGTGACTGGGTTGAGAAACATGGTTTTATTATTGTGCATATTATAGTTTAATTTCATATTACAGAATGTGGCCCAAAAACCCGAACCCGATAAACAAATTTACTTGCCTAATAAAAATCTACTCTAATCTGATCTATAAGATATATAATAACCGGTTAATTTTTCTATGACCGTACAACCTCAAATTTTTATTTTATTTGATTTTTCATATTTTTTATTTTCCAAATTTTCTTTTAATCTAAAATCATCTTTAACTCTACTTAAACACAATAAATTTATTACACATCAGTTCACATAAAAATTGTCCCTTTGTGAACATTTTTTAATACTTTTTTTAACAAAAAAATATTCTCTTAATTTTTAACTAAGCTAAATTTTTTCGCTGTCTATATGATCTTGTGTAATTGCCTAGCTTACAAGAAAAATTTTGCAATTATATTTTTGATCTGAACCAATACTCTTACCACCACTAAGCAAAAATTTTAAAATTAACAAAAAACAAAAACTTTCTTTTTCACCGAAAAACAGAAGGTGTAAAACAGTCAAACTCATAATAATACAGATGACAACATAACATATTTTCCACTCTTATTTTCCACTACGATCCAACTTTTTAATTTCAAACATATTATTTTCACAGAAATTAATTTTCTTTTTCGTTAATTTATGTTTCTTTCAGTTTTTCTTATAAAAAATTTCGTTAATATGAGAACTTTTTTCTGCTTCTTTTGATCCTTTTTAACAACAAACCAAGAGTTATAGAGCATTAAATTATACAAAATATGCGAGTTAAAGTTTAAAAAAAAAAAATTTTGTTTAAAAACACCCAAAACTTTTCAGAAATTTGTTTAATTTGACTTTGAGTTTTTTGTTTTTTGTCATAATTAAATTTACGTACATTCACATGTATGCATTTTCATTGGTGTTTCATCCTTTTATATTTCTATGAAGATGAATTTCAAAAAAAAAAAAAAAAAAAAAAATTACCCATGATAGAAGGTTTTATTCTAATTTTCTGAAAATACACTTATAAGTATTTACATTCTATTTATTTCATATCCTTCATTCATTATCCTACTTTTTTGGTTCTGTCTTTTTGGTTATCAGTAAACTCTTGTATGCATTCTTATGAAATAAATTAAGGTAAAATTAATAAAATAAAATTGTTGAAAATTAAATTAAATATTTGTGATATACTATCCTAACTCTGAACCTAACTACCTCTAAAATAAATTAAATTTAAGGATATAAGAAATTAAATTTTGTAATAATTAAATTTTACTGTAAAATCGTATATAGTGTAAGTAAAATCTTATCGTTATTAGTTATAGGTCGATGTAAGCATAGAATTAGAATTATGTAAACAGGTAGTGATATGGTTATGTGGCTGAATGGGCTTATTATGGTTACTCTTATTAATTCAAATTACGTATTTGAGTCTCTAAAGAAGCCTGATTTAGTAATTACACTCAGAACGTGCTTCAGTAGCATACTGGTTAGCTCCTAATATTTGAGAGGTCATATCTAAATGGTGAGGTCTACTACGACACAGGTCTAGGTCCGACACAATCACAGAACAGATGCTTAATAAATTCTTTTTCCCATATTCTGAAAAAATTATAACCACTAAATCCGATTCCATTTAGGTATATCGTCACATATATGCCAAAACAACTAATGTGCTTTTTCTTCAGTTTTGAGTTGAGAATGTTATGGTAAATTAAAATTTTGTCAAAGAACAATTTTCTAAGTCCCCCAATTCTCTACCTACCGAGATTTCTTGTTTCTGAATTTGCATAATTGTGAAATTTTGTTTTACAAGTTTACCAAAAAAAACGAATCGTCACATTCATTGTTTTGGCCCATCGTATAAATTTACTTTTCAAATATAATTAAAAAGAATAACATAATCAAGCATAACAAACCAATTTCGGTATCTTGTTTTTATTTAAAATTTGTGATTACCGTTGTTTAAGCATGTTGTTATAACATCATTTCCGGCTGTAGATTCTCATTACTGCCGTAAGTGAACAAATCCAAAAAGTATTTGGACTCATCACTTAACGTAAAAATAAAGTACGATTTGTACGTTGGAGATTGCAAAAAAAATAATATAAGTCCAGTCGGTATTTGTAAATACAGAGAGAAATTTAAAACTTTCAATTTAGGGTTTTTTAAACCGAAAAAAGATCAGTGCAAACGTTGCACAATTTTCAAATCATTAAGTTATCAAGAAAAAAAAACATGAAGAAAAAAATTATAATAGCCATTTGGAAAATAAGAAGTTAGGTGGACAAAGCAGAAACACATTTACACGCTGGGTGGCGCAGTAGGCAGAGCGCCTGCCTTTCAACCGAAAGGTCATAGGTTCGATTCCCGAAGAAGGCAAAATAATGCTTTCTGGATTTTCGACCTGGTCCAGTACCCTTTAGCATTGGGATAAAATAAATGATAAATAGTTGAGAGTTTTGGTTATCATTAAAAATTAAAATGGAACTATGCTATTATGAAGGCGAAGTACTCTACAATAGATATAGTTTTCAACATTTAAATAAATAGATATAACCATAAAAAATTCTATAGAAAAGCTTTGTATGTGACTGTGTATTCCAAATCTCTGTGTAAAAGCAGTTAGGGTGTTCATCCCATAGACTTGGAATTATATAAAAAAAAAAAAAAAAAAAAAAAAAGGAACAGATAATGATGTTCCAGCATTCAATTTCGATTTACAGGCTGAATTACAGGCGAATATTTTATTTACGAAAACTTGGTATTTATACAATTTAACTGTATACAACCTCATCATTAATTTGCATTACAAAAGTACCCCTCTCTATTTGAAAATCTTTCGAGACATGTTATTTTCCAGAATGTTTGAAAATGGCTCTCGTTACACTCATCTACAAATCAGGTGATAGCACTGATCCATCTAATTACAGACCAATTTCTGTACTCCCAGTATTCTCTAAAACATTTGAAATTATAACATAAAATAGGTTAACTAGCTTCCTAATAAGTAATAATATTCTTCATGCAGAGCAATATGATTTCGAGCAGTATTCAAATACTACGGCAGCTTGCCTAACACTAACAGATTTCATCACCAAAAGTATGGATGAAGGAAAATACACTGGTTGTGTTCTTATTGTTCTAAGAAAGGCCTTTGACTGTGTAGATCCTAAGGTTTTCTTAAGTAAGCTTTCCAGCCTCAACTTTAGTGGTAGCCAAAAAATATTTTTCGAATCATACTTAACCAACAGAATGCAATGTGTTCGTAATGGGAGCAATAAGATCGATTGGATGGAGATCAAAAAAGGTGTTCCTCAAGGCTCCATTTTAGGACCTGATTTATTTAAAATTTATATAGATGAGTTAGCTCGCCTTCCACTACTGGGATCTATTCAGCTTTATGTTGATGATGCTGTCATAAGATATTCCGAGAGTAGTGGCAACCATCTTTCTTCTGCAACATCCGATGACTTAAAAGTTATTGACAAATGGCTAATAAATAATAGATATAAACTAATAAATGTTGATAGAACCAAAACCTTGCCTTTTAACAATAAAAAATTTATCAATACCACATTCATGTACAATAATATATATATATATTGAAGTAGTTAAAAGTTACAAATATCTTGGGTTGATACTAGATGAAAAATTAAGATGGGATGAGCATTTTAAATACACCAATATAAAATAACACCATTTGTTTTCTTATTAAAACGATTAAAAATATTTTTTCAATTCTAATATACTATACATCATTTATTCGTCATATATTATTTCAAATGTAATCTACGTTAATCCTATTTGGAACAGAGCTCCACAAACCTATTTGAACAAAATTGATCTTCTTATCAAAAAAGCTATTAAAATCATACATAATTACCCTACATTGCACCCCACTCATATGCTCTATTCTGGAAAATATATCAGTTTTAATAAAATATGTAAGCAAGAATACATGGTTGCATTCAAGTTAATAAATAACAAAATAAAGCATAATTTCATTTTAAATAGGAATATTGACACACACAATCACAATATACGCAACAAAACTAATTTTTATTTAACATTCTTCAAAACAGAAAAGCAAAGAAATAATTGCGTATATAACTAACTGTCTTAAAATCTATAACGAGTTACCAGATGAAATCAAAAATATTGAAAATATTTATATCTTCAAAAATAAAATTAAAGAATTACTTAATCTATCATAAATAACGGGGATTTTAAGAATGTGCATTCATTTCTTTGACCACTCTGTATTTTATTTTTTTTTTTTTATTTTTTTTGTTTAATTTTCCTTTCTCTTACTCATTAACTTAACATTATTTTTTTATAAACGTATAAGAATTTTACAAGTACGATATTATGCTGTAAAATTCATAGCAATAAGACCAGACCGTGAAAGCTTAGATCACCGAATTTTCATATCAATCTGAAATCATATAAATTAGAAATGAATAAAAAAAATAAAACACTTGTTTATATTTCACTGATTAAGAAAATATATGTAAATTTTCTTATATATTTTATTTTAATTTAATATTTTAATAAAAATAAAAATCTGAACCGACATGTTTCGTCCTTCTAAGACATTATCAAGACTAAAGGAATACAATAAAATTGAAATTTACAAGATGAAAAATAAATGTAACTCAGAAAAATACATATTCAATTTAGCATTAATTTACTATTTTATAATAGTAGGTAAACAATCATCAATTTATATTATTTATTTTTATAGAACAATATTATATATATATCAGTATAAAAAATAGTAACTGGTAAATTACTAGTAAAATTATACAAATTATACATGATCTTAATATTAACTAAGATTGACATGTTGTAAGCGACAAAATTTACAAAATACAGAATTTGATTTAAGATTTAAAAAAATTACTATTAAGTAGCGGGCTCTCATTAGTTAGGTCTAACTGGTTATTTAATTAAAAAAAAAAATCTCTATTTCGGCCAATTTTGGCGATTTTTGGTTCTTGCTTTAGACCACCCGGTACATCGTCTAAAATAGAATAGTCAATTTTTTTTTTTTACATTAGATCTTAACACGTGATTATCTAAGCTATATATGGAGTAGATATATATTATTTCATACCTAGATATATTTGTTTTACATATAAACATTTCAAATTAATTTCAATACATTTTACATTAAATTTTACATTTGAAAATTTATTCATTAAATTTCTACTAAACTTATACACAAATTTAATTTACCATTTTAATTTTTTGTTCTGCTTTTTTTTCCTTTTTTTATTTTGTTATATTATTTATTTTATTCGCTGCAGTGAATACCCTGAATTTAAAAAAAAAATAATTCTCAAAACAATATCAGACGAATTTTCTACAGTTGTTCTCTATCACAAAAAAAAACTCCTTTGTGTAAATTTTTTCCATTTTCATTTTTGTAAGCATCGTTCTTTTTCTTTTTTTGGAACGATTTTTTATTTCATTGTCTTTTTTTTTTTTTTTTGTTTTAAACTAAATTACAATTTTTATCTTTAAAAAAAAAAAAAAAATCTCTTAGCATACATCTTAAAAAACCAAACAACTGATTCAGCAAAAAAAAAAAAAAATTAGTTAAGTTCTTTGCCATTTTTTTTTCTCTCTCTCTCAATCAAAAAAAAATAATCCTCACGAAGCCTGGTGTGCTAAAAACAAAAAATGAAACAAATAAAAAAAAATTGCGAATTATATAAACAAGAATGCACCTCTGCTTTGCTATGTTTAGGATCATTTCAAGATTTTTAAATTTGATATTGAAACGAAAAAAATGAAATAAAAAAGAGAAAAAATGTGCTCCATTTTATGAAATTCTAAATCCTTATAACAAAAAAAAACAAAAATAAAACAAAACAAAAAAAGGATTGTAAACCAAAACAAATAATAAAAAAACAAACAAAATTTTCATTTCATATGTTTTTATTTTTCTTAAATCATATTTAAATTTTATTCAAATCAGCATGTCTACAATTTGAACAACAACAACAACAACAAGAAAAATTAAATCGGCTCAAAACAAAAAATAAAATTTGTTTTTTTTTTTTTGGTAATCGTGCATACTTCAGAAATCAGAATACATATATATGTATATTATATATATATATATATTTGTATATTTATATTAAGGATTCCTTTAATGGATTTTTTTGTTTTGTACTTTTTACATAACCATAATGAATTCTATAAAACTATGTGATATCTACATTTAATTTTTTTTTTGGTTCATTTTTTGTTGTATGCCAAAAGTAAAAAGAATAGAAAAACTATTTAACAAATTATTATTTAACATACATTTAATATGGGTTAAGTTTTAAAATCAAAGTTTTTCCTACTACTGATATATATCTATAGAATTAAAATATAATATAAAAATATCATAATTTGACATTACTTTTATTTTCGAGCATAAAACTTAAAGATATAATCTCAAAAGTTACGAATACAATTTTTTTTTTATTTTGTTTTTGTTGTAAATTTTTTATTTGAAAACAAAATGAAATACTAAGAATGAATTTTTGAATATAATGAAAGCAAAAATTAAATTATAAAATTAAATATATAGCTATTCTTAAAACAATGTTGGAATGTCAATTATTTACTCCGATCCATATATCATTACTATATCATCACTCACTGCACTATAACTCCATCCATGTTTAACCCCATCCTAGATATATTACAGAAACAAAATATTATTTTAACAATATTATTTCATTAATAAAATATTTTAATTTTTCCAGAATGTTTATTGAATGCTACAGTAGTTCCAACAATTGCTGCAACACGACCACAAAATCATCAACAAAATGGTAGTAGTCAAATTGATATTGATTTAAAAGCACAAGATAGCTCAAATTTATTACAACGTATTACAAATTCACAAAATCCACAAAGTTATACAACAGCTTTAGTTATAACCATTTCTGTTGGTTGTTTTCTACTTTTATTAAATTTATTAATATTTGCTGGAATCTATTATCAAAGAGAACGCCGAATTTCTTATATTAAA
The DNA here is from genome assembly GCA_963942445.1 of Argyra leucocephala. NCBI lineage: Eukaryota > Metazoa > Arthropoda > Insecta > Diptera > Dolichopodidae > Argyra > Argyra leucocephala. The sequence goes on along the minus strand of OZ012680.1, from coordinate 115,374,765 downwards.
CAAAAAGAGGAATTACGTAAAACAGAACGTTGTGCTTCACCAATTTTAATATCAGAAAAATTAGATAGACCTGGTTGCTCTGGTGATATTGGTAAAAGTAGTAGAAAATCATCATTACAAAGTTTAACTGGATTTAATTCAAGTGGTAGTTTTGGTGAATATAGCTGTTATGATGAAAAAATTCAATGTAAAGAAAAACATTCTTTAGCTGATATTTGTAGTGTTGAATTGCCATTAAAAGAATTTAAAAATTCTTCACCAAATTCATCGAATACTGGTAGTTTAAGACGTTCAACAACTATGAGTCCACAACAACAACATCAACAGCAGCAACATCATCAACAATCACAACAACAACAACAACAACAGCATCAACAACAACAACAACAACAGCAACAACCAAGTGGCCTTTTAATATATCCACCATCGTATCATAATCCAAATGTACAACATCATAATCAAACACAAAAAGTTGTTTATCCAGCTGCAGTAGCTACAGCAGCTGCTGTTGCTGTTGTTGAACAAGCAGCTGTTGTACCACCAGCAACAGATTCAAATACTGGTTTAGTAACATATTCACAATTTCATAAACAAATTCAACAGCATGTACATAGTCATCAGCATAGTCATCATCAGCATGGTCATCAGCATATGCATCGTCCACATATACAATCACATTCAATGGGCACCAGTACTGATTCGCCAATCAATCAATTAGAACAAATAAATCAATCATCAGAACAAAAAGATTTACAAAATTTACAAGCAAATAATAATAATAATTGTAGTGGTATTATAGATGAAAAAACTGTTGTTGTATTGGTAAGTGGTACAGCATCAAGTAGTGGTGATGGTATATTAAATGCATCAAATTCATCAGCACAAAAAAAAATTGAAACTGGATCAAATTGTAGTGGTAGCAGTAGTATGAGTACAAGTGTTGCTGGTAGTGGTCTAACAATACAATGTGAAACAAATGATAATGATGATATTAATATACAATTAAGTCCTGGTATACCAGAACCACCACCACCACCTAAATCAGCAGCACCATATCAAGGTGGTATTCTTAGACAACCAGGTCCACCAACTACACCAGGAACAAATAAAAAACGTGTTCAAATACAAGAGATTTCTGTATAAAAAAAAATGATAATAAATAAATAAATAAATGTTGTCTATTATTGTTCCTACATAATTAAAAGAAAAAAATATATAAAAGGATACAAATTACAAAGAGTGAATATATGAATAGTCTTAGTATGAAATATAAAACAAAATTGAAAAAAAAAGTGTTCTACAATTTAATTAAAAATAAAATGCGAGAAAATCAAAATATACTATAAAAACAATTTTGCAATCAATCATTTCTCTTAACAAACAAAAAACAAAACAAAAACGAACAAACCACAATATTGTTGACAAGTACAATTAAACGTGGCATTAATTGAACACTAATCAGTAAAAAAAAATATAAAACAAAAAAAAAATTATTTTTTAATTTAAATTAAAATTTATTCAATTGTTATCCAATTAATTACTCTTTATTTCAAAATCATTATTAATTATCATTTTATATATTAAAACAAAAAAAAAAAAAAACAGAAATTAACAAAATAAAAAAATTCCAAGCTTTCAAAGGATGGTATAATAAATTACAATTCAAAATTGAAATAATTAAAATTTCATGTTAAAATTACAAAAATTTAATCCTTACATAATATGTGCACTTAAAAAACCATTCCACACATGATAACAATTTATATTCAATACAATTAATATAATTTATTTAATTTCAAAATAAATTGAAAACAAAAAAAAAAAACTAATTAAACATTTTTAAAATATCATTAAAATATTTTTTTCATTAATATACAAACAAATACAAGACAATTATTGGCAGGACTATCGATTCTGTCAAATTAAATATTTTTTAATTAATTGAATAATTTTTACTGTTATTTTCATCAATTTATTCGCTATGAAATTTTTAAAACAATGAAAAAGTTTATTGTAAAAAAACACTAATGTAGCCAGTACCAACCACTAAATCTATTCGTTAAAATCTCAAAAAAATTAATTATAACATAATTTAATGTTTAATAATTATTCGTCCTAAAAGAAAGCTATGCAAAAACATTTAAATTCACAAAATTCTCAATTTCAAAATTTAAATTAATTTTTATTCATTCCCACCCCTGTGTATACATATAATATGTTAATTATTATTATAAAATAATTTCATTCCATTGAAATGATATTGAAACGAAAATAAAACCATAAAAATAAAATGATTTTTAATAATATATTTTAATTAATTAATTATTTTCCATTTAAAATTTAAAACAATGATGTCAAACAAATTAATAACAGTAAAACAAAATCAAAAAATCAAAAAAAATACATAAAAAACAAATGTGAAGGATATATTCATATAAAAATATAATAAGGTGGAGAGATATAATCAAAAAAAAAAAATAAAAAAATGGAGGTATGTTTATATTAAACTATGTGTGTATAATATAGATATAATAAAATAGGAAAGTAAAAAAAAAAAAAAAAATAATTTTTTGAGGTATTCGAATTAAAATTTTTTAAAATAAGATAATAGAATAATTAAGAAATATTATTATTATAAATATAATGTACATATATATATATATATGGAGTGATACATTTCAATTCAATTAATTATTATTAATTTATTTTAATCGATATTTTATTGTCAAATTTAAATTGTCATTCGTAAAACTACTTGTTGTGTACACAATTTTATAATTTTTGAGTTAAAAATGCCATTATGGGTTTCCAGACTAAAATTTTACATCTTTCATATATAAATCTCAAACAAATCATCTTATATAGATAATGATAGAATAAATAAATTAAAAAATCCTATCGATTAGGTTAGTTAATATTTTATTTTTAACTTCAAAACTCATTTTACTCGGAAAATCATTTTTCCGCTTTCGAGAAGTAATTTTCCAGAGGATGAAATTTCAATTTCAATGCATTACATGCATATTTTAATATTTTAATATTTTATAAACATCTAAGGTTTAGGATGTAACATATAGTACTTACGTACCACTTGGTTCGAATAGGGCTAGATATAGAAAGAAAGAAGGAAGACCTATAAAAATTAATTATAGTTAAATAACAAAAATAACACTGTTTTTTTGTATTGCTCCAAAACTGATTTATAAACACATATTTCAACCATTTTATAACCTAACATACATAGGAATGACATGGTTCTGGTGATTTCACCAAAAAGCGTAATGTTACACAAAGCTAAAAGCTGCCCAATATGGCCTTATAATACGTATTAGTTTAAATAAAATTATTAAAACTATCAAAAAATTATTCAAATATCAAAATAAAATTACCAAATTTATGATTAAGTCAATGCAATGGGTTATAGACCGCAGTGATTATGTTTTATATTTCTTTTTAAATAAATCTATTAAATACTTAATTCAATTTAATTTAAAATTGTGAAATATATATAATTATTTTTATTACTACACCAATAATTTATCAATAAAGAATCTGAACATAAAAATAACTAAAATACAAGTCTAAGTCTATAGTAAAACAAAAACTCTACTAAATAAATATTCAAATGAATCACTCTATTATATTATAAAAATAGATTTAAGAAAAAAAAATCTAGTTAAGAAAATTTAGTTAAATAATTTTAATTATTAAAAATCAAAAAAAAAAAACAAAAACAATGTAAAAAGATTTAATTATTAATAAACTAATAAATTAAATATTAATTTAAAAACAATATATTAATACAAAAAAAAATATTATAGTATATGTATGTATATATATAATATATGTATATATATTTATATAATATATGTATATATATATACAGATACATATATATATAATATTTCTATATATACATATATATAATATATATATATATATATATATATATATATATACAGATAAATTAAGTAAACTATATAGAAATTATTTGTAATAAATTTAAAAAATTTACATTACGCGTAATTAAAAATAATAAAAAAAAAAAATTAAAAAAAAAACAAAAAAAAACAAAATTAAATTTGTATTACCTAAAAAATTTTACTATATAAGATTAAATTAAAAATATAATTAAATAAAAATAAATAAAAAAAAAAAAAAACATTTGTATTGTTGTTCACAAAATAATAAAAAAAAAATTAAATTTAAAATCAATAGAAATAAATATAAATATATATAAATATATGTATACATATAATTATAAAAATATATAAATAAATATTACAAGAAAAAAAAATTAAAAAATTTAAAAAAAAAAATAATAATAAAATAAATATCTTAAAATTACGTAAAATAAAAATCTTTATATGTTCAGAATGAATCGTATAAAATACATAAAAAGAACAAAACGTATAAACAAAAAAAAAAAACAGAAAAATACTAATGAATAAAAGAAGAAAAACAACTTATTAAAAATTTAAATAAATAAAATAAAATCATATAAAAAAAATACTGTTTATTTTATTTGAATTATTTTCCATTTTCTTTTTTTCCACTACACTAATGGTTATTTTGTTTTAAAATAAAAGTAAAAACACTACAGGTTTGTTTTACATTTACATTACGCTAAATTAATCTGCAAGATATATAAAAACTAAGTCACCAGCTTACCCATTTCTGCTACTAAAGTTGTAACCGAAAATTTCCAATTAAGATCAAACAAATTCATTTGCAATCTAATTGATTAAGCTTGATTCGATTTATGTCATTTTTAATGTCAAACTTAGATGGTTACAATTGCAGTGTAATCGATTATTTAATGAGACAAAAATCACCTAATCGAAAATGTCCTGTGCACCTCATTTCCATCAGCTTGAAATTTAATCAAATCAAATTTTAGATGCATGAAATCCTGTTGTGTGATAATTGTAAACTTTAATACGATTTATTGGTAAAAATATTGCGACCAATTTCGAATTGAAAAATCAAAGTAATTGGGTCTACTACGTAATCTTGTTTTTTTTTAAATTTTGTTTTTTAAAATCTTGCTTTTTTAAGTCTTTCAAAATCTGGCTTTTTAATTATTTAAAAAAGGCTGAATACCAAAAATCTCGAATTTGAATTTTGTGAAAAAAATTCCCGAATGGTACAAAAGACTGAAAAAAAATTCTGAAAAAACCATGAAAAAATTTTGTAACAAAAAACAGATAGTTTCAAAATATATTTATAATATATTTATAATATAACAGCGGCTACGCGGCAACGGTATATCTCTTTTATCCCCCTTTTTGTATCCAACAGCAACTACGCATAAAAATAATTAAGATAAAAACTTTTTTTTTTGGATTTTGTGTCTCGAAGTTTTTAATATCGAAGTTATTTCACAGCGCTCATAAAAGTCCGTCACTGAATATGCAAAAATATAAAATAATATATAAAATAGTATAAAAATGTAAATTCCGGTGTTTATAGCGAAAAGATTTTAGTAAGGAATATAAAAAGCAGGTATTTTATGGTATATAGCAGGTATATATGTATGTATATATATATGTTTGGTAGATAGGTTGGAATTTTTTTGTTAATATTCAAACCAAACGCAAAAAAAAGAATAATTTTGTTTAAAAAATTTAAAGATAGAGTTCTGAAATTCTGCACAGTTACTCATTATGACAAAAGCAACCGGACACGGTACTTTACAAAGCTATCAAATGACAGGTTCGGGTTGCTGCCGAACAACGCCTAGCACGTCTCAGGCATATTTCAAAAACCAATTGCCTTTATGAAATTATAATAAAGGTCTGAAAATATAAATATAGGTTTCACTTAAAACTAAAAAGTATAAAATAAAATAATAAAGTAAAAATAAAAATTTTTAAAATATACTTTTATCGAAACCAAACTAGCCCCCTAAAAAGTAGAAAATAAAACTAGTGGTGAATGTTGAGCATCTAGAACTACTATAAGATAAAACACAAAAGTATATAATGAATTTTGCTGGAATATTGTTAATGGGAATTTGGAAACGCTTTGTGATGTTCTTTTAATATTCGTGATTTGTTTCAAGCGGCAAATATTAAAAATGTCCATTAACAATATTCCAGCAAAATTCATTATATACTTTTGTGTTTTATCTTATAGTAGTTCTAGATGCTCAACATCCACCACTAGTTTTATTTTCTACTTTTTAGGGGGCTAGTTTGGTTTCGATAAAAATATATTTTAAAAATTTTTATTTTTACATTATTATTTTTTAATTTTAAGTTCGGGGGCTACTGCCCACAAGCACCGCTATTCATTGATTGAAATCCTTTCTTTGCCGACAGCAGGTATACGTAGACGGTAAGAAAAAAGTAAAAAATTTAAAAAAAAAAGCTATTTTATTTTTAAAGTCTGGGGCTGCCCCTCAAACCTCCGTCCTGTATTATTGGAACCCTGTTATTAATGACGGCAACAAAATTTTATCAATTCAATCAAAAAGCAACACTTTATCACTTCTTAAGATTTTGCAAAAGAATTTTTAAAAAAAACAAGATTTTTAGGAAAAAAAGATTTTAAAAAACAAGATTTTAAAAAAACGAGATTAAAAAAAACAAGATAACGTACAGCTCTGGTCCAATCACCTACAATTTAATTGTGACATATTTTTGTCAAAATTGTCAAACTATATTATGTTAAAGATCATCAAATGTTTTTACATTTGATTTGAATTTAGAATTTTCGATTACAACTTCAGATTCTAATTAACTATTAGATGCCTTCAGAACTGGATACAAATCCTATTTAAAATAAGAATATAAAATAAAGTGTTCCTAAAGGAAATGTTCTTAGACCGCTCTTATATATTTAATATCTACAATTTAATTAACAAATATGAATAATCTATCTACAAACACATACATTCACAAACGACACTACAATTTTACCTTTTCATTCAAATCCATACATACAATTTGACGACAGTTGGCAACGATGCTAGCCATTCAAGCCACTATCAAGCACGGCATATGTTTATAGGGTAGTAAGACGGCAACGATGGTGTTGCCTTACCAAGGTTAGCAATTAAAATACAGGTATATATAAACATCAAAGTCAGATTAAACTTAATCTTTTTCTGGTCAAGACTCAAAAGAAGTGAACATAAACTTATATGAGCTTAATAATTTTTAATAACAATAGTTATGCAAATGTAATAGCAAATGTTAGTATAATTATAATAATATAATCAATTTAATGTCTTTAAACTAAAAAGTAAATAAACTTATTAATTTCCATACTGCTTTTTGAAATGGATTGTTAGAAAATTTGCAACAAATAATTTTTTTAAATTAATTTTCTTGTAAATTTGGCTTATATGGAAATTTTCAACAAATTTTAATTAAACCAAACCACAAATATAAAATTTATTACATTTTGTTGCATAGTGGCTTTATAATTGGAATGTCAATGATAGTTAAAATGTATATTAATCAATATTTTGTTATGTATGTGAGTTGATATTAATGGAAAAAGGATTTCGAAACAATCTAGGAAGGTTATTTCACCTATTTTTGTTTGTTATTTAAGGTAAACCAGCCATTAGGTTTCAAACGATGCATGAAGGTGTATAAAGACACGAAGGCACAGCTTGGACTAATTGAGGTTGGAGAAAGAAAAATCTCCCTTTGATCAGTAGTGACATTTTAAATGGATTTGTTAATATTACTCTTGAACTTTTGTAGATTATATCTAGGTGGGGAATATTGTTGAGAGAAATGAGATGAAAGATGATGAAATCTTTAGTTCTGCAGTCAGAATATTTAATAAATAAAATACCTTGCAGTCATATAAAGTTGTGTTTTAACTTATATAGATATAGATAATTCATTAAACAAAATGAATGAACAAAATGTTGCTTCAATTAAATGGATTACATCCTCTTTTTATTTACACTCTCTATGATTTTAATAAACAGGAACAGCCAGAAACTCTAACATCCGAGATCCTTGAAATGTTGCAAGCCATAGCTCTTCGTTTAATTGTCAATGTCCCAATGTCCTACGTCCGCAATTCAAATATAAGAAATGATCCAAACACGTGATGCGTGAAAGAGGATGTGACAAAGACCAGCAAAAGATACTACAAAATATTGCAGCTCTATCCAAACCAACTAGTAGGTGACCTGCTGAATACCGTTCAGTACAAGAAGACTAAAACGCTTCAGACCTGAATATCTTTTAAGTAGATTCTAAAACTAAAGTCAAATCATATTATATTTTTTTTTTCTATTCTGTAAGTAACTGTATGTATAGTCATAAATATTTAATATTAATATTTAAATTAGTATTCATTTTTGATGTAAGGAATCGATTTAGTGGAATCGTCCCTCACAAGCTATTTTGCTCATTTTCACAAATTTTCAGTTGTTATCTTGAATATGCCTTTTGCATATTAGTAATTTATAAGATAGTTAGGTGTAATACCTACAATCATAGAGATAAATAAAAAAAAAATTATTAAATTCAATTTCATTAAATATAAACAAAATTAGATTGTATTCACAAAAAATTGAAATTATTCAATTAGAACACACAGCATATATTCAGTAAAATACATTTAATTTTCGATTGACTTTCTTCGACTCATCCTATTATATTTATTTTTTTTTAATGAATTTCTAAATTAAATTGAAAATATCGTATATACAACTGTTATTTTCTTATTAACAGTTCTACAATATCGCCAGCAGTACAATATAAAATTAATCCTGTATGTACTTGTTATACGTGTTTTCGTTTTCAAATAACTATTCTACTACTGGGCAGTGCTACCGAAGATACACCGCTCCAACTAGTGGTATATTCTGATTCTCCCATGTACTAAATTATATATTACGTTTTTAAGTCAAATCGTACTACGGTACTCCCTTCAGGTTTGTTTACATTTTTATTATTATTTTAAAATTTTTGTAAATTATTAAAAACAAAAAATTTAGATTTGAATGTATTCATTATTGATGAATACAGAAACTTAACTATGCCATACCAAAATTGAAAAAAGATGATTTAAAAACACTGCAAATTCTCTGCAGCAACAATTGGAAGTTGCAATTTCTTCAATTAACCATGTCGAAGAGCAAAGCAACGTAACTACTATACTTTGTTGAAAAAAGATTTCATGATATACCCAAACACAGCAACCAAACCAGAACAGATAATTTAAATATATTATTTAATGCACTTCTTGCAATAAAATCAACATCTACTGCAACAGAACTCGTTTTTTCAAAACGTTAAATGCAATTTTTTTTTTTTCAATACACATTTTTGAAAATGAAATTAATTTTAATTATATATTTTTTATTATTACTTTATGAATTAATTTTACATTAAGTAAATTTTTTACTAATTACCAGTGTTGGTATTTTACGTGTAAATTAACGCTTATGATTCTTTACATATTTGACGTAAAGAAATATAAAATACAAGTAAACAACTGTAAATAACTGTAAACAACTGTAAGTTACTGTCATATTATTGGTTTTGACAGTTCGACAAAAATTTTGAAATTGTTTCATTCTAATCTATTATAGAAAGTTTTAATGGATTATAAAAAGAAAATGGGGCTCAACGGTGGAACTGATAACCTTTAATGTTATTATAACAATAAGAATAGTTTATTAATTTATGAACCATAGTCAATATTTGATCATTCTATTCATTAAAACTATTAAATATGTTCATTGTATTAAAGAATTAGTTTATTAGCTTATTAATATTTTATAACTGGATTCATCAAATTAATAAACATTTTAACTAATTAACTATATTATTCTTAAAGATAATAAATAGTTTTATAAATCTACCATTTTGATTCAGAATATTGATTTGTATTGGATTTGTATTATCGAAACGAATTACATTTAAATGTTTATTATGCTTTAATGCCCGCCGTTAATAAGGCTTTATTATCCCGAAACATGGATAAATGCGACAATATTGATTTAAAAGAGCCACTGCAAAACAATTCAATTAAAATTAACAAAACATCAACTTCAAAAAAATATGTACATACTGATTTCAAATTTTGCAAAACATATTATGTTCATTTTTGGCTGAAAATGCCAATGATTAATAAGATAATGAATTAGAGAGAAAGAGAAAGGTATACTAATCTTCCAATCTATATGCGCCATACCAAAAATGCTATAAAAGTTTTGACAATTATAATTGATGTATATAGAATATAGATTGTAAGGTAGATTTTAATAAATTGTAAGGTGGGTTTTCTTAGCAAATTGTGATGGTAATTATTTTTTGAACACAATCACTTCATATTCGTAAGTTTTCATTTTATTAATATACAAATGTTTCAGCTAAATTATCTATTTTGAGCTGTTTACGTTATTTACATAATTGTTTACACACTTACAACAAAAAAACATCCCAACAAATTAATAAGTTCTTTACATGTAAACAACTGTGTTAAAATTTAAACGTAATTTATTTTGCCAACACTGCTAATTACTACATTAAGTAAATAATTAACAAAATTTAAATTAAAATAAATAAATGAATTATAAAACACCATTAATATTGGATTTAATCTATTATTTTTCATTTCTTATTTGTTATCCAGATATACCCAAATATTTTGAATTTTCTGTATTCGATATCCGGATATTCATTAGTGCCGGATACTTGAAAACCCTAAATGGTTATATTACTCCCCAAATAAATCATGAAACGACAGCGCTGTCACTGAGACTGTACGTACCGTTAAGTACTGAATATAATACCCAGGTACTCTAATTGGAAAATGCCAATATTCTGAAAAAATAATAAATCCAATTGGTATACCCAGGTACTCTAATTGGATTTTTACGCCCGGGTACACTATTCGGAAAGACAACATATAGATATTTATTTTAGATCGTTATTTATTTTAGTATTAGATAACATCCAATATCGAAATAGTTCGAAATTAATTTTCTGTAAATGGAAAAATGTTTCGATTAGTTTATCTGGGGTATTTTATTGAGAGGAGTATTATATTCAGAACTTTACGGTACATATTGTAATAAAATGTAAGAAAAATTTGATTTCCACGACTGTTGTCAACGCACCAAGGTTTTGTCCATATTCTTTCTATGTACATCAAATATCAAATAGAAATTGCAATAAAAAATTGGAAAAAATCGTAAAAAATGTTCATATTGAAAAGTTGATAACCATTCAAACTTATTTAATAATAGCCAATAAACTACCTCTGAGATTTCAGAGTATCACTTCAACAACTTTAACAAAAACAAGAATATAATATTGTGAATAAATTAAAGTTATTAGAATAGGTATTAAGCCACTAACTGTTAATTTAATATACTATACAGTATTCATCAATTTTACTAATTACTATGTAATATGTACAGCCTAGCCTGTAAATAAAAAGTAAAAGACTAAAAAAAATATTTTTTAATTTCACAACTTTATTGGTTTAACTTTTTATAACTAACATTTTTGTAGCATCACTCCAAAAAAAATTAAATTAAAATTCTTATTATTTACTTAAAGTTAAAACTAAAAAAAAATAACTAAATTATAATTTTATTTTTTATTCTCATAATTTACGCCTTAAAAGCCAAAATTTACTAACCATGAAATCAAAAATTACAAAAAAAAAAAAAAAAACGAATAAAAACCCCAACGTTAATGTACCTACACCATTTTTAAAATTAATGATACCAGGAATTTTGTACCTTTGAACATTTTACTCTTATTAAGACTGAAATTAAAAATTGCTTACACTCATTTCTCGTTAGACGAAAAAATTCAATAAACAAAGTTTAACATACCTTTTTTAAGGAATTTTTATTTTAAGTGCAAGTATTTTTATTCATGAAATGGAAATATTTTAATTTTAAATGCAAGTTTTGCACTTTAAGTGCAAGCTAAATATTTAATTGATTAATTATTTTTCTACAGTCATTTGGCTACAAAGATACAAATATATATTATGTAGTACGTATATGTATAAAGTAAATACCTACGCTATTTATTTAAAAACAAAGAAATAATAATAAAAGTAAAAACTGAAAAATTTACTAGAGTAAGACGAACTAAAAAAATATGTTCAAAATTTTTATATGAAAACAGGATCGATTATTTAATCGAAATTATTAGTCAAAAGACTGAATCCTTAGCTTTTTCAAGATTTCCTAATATATGATTTACATATCCTTTACCTTCTTTGGTGACCCTTGATCTTCTTAATCATCACGATTTTTTTTTTATAATCCATATCTAGGAAGTATCCATATCTCTAAAGGAGCTTTAAAACTCATACAGAGTGTATATCTTAAAGTTAAATTTTTTACAATTCAAGCAGATTAAGTAATAATTAGGAATATAAACTTATAAACTATGAAGTTATTGCAATACAAGTGACTAAATTATAATCATTTATTCCTTCTATGGCTCAGGATGAGCTTTAATCTCGTTTAAAATTTTCCTTTATTCGGCTCTATTTTGGGCAACTTTCCTCCATTCGTTAACTCCAATCTTTAAGTAGGTGTCCTCGATTTCATCCAGCAATCTTGATTTTGGTCTACCTCTTTCTCTAGTATGATACGATAATGTGTCTAATATTCTATTTGACATTCTTTGACCATTTATTCTTGCCAAATTAAATAAAATGAAACTATTCTATGTAAGAAGGCTTAGTTCCTGACAATAGTAGTAGTTTTCCACATTTAATGAGTAGATAAGCCAGTAATTTGTTAAAATAAATACTCGAATTATTGTAGATATTGTAGTGTAAAATTGCAGTACTGTACTTAATTAAGCACGAAAAGGTTATTCTACCTAAGTTACTGACAAGGTCATAAAAAAAAAAATATCCTGCCTATTTTTGTGTCTTAATAAATTGTATAGCATTGTGTCCATCAATTAGTGTTTCTACACCTTCTTATGTGATTTAATTTGATATTCATCATCGTCGTTTATTTCGAGACCAAAAACTTTTTCGTATAGTTTTCTTCTTTCGAATACTATTAATTTATTTTCGTCACTAATTGTCGTTGTTCAGGCTTCACAGCTATAGATTAATACCGGTTGTATTATGGTCTTGTACATTCTGAATTAAATTGTCCTGTTTAAAATTTTAGACTTGAAAAGGCCTTTGTATGCGTAAAAACATTTTCGTACTGCTCAGATTCTCTTATTAATTATCAAATGCATGTCATTTTTATTATTTATTAGTGCATATAAATATTTGCTTCGTCACAAAACTGTAGCAATTTATAGTTATATTTTCGGCAAATCGTTTTGTTTCTGTGCGTGTTATTCTCATATATTTGGTCCTACTCTCATTAATTTCTAGCTCCTTTTTCTATAGTCAGAAATGCTTCTTTTAATTCGTCAAAGGATATGGTTATAATTGCAATATCGTTTATTATGGATCGTCTAATAAATATTTGTCCTCCTCTGTTTAAATCGCTTTTATTGCGTGGTGAAGCATCAGATTGAAAATTATTGTAGATAGATAGTGCAGGGCGGTATCCATCGACTTTCCTTTGTTGTACACATGCTGTGACGTTGCGAGCCGATTATTATCCATATTATATCGTATATATAGATATCAGTCAGTCTCTCAAGAGTCTTTAGTAGAAAATAAAACAGGCTAACTGCCTTACTCTTGGATTGGATCTTACTTCAAAGTAATAAATTAGAAAAACAAAATATTTTAATTATAATTTATGGAGTAGCAGTTTTTTCATCCAATTTTTTATTCATCATTAAATGCATAAACTTTAATAAAAAACATTTTTTAACTCATCAGAAACAATGTAATAAATAATTTTTTTAAGGTGTGTAATACGATAGATCGAAATTTATTGATTTCATAGCATTATCGATCCAATCACGTACATATACAACACTAGTATATACACCAGAATATTCTCCACCACATCCAATACTCCAAGAAGTAAATCCAGCTAGATAAAATCTATCTATTTTACCGGGTATTGGACAACTCAATGGACTACCACCATAAACTTTACATGTCGCAGATATACCGATTTCACCCTCAGCGCACATAAATGATTGATGTAAATTTAAAAAAATTTACCTAAACGATTTTCACGTAATTTCTCTTGACAAATATTATATTTTACAATTGGTAAATCAATTTTGTGCAATATCCCTCCATATTTATGATTTTTTTTTTTAATGCATCATCACCCCAACGGGTAGTGTAACAAAAATTATCATCACATTGCATATTTAATGGTGGTAAGCAAACGGTATTTATATGAATGGATAACTCAAATTTTTAGAATCGACCCTTTACTTTATTTCAGCCAACTATTTTGCAAATTTTATTTTTCATTTTTTTTACAACTTTTACCACTTTTGTTCTCTTTATTTTCCTGTATTTGGTTTTTTAAATATTTGCTCTGCATAATTACAATTTCAGTTTCAACTTCAACTTTAGTATGTTTTAAAAATATTTGTAGCTCTTACATTACTGTAAGAGTCTTTCTTTTGGTTCTCTCTGATGAGAAAGAAATGTCAAAAACACAACTTCATTTTCTTTGAACTGTAGCGTGGCTATTTCAATTTAACAATTTAAAGCTTATGAAATTTTTCTTTCTAGAATAAGCTTGTGTCCTAAGAGTATCATAATCATATAAAGACAGAGTATCAACTTGTCTGACTCCGGTTTTTAATCCCAATTCCGTCCGTTATTTTATTTTGCACGGCTACCTTGCATTTGATGTGTCTCATATGTTAGCATAATTAAATATTGTTAATACAGCACTGTATACTGTCACGAGGACTATACCAAAACTAGACAATAGTTTCAATTTATGAAAACATGGTTTTTGTTCGATTCAGTCGAAAATCAATATTTGCATTTGAAAAGAAAAATTTGCATTTAAAAAAAAAATACTTGCACTTAAAACAAAAAACTTGCATTTAAAAAGGAAATACTTGCAGTTAAATTGGAAAGTTTTATTCTTAAAATAAAAAAGATCCCATTAAACTCATAAATAAACTTTAAACGAAATAAGGTATTTTAAGCCTTTCGGACCGTCTATGTCCCACTAAAAGTAAGAAATTGCATATGAAATGGTTTTAATCTATACCAAACCGTTTTTGTATAGTTCGTGAAAAAAACATATTCATTTTGAGGTATTTTTGTCAACAACATACCGTTATTTTTCAGAGAGAATCAATTACAAAATGTATGATGGGTGAAACAGTTTTTTTTTAGTTCATGAATAACTCTGGAATGGACATGAATTGTGAAAATATGGTTAAAATAATTAAATATAAAACAAATTTTAGTGTAATAAAAATACAGAAGCTAAGATATTTTTATAAAAATTGTTTATTTTTATATATTTCTACTGCAAATAGTGCATAAATGTACTAGCCGTCTTGAGAAATGGTACGTGTATGTACTAAGAGTACGTTGCCTACTATATATTTTGTATTACAGAAACTTTGAATGTTGTATCAGCCCGCCCCGATGGAGCCCCACTTTATAGACACATTTTGCCCAAATAAATATATTTTACAATATTATACATATGATATTCTCCAAACACATTTGATCCTAACTTTGTGATACGAAACCAGGTCGAAAGGGTTAACTTTTAAATCCTAATACTAACAGTTTAAACTCAAATAACGAATCCCAACCCATGTTCTTTTCCATTTTTAATTTAATAAAAAAAAATACATTTGCTTAATCATCATTTATACAATCATGATCGTCATTTAAGAAGAAAACAGCAATCGTCAGGAAACAGAATTGCTAAATTTTTTTTTTTTCAATTTTTGATTCTATTGGATTTCAATTATTTCTATATAATGCTCTCTTTCTATCTTTTTCTCTGTCAATCTAATACATTTAAATTGCTTGAACTCATTTATAGGGGTGAAGATGAAAAACAGTTTTTTTTTTTTTAAAGCTTCCTGGAAATTTTTTTTTTTTGGCCTTTTCTGTTTTTATTTATTTATTACTTAAATTTTTTTTTTTTATTTTATCAGTAAAGTTATGATACGAAAATTATATGAAAGAAAAAAATATTAGGGTGTTTTTGCATCACTGTATTATTTTTCTCAGGTGGATGTAGGTGAAGTCCTATTGAATACCATATGTTTTTGCGTTTATAGTGGAGTTAATTTTTATGTCATGAACACTATGTTTTAGGTTGAAAATGTTTTTGACATGGATAGGCGATGTGATCAGTCTGGAGTTTTATACATTTTGAGAATTTTCAGCTCAGTTCAGTTTTATAATAAAATATTATTTTTTTGTTATTTTCCAGTCATTCAACACTAAATCTAACTTTAACTATTTTCTTCCATTTTTCCACTGTCCTCTGCAGGATTTATCATACAAAAATGTTACCAGCTATTTTTGGTTACTCAATTAATCATTATCCAATTGTTAGTGTTTATAATCTTGTTTATTTATTTATTTATATTAGTGGACCTGTATATCAATCAATAAACATGACACTTAGATGTCCTCGCTCTTCTTTCATGAAGTGGGCCTTTTTCTTTATTTTTTTTTGATGAAAAAAATTGTGTCAATTGGAAATGCATTCAACATTTCACAACTTAAACATTTCAATTGAACTAACATTGAAACATTAAGCAGATCTACTTCAGCAAGCAGCGCGCAGATTTAGGTTAATTTCTAGCCATAGATAAAACACAGGCCATGAGGATAAATAACACCAATACAATAGAAGGTCAAACAGTCGAATATGTGGAAAGTTTCTCCTACCTGTAACATACTTACAATAAACGAAGGTACAGAAACAGATAATAACAACAGACTACAAGAGCTGCGAAGTGCAATATGGAAGAATGGCCAAATAACTATAGAAAAACAAAGATTAGAATATTCAAAACCCTTGTAATGTTTGGAAATGAAATTTGGATGACAACAAATAACATCAGTCAAAAACTTCAAGTATTTACGAACAAGTGCTAAAGAAGAATATGCAGAATATTCTGGCCTAACACCATCAGCAATAAGGACTCATGGCAGCTAACAGGTGAAGAACCCATAATGCATCAAATTAAGCGATGAAAATATTCCTTTCCTTTGAGCTATCGTTAACTATAATAACTTCAATGTACTTCTAGATTATTTTTTAATGTATATATACATTTTTTTTTGATATTTTAAACTCATCGCCAATCTGAGCTTTAATATCAAGTTACTGTTTTCAAAGGTTAAGATCTAAATCCAACTTTAAATTATTTTACTGGTACCGGTGCTAAAAAAAATTTCCAATAAATGCAGTTTTGATAGTTTTTTACTGGTATTGGAATTTTAACAACTCCTTTTAATGCATACTATACTTAATTTGAATCTACGTTGTTAACGTATAGTACAACACGTTGTTCAGTACAATTTCTCATTTTTTACATGCTTTTTTTTATATATATATACAAATTTTCTTATTTTTGAACGTAGAATCCAAATTTCCACAATAGCTACTCAAAACGCTAAAAAAAAGTTACTCTAATAAACCTAATGAACCTAATGATATTTTTTTAAATTTTAAAATAGAGGCTCCTTTTCCTCTTAAAAAGCTGATACGCATGCATTGGAACATCAACCCAATATATATCATCATCATCATCATCATTGTCCTGCAACCCCATCCTTGGGGCATAGGGTGGAAGTAAATTCTTTCCATCGGCTCGTATCTGCGGCTAACCTCTTCAACTGTGGCCATGGTCTTTGCTGGGTACTTGCTTCGGCTAAGACAGTTGTTTTCCACGTTTTTCTCGGCCTTCGAAATATTGTTTCGCGATGTTGTTATCAGGTTTCCTCAAAGTATGTCTGGTCCAACGCCATTTTCTCTGTCGGATTTCCACGTCTATTTGTGTTTATTTCGTTTTTTGCCACAGCGTTCTGTTGAAAATGGTTTGTGGCCAATGAATGTTTAGGATGCGCCGGAGACATCTATTGATGTACGCTTGGAGTTTGCTGGTGATGTTTATGAAACTTTCCATGTTACGCAAGCGCACAAGAGAACAAATTTTACACTTGCGTTGAAAATTCTTATTTTTGTGCTCAGAGATAGGTGCCTGCCATATTTTTGAAAGCATCCTGAAAGGAGTACGGGCTTTACTGATGCGGGCTTCAATATCCAAATCGGCCCCTCCATCTGATGACACGATGCTGACCAATTAATTGAACGTACTCACCTCTTCGATTCGCATTTCTTCATGGAGGATCGGATGTTGTTGTGCGCATGATTTTAGTTTTAGTTGAATTAACTTTTAGCCTCGCAATTTTTCCAGTGTCACAATATATATACAAGTATATACACAATATTTATTTGTTATTTTTTCATATAGGTACGCTATGGAACAAAACTTTCTTACTAATGTACCGGTTAGCTGATCATATCCTAGGAAAGGAAGGTATTAATTAAATTAAACTAGAATTCTAGTAAAAATAAACTAAAATTTATGCTGGATCTCTGAAAGCTATATCTTGTAATAACATCGGAAAAAAATATTATGATGAGATCCGGACTATGCGGATTATTATACCTGCGTAAAATAATAATGGTGCAGAAAAACCCTGTAAAAAAAAAAACAAACAAAAAAAAATCAAAAAAACGAATGGATAAAAAGAAAAACATTTTTTTTTTGTTTAAATTTTGTTCGATTGGCTCGATTTTGAAAGTTTTTTTCAATTTTTTATATTTTTTCCATTTAGAAAAAAAATACATTTTACAAAAAATTTCGAATGAATGAATACGAATATGAATAAATATATTTAAAATGAAAAAAAAAAAAACAAAATTTTAAGAAATTTTTCTTTCATGTTATGATCTCCTTTTTTTATTTCTATTGCATCTGTTCAGTTTTAAAAATATTCCTTTAACTTTTTTATTGATCCTTAACATTAAAATAGAGTTTAAAATATTAAATTTTTTTTTTTTTATTATTTTAAATATCTTCGATTTCAATGTAATTTAATAAAAATATGAAGCGATTTCAATAATTCGGATATTTTTTTTATCGAAATTTTGATATGTTTAATGTATAGTCCTGTTATCCAAAGGATAAATGTCCTTTTTTTATAGATGATTCAAATTATTATATGGCACATGTTTTCAGTGGTAAAGGAGTCTAATATTTGACTGGGCATATAATTTAAATAAATAAATTAATTTATTAAATTCGAATAGCTAGAAGGTACAGGCATTTTATTGCCCAACAGCTTGTTAATATTTGAAGAACCGAATTTATATTTTTAATATTATTAAATGTATTTGAATTAGTTTTTTTTTAAATTAACTCTTACTTCTATGTCAACCGATTTAATTTTTGCATACTTTGATGCATTTTGTTTAATAAATTTAATCAATTTTAGTTGGGAATTATTTTAAATTGTCGTTTTGTACTTAATTTTCATCTTGTTTATTTTTTGGTCATTTCTTAAAATTACTAGTTAATTTGTTTAGTGTGTTAATTATATAAAGTATTATATTATATAAGAGTTTCTGACAACTCGGTCTTTTTTATGATTAAGTAAAAAAACATAATTTTGATTTACAAAAAAATATATATTTTATTAAAGAGAGTTCAGTTATCAGACAAAGCTGACATACTACAGAACATTTCCGCCCATATTTGACCATCATTTTACAATAATCAGCGGTGGACGAAACTTTATCAGTTTTGAAGATTATTTCAAAACTTTTTAGATGTAATCAACGAAACAAAGTTAGTGCTGAACATGATCCAAACAAACTAACTCGATGAAGATTAAACTGTTTTTTTCCTTACTTGTCATCATCGTGTAAATTGATGTTTATTTTTTTCGGCAAGCATCATAATGTCGTATTCATTCTTAGGTAAACTATAACCACATTTAAGAATTGATTCCCCAATAAATTTGGATATCTAGTGATGGCTCTAATTGATATCCCATCTGAAGCTGCTAATAAAGACACGATATCTTCTAACGGTCTCTTTGTTGTTGTAGTGTAATCTAATATTAATGTTTTTTGTTTTTTATTTCAGATTTATCAGCAATTTTTTTCATTTATTACGGTAATTCCATGTTTAAGTTTTCAATGTTTAGCCATTGATGATGTAGAAAGATTCGTGTATAACAAAATAATGCTGCATTTAATACAAATAATTCCAAATTTTAGATATTTTAGTTGCCATACCTAAGGCCATACTAACTTTAGAAAACTTTAATTTAAAATGTATTATTATTTATACTAATGTAATTTGTTTTAAACCAAATATTAAAATTTATACGTGTATTTTTATTTTATATTTTCAATATATTTTAAAAGTTAAACTAAAACTAAAATAATTGAAAATTCTAAAATGTCAATACAATTTTCACCATTACAAAAAATTTCATTTTTGATCATTTGTCAAGTTCTCACTTTTAATTATCAAAATTTCTAAAGGGTGGAACAATCAATTCTAGTTTTTGTTAAATTCAAGACTATTTATTTTAACAGTGAATTTTGAGGAATCGGAATTCGGACAATTTCAAAAACGGATCCCGATTCCGAATCCCAGGGGAAAGATTCACCGAATCCGATTCCGAATTATTCGGTATGAGAAGCTCAATAATAATATAACTGATACTTGATATGAATGAATTATTTAAATCTAATCTAAAACAAGAAATAGTATGTGGCAGCCCCTTAATATTTTCCTTTTATACCAAGTACAATGTGCTCTGTTTTGGATATTTTTTTTTTACTCATTTTCTTTAATACTGCAACAGAAATCGCAAATATCAAATCGTTCAATTGCTATCAAAACGAACTAATATCCTCTGGATCTAATATATTCAAAAGTTGTAAGGTAAGATAAAACTCACCGCGAGGTGTAAAACGAGCTTGTTTTTTGTCTTTACTGTTTATAATTAATTTGTAGTTCTTTTTTTTATATACAGTTGTAAATTATGTTATTTTCTATTGTATTCATTTATTTCTATACTAAATTTTTTTTTGTACATTGAATTTGAAGCCACCTCAATTATTTTTTCATTAATAGCTTTCCATTATGATCTGTAAATCAACAATTTTTACACATTTTTACACAAACTGGATACACTGACTGGTTACTTACATACTTAGATGGCCAACAGACAATGTAATTCCAGGGCCTGATCCATCAACGTCTTCCATTTTTATCGGTCACGGGCGGCTTCAATACAGTCGAAGATTCTCTTGACTTTTTTTTTTTTTTATATTATAGCCAAAATTTAGATTTGGAACCTTTAAGTACTTGCGTACCGTTGACCATTTGAAAAAGAAAAGGATAGTTAGAGGAAAGGAAAGAAAAAGGAAGAAGAAAAGTTTTGTGGGAAAGAGCGAATAATGTTGTTAATATTCGTCTTAAACCTCTGCAAGTCATAAATGAAAAATCCTTCTCTCATTGGGAATGCTTCGATTGGGACGCGGTTCCACAATCGGGATGTTCTTACTATAAAAGAATTTCTATAACCGGACTTAAACCACTGTGAAAGGGTGGGCACTTGAAGCCTCTCATGTTGTGCGATGGAATTGCTTAAGTGGAGGAAGAAGTGATTTTAATTCCTCGGAACTAGTGCCAACACCAAGCAGATATCTATCAAATAGAGTAAGTGCTCCAACAATACGACGATGACCAAGTGGTATAAGACCACTTATAAGGCGCGGTTTTGAACTTTGTCCAAAAAATTTAAAGCAGTTTTTAGTGCACCTGCCCATAAATGTGAGTTATACCCGAGCTTGGGTCGTATATATGCTTTATAGATTTTTAAAAGGTCTCGAGATGCAAAATAAGTTTTGCAGCGACTCAAAAAGCCTAAACATTTTGCGGCGTTTTTCGCAATATCGAAAATATGTTCATTCTAGTGCATATTTTGATTCAGTCGCATTCCGAGAATGTTCAGATCTTTGAGTCGCTGGATACCTTCATTTTGAAACCGGAGAGCAGGTTCGAATGCTGTTAGCTTGTTACTAACATATATAACATATTGGAGTTTTTGAACTGTTAAACTCGACTCTGTTAGCTTTACCCCAGTCGACAATTTTGGCAAGGTCGTGATTGAGCTCGCCGGCCATTATTGTTCTTTTAAAGGTGACTGCGGAAGGTGTAGCATTTTCGTTCATCTGCTCTAGGTGTCTCAGCCACTGTAATCTCTTGACTTAATTTTCGTGACTGCATCCACCTCAGAGAGTTCAGCATTATATATCCTCATCCATTGTCGTCTTGAGGATCATATATCCAGTAGAAAATTTTCTTCTAGAAAACTAAAATGCATGCTCACTTGTGAACTGTCCATGATTCTAATCGGTAGATCAAAACAGGGAGTATGAGCGTTTTGTAGATTTCAAATTTGTTTCGGGGTAGAACCTTTGACCTGAGATGTTTTGACAAACTGAAGCAGCAACGGTTTGCACGGGTTATTCTGATTCCAAGGTAGATAAACTCCTGAACTACCTCGAAATTATATGTGTCGGCAATTATATGTGATGTTTTGACCCATATAAGATTGAGAGACCTTTTTATTTGTCGACAAAATATATTTTATTTTTTTCTCAATTACTTTGAGACCCATTTGTTCCACTTTTTCTTCAACCTGGATAAAATCCTTGACCATCCGTTGCAATCTGGCGGTGATGTCAATATCGTCGGTATATCCTAGTATTTAAACAGATCTGAAAAATATAATGCTAGTCGTGTTTACTTCCGCTCGTTGCACTGTTGTACGTTCCAGCACTAGATTGGAGAACTCAAAAAAATACCTTGAATAAAAAATATAAATTGTAAACCACTAATTAATTTAAGTAGGTACGTTAAAAAGGTTGGTTACTTAATTCTCAACATTAAAATTGTAAAATTCTCGAAAATCTCATTTTCTTTTTTAAAATTTCCTGGAAAAAAAAATTCGCCTTTCGTAACTAATAATTTTGTAAACATGTTAAAATAATTGATGATTTGTTCATAATAATCGAAAAATTTCATCGTATTTAATTCCATATCGTATTCATTTTAAATAAACGTCGATAAACCCAAATCTCCACGAATGCTTATAATTTATTTATCGTATTGAATTTAGTAGAGTTCATGTTTTAACGCACTGATATTTTATTTAGTTATTTCGTCTATGAAAAAATTTTCGGCAGACATAAGTATATTCTGGCATAAGTACATACTGGCCTTACATAGTCTAACCCGGTGCATGCCTCAGAGATTCTGCAACACATCATAAGCCAAGTTGAGCAATGGCTAAAAAAGTGGAGAATCAGGGCGAATGGAGCAAAATCAACACATATCATATTTACAGTAAAGAGAAAAACTTGTCCAGTGGTTGTACTTAATAACGAAGCAGTACCTCAAAAAGAGGCTGTAAAGTATTTGGTAATACACTTGGACAGGAGACTCACATGGAAAATCCATATTCATAACAAAAGAAATCAACTTGGTTTAAAGCAAAGTAAATTCTATTGGATTGTATTGGCCGCAACTCGCCGTTGTCACTGGAAAACAAGCTGTTGATTTATAAATCTGTCTTGAACCCGATATGGACCTACGGACTCCAAATGTGGGGAGTAGCCAGCAATTCAAATATTTCAATATTACAACGTTTCCAGTCAAAGCTATTAAGATTGATAGTTGGTGCGCCTTGGTTTGTCAATAATGATATCATACATCGTGATTTGCAGGTGAGAACCATTAAGGAGGAGATTAGAAGCATAAGCAGAAAGTACCAGATAAGATTAGCTAAACATCCAAACAGAATGTCAAGCAGCTTTTTGGCTACAAGTGGTTTGAGTCGCCTTAAGCGTCCCAGCATCTTGCAGCTACCTAGTAGACAACAGGAACAATCAAATGGAGGCCAAGAAATACAATGGAGTATAATGTTAGGATCATGGATGGTTGACCATTGGGTTATCTCATCCGCTAATCAGTGCATTTTATCTGCATAAAAAATGTCATACAAACTACTGAATGTCTTCTTCAGGGACAGATTGTAATTTTTCATTGGGAAATAAAAAAAATAAGTATATTCTAAGACAATAAAAAATTACAAATTAATTTATAGAAAAAATTTAAACAATTTTAAGCAATAAAATGTAAACAGCAAAAATAATACACCGTCGTTGAGCGATGATAGATAATATTTTTTTAATTGGCTCATTTCTAGCATAATTACTACGATGATATGGAATCCTAATCATATTTATTGAACATCATTTGTTGGACATATAAAGTAAAACAATACAATAGTTCAGTACAAGTCATACGGCTTTACAATACGTCAAACGCGAATATAATACAAGCAATGTTACATCTATTTACTATTGTTTCAATGTCTAAACAGTTTATATGTCTGAGATTGCTGATCGTTGTACTCTCTCAATCCGGTTGATGATAGAATAATAATCCGGATCCTAAATGACACAACAGTTTTCTAAGACTGACATATCTAAGCTGAAATACAAATTCTTTAGAGTTAAAATGTCAGACTCAACAGTAGTGAATCCATGTTGGAATGATCGCATTTTGGTTTTTAAATAAATTTACCTCTGTATTATTGATTCAAAATGTTTTGGTATAACCAATAATTTTGCTATTCTTCTATAAATTTTTAATGAGATAGCTGAACTCAGAATTAGGTCTAATTATATAAATTTTCCACATATCGAAAAATAAACCACAATACACCGACAAACGGAAGAGATAAAGACTTACATTCTTTCGATAATAAATTACAAATATTATCCGCATCGGGAGTAGACTTATTATCAAACTTTGCTTTACTAATATAAATATTTCCTTCGGAGATTTGAATCAGACCAATATCAGTTATGGAATCAAAATAGACCTAACATCAAACAAATCGAAGGCGGAGTAAGCACTCATAAAATTATTTGAATTTCATCTTTCATACAGGATCTTGCAACCAAGTAATTTATAAAAAATTTAAATATTCAAATGGTCCATTTTAATTACCCTAATACCAAATCGTTGACTCAAATTACAAAATAAAAAGGAAAAGCCTGAAATAATAATGAATTCGTAATAAAAAAAAAAAAACTATCAAGAAATATCAATAATGAAATTCTTTAAAAAAATATCAAATTTTAAACAGGATCTAACTATAATTCTTTTTTTGTTCTCTTTACATTTTCAAATTCAAAACTTATCAAATATTTTCCAAATTAAATTTTTATCTCCAATAAAAGATAAACAAAAAAAATAAAAAAAAAAAATAAGAACTACATTTCCTTTTAAATCTCACTTAACCTTAAAATTTTAAGTCTTTTCTTTTTATTTATTACTTAATTTGATTTAAAAATAAATTCTTTTTATTATTGGAATCCTTTTGATGAAATCTGTAAATCAGAGGATGTAACGTATTTAAAGAAGTTTTTTAATATTCTAGGGTGATATTTTAATAAAAAGCTATAAAAAAAAAGGAAGACCGCCCCTGATGAAGGTGTTGAATTTAAGGTTAAAAGAAAACTTCAAAAAAAAAAACAAAAACAACAACAACAAAAATATAATAAAATTAAATTTAAAAAAAAAAAGTTTATTTTAAGAAATAAATATTACAATATAAACAAAAAGGAGGAAAACTTTGAAATGTTATAAAAAATTTATGATGGAAAATTATTCCACTGAAGAAGGATGATTTCATGAAATTTTACTACTAATAAAAATTTAAACGGGTTTTTAAGGTCTTTCGTGTAAAAGAAAAAAAAAGAAAGGATTTTCTTTTTTTAGGATTTAAATTAAGGAAAGGATATTATAACTAAAAGAAACAAAACAAAAAAAAAACTATTATAAATCCGAATATATAAAATTATTATTTAAAATGATAATATTTAAATTAAGAAGTCAATAATTGAATAAAGTCAAATTTAATAATTCAAAATAAATTCTGGAAATTTTATAAAAACTTATTGTAGATATTTTTTTACAAATATTATTGAAAATATAAAATTTAATAATAATACTATTAATAATTGATAAGAATCCGTTTTGTAGAAAAAATCAAATATTTACTTAAAATAGCCCCAAAATATTAATGCATTCCAATTCCATCAGATATTTTAGTAATAATATGCAAGTAAATCCGAATACAATTAAATCAATATTTATGAATATATTTACCATGACTTGAAATAGGTATAAATCTGCTACCGTTATGTTGCTTTTGTTTTTATATTAATTTTATAAACAATTTATTTTAATTTATTTTAATTCTTCTTATTTTAATAATTTAAAATTTTAACAGACAAATTTAGTAAGATTTGAAACTTGAATATGCAAAAAGATAAAATATATAAAAAAGAAATAAAAGTCAAAAAAAAAAAGTCAATTTTAAGTAAAATCATAAGGCCCAACAACTAATGCAAGGATCGTAAAAATCTATAATTATAATTGACAAGCATTTAAGGACCTGCGCAGTAGACACCTTTTCATTTTATCGTCTCTTCTCCATAATGAACTCTTAATATATAATAAGTAAGTTGTATATAAAACAATAATGCGCACACAGTTAAAAATTTTTTAATCATATGGTTTTATTATTCACCAAATACATTATGCGTGAGTTGTTATTAAAATTTTAGTTATTTATAGTAATAATATAGTTTTTATTAGAATTATGTATTACGTAGGTATATATATACATACCTCTTTAATGACAAATATTTTTATTTTTAGTAATTTTATCCACTAAATGTCACTTAATATATAGAATATATCGGAAACGAAACAGTATATGACGGATGTATGTCCTAAATAAAACTTACTAATCACAAAACTTTTTATTAAACACGAGTGGTTTCAGCTATATGGTGAGAAGTCTATGTCAGTACGTAAATTACCTTTTTTTTTTAAACTTTAAATTTGGCTTCAACTTGAATTATGATTACTCAACAGGGGCCCCTAGTTTATATTATTTTAGTTTATATATTTTTTTATAAAAACTATGTTGTATTAAATTTCAAAGTAATTTAAACTTTAAATCATAAATCTTATTTGATACATTGTGTTAATTCAAAATTTTAATAATTAAATTGTATTATATTTTGTAAACTGTTTGAACTAAATAGTAAATAAATAAATAAAAATAAATAAATAAATTATATATACTTACAAATTGTATTGTATTATCACAAAATTTGTATAAAATTATTTATTTTTATTTCAAACTTTAATTGAATTTTCATTATTTATATAAATCTTGTTATAATTACTTCTTTTTAAAATTTTTTTTTTTTGTATAAATTTTGGATATTTATTTTTTTTTTTTCTAAGTTAAATTACAAGTTAAAAACATACAAAAACAAAAACAAATTAAATATTAATCAAATGAAAGACCTTTGGCTGTTTATAAGGTTTATACCTGTTGTTTCATTATTTTTCGGAATGAATTTGCAATACAATTTTTGCTTAAAATGTTTCCGCCTTTTATTACAAGTTTTCAGTTTACTATCCAGTATTTCATAATTGGTCAAAACTCGAGGCAGTGAATAAGAAGTCTCAACATTGTTATTTTCGTATCGTATTCTCTAACCATTCTTCGACGTTACTAAATCGACCCAAAAGAAGCGCAATACACTATGATTGAGTATAAAAAAGACTTTAAGCGCTTATTCAAATACTGTTCTGTATAAATTTATCGGTTTATTGATCCTTCTGTGATTAACAAAAATCTTCTTTTACGCGAACACGGATTAAATTTCTTAACAAACTGTTAATTTTATTGGTTATAAGACTTCTAATCCCCCCCCCCAATATGCTATTTTCATATTTCGAAACAAAATCTCACAATAATTTTTTACTGATAATATTTTGCTTCAGCGTTCTTTTCAGTACAGAGCTTTTTTTTCTAATATCTTATGCTACATTTTGTTGGTATTTGCTGAACATTTACTGGTCATTTGTAATTCTAAGTTATCAATACAAAATAAAATACTAATATATAAGCAGATATTGAAACCTGCGTCGATATACGATATCGAATTCTGGAGCTATGCAAAGAAAACCAACAATGAAATGTTGTAAAAATTTCAAAATAAAATGCTTAGTGGTATAGGTAATTCACCATGCTATGTACGTAACATAGATCTCCACCGTAACTTGCACATGAAAACAATCAAAATACACAGATAAGATCAAGAAACATGCAGTTAAATACGACCAACAACTGCAAACTAATGTGAACTCGGAAATTGCATCAATTCTTGATATCGACAACAATCTCCGTCGACTCAAGGGAACGAAAACCTCACGATTTGAGCACATTGATTAAGTAAATCGCATAGATCGCATAGATTAAGTAAATTCTCAGTAAAATAAAATTAAAATGTTCTTAGTTGTAAAGTTCTACTTTAGGTGCTATATCTTTTATTATTAAGTTAAACACAAATCGTCGATCCGGAATTATTTTGCCGCACATCTAGAAAATCCGATTTTAGGAAATCAACTTTAAAGTTTGGAGCAAGGTAGAAAAAAATTGAACCGAAAAACTTCTCTTGATATTTTTTTCCACCGATGAGTGTATTTATTGGCTTCATTTTAATAACAAAAAATAAAGCTTGTTAGAACTAAAATTCGGAGTTGACTGACCTTTTGTTCGAAAACATTTGCCACATACGCCATTTATGAACCAATTTTTTTCATCCATAAACATGCGGCAAAACGATATGCACATACGGTAAAATAATAGTAAAAAAAATATAAATTTCTAAATAAAATACAAAAATTTAAAAAAGCCAAAATATTTTCCAAATAGCTATAAATCAATTGATCAGAAAATGAAATTTATAATAAATACACGCTTAGAAGAATAAGTTCATTAAAAAAATACAATATTTCATTTATTTTTATAATTATTAATTATTTTATTACAGTTTTATAAAAATAATTTTGTTATAACATTCTATTATTAAAAATGAAATAAAAAATATTCAGGCTTCACTCTAATGTAATCAGAATTACATTTAAAATAACATAAAAAAAAACATAATACGAGTATTATAATTATTTATTATATTATTCATATAAAAAATGTCTAATTTATTACAAAATATAAATCTGTAATTTTTTGAACTTAAGTTAATTATTTTAATAAGCTTCTGAAATGCTGAACGTCAACTTTTGGTAAAAATTTGTACATATTTTTGATATTATCACATATTTTTTTAATATGTTTTAATTAATTCAAAATTTTTTCGGTGTTGATAAAGCTCCTTTTTAAGTTTCTTAAGCAAATTAGAAGTTTGTAATTTATTTCATTAGCAGAAATTAATTTTAACTTAATTGTAACTTGGCTGTACTTAATAGTTTTTGTTCTACTAAATGGAATTTTTTGAAAAATCATATTAGTACAATGTGCTCAGTCTCTTTCAAATCAATCATAATTCATTTTAAAATTCTTATTAAGGAACTAGTAATGTCGTTTCCTGTACGTCCACTGTGCACTTCGCTCCAAATTGCGTATTATGTTAAATTTTAGTGTTTTATTGCTTGTGAACATACAGTAGCAGTGATATTAAGCAGTAAGTTTTATTTTATAATAAAATATGGAAGAGAAACCTTTAGATAGTGTAAAAATCCTTTCTAAATCAAAACATATTATCACAATATTTTAGATTTGCATTGTTTCTATCTATATCACGTTAAATTTTAAGTAAAATATTTTGCTTTTTATGAGTTCATCTGCTTATCGTTGTCTTTAATATAATTTTCTTCTTTCAGTTTTTTATATGTACATTACGCGACGATCGCACTGATCGTTTTTTGATTTGAAAAAAAACAAAATTGAAATATTTGTTGAAAATTCTTGTGTAAGTCGTAGATTAAAATAGTATGGCCAGGATATTGTTCTTAGTTTTTTTATTATATTTACTAAATTGTGTTTAGTGTACTGACATACACTTCTCACGTTATAGTAGAAACCACTCATGTTTTCATAAAAATTTAGAGATTAGTAAGTTTTATTTAGGAAACATAAATACTGCTCCCTCATATACTGTTTCGTTTCGACGTATTCCTATACTAAGTGGCATTTAATGGATAAAATCACTAAAAATAAAATATTTTTGTAATTAAAGGTACATCTATATTATGTACTTAGATTAATTTATGTACATAGATCTATATTAATATATTACAAGTATTAATATATATATATATATGTACATATTTTGAACCAAAACTATATGATTACTACAAATGACCAAAATATAGAAAACAATAATTTGAGGTAGTTACTTAAAAAAATTAATAGAATAAATTTCCTCTAATTACGTAAGTAGGTATTGGGGCGGTTGAGCCAGACATTGCTATCTCGCTCGCACTAATGTAAATTAGAATCTCAAGGTAGAGAAGCACTTTTGGGGGAACCCCTGACGTCATAGGAGTTATCTCAAGGTAGAGAAGCACTTTTGGGGGAACCCCTGACGTCATAGGAAATTCCGTCCTGTTATCTCAAGGTAGAGAAGCACTTTTGGGGGAACCCCTGACGTCATAGGAAATTCCGTCCGGTGAATCTCAAGGTAGAGAAGCACTTTTGTTATCTTGCCGCTTGTTATTGTTTACATTTCTGTAGGTCGTCGACCTTATCATGTTATTGTTATTGTTATCTTTGGCGCCATGGTAGATGACCTTGATTGAGTAGCTGGTGACGTCATAGGTAACTCCAGCTGGCTCATGAAAAATGTGTATGATGAATATATTATATATTACATGTGTGTGTGTGAATAATGAACATGAATTTTTTTTTAAAAAAATTAATTGTTTGAATGAGGATTTGAACTCGGGGTCTGAATGATTAACAAGTGACCGCGCTAACCATTCAGCTACCAAGCCATTTACAAATGTTGATGTTAATTGTGTATATGAATGGCTGATATGATGTTAAAAATCTATAAATAACCTATGAATAATCTATGAATAATGAATAATGAATAATGAAATTTGATGATAGATGTCGGTAGTGGTTAGTGAGGAGGATATGGTTGGTGGTTTGGATAGAATTATTGATTAATTAATTTTATAAAATTTTCATCCAAAATGTATGCAAAAATTTTCATTCCGTCCGGTGAATCTCAAAGTCTAGAAGCACTTTTGATGACGGTGGGCGCCAGGCTGTGTAAGATCTCAAGGTAGAGAAGCATTTATTTCTGTAGGTCGTTGACCTTATCATGTTATTGTTGTTATTGTTATATATTTGGCGCCATGCTTGATGACGTTGATTGGACCAGCTGGGGAACACTTATCTGATGATGACGTCATAGGGAATTCCATCGGGATCAGGGGAATATTCTCAGTTGTTAATTATAAGTATGATTCCATGTTAATTATTATTTATGTATGTGTGTGTGTGGGCGTGTAATTTATGAATAAGAATGTTAATTATATTTTTTTTTTAAAAAAAAAAACTAACTGTTTGAAAGAGGATTTGAACTTGGATCTGAATGATTAACGAGCGACCACGCTAACCATTCAGCTACCAGGCCATTTAGAAATGTTGATGTTATTTGTGTATATATATATAAATGGTTGATATGGTATTAAGAAAAAATTCTATAAATATCTTTTAATATCTCAAGGTAGAGAAACACATTTTTGATGAAGTATTATGGAATTGAAAATTTATTTATAATGTAATGAATGTCATGTTGGTTAAAGGTCCGAGGTTGCCAAGTGCGAAAATTGGTTCAAGAACCCCAGCCCCCACACCCAAGTCGAAGTTCCCAAGTTGTGAACCCCGCCGAAGTTCCAAAGTTGTGGGCCGATGTGCGCCGGAAGTTGTTCCTGGAAATAGGAATGGGTATGAGATGTCGCCACCGCAGCCGAACTTCTTGGAAATAGGAATGGGTACGTGACGCTGACACCGCCGAAGTTCTAAAACTCCTCTGCCGAAGTTCCGCCACGAACCATCGAAGTTATTGGGAATGGGTATCCACCGAAGTTGTTGTTGTTGTTGAATTGGTGCCGAAGTTGTACCAGGTTGTCATTGAAGTTGTTATTAGAAGCATGTATCAGCGACCTTGGATTATGAATATATTGTTAAAGTATCCTATAGTAGTAGTAAATGTTTTATTTTTGTGATAAGAGAATAAAATTTTTAAAATTGAAAAAATGAAAACTTGCGGTTTTAAAAGTTCTTATCAGTTAGAAATATTCATATATTATGAAATAATTATGACAAAATTGTTGTTTTGCTGTTTTTATTGTTTTAATGCTGAATAATTAGAGTTTGTAATGTATGTTCACGCAAAATAATGAATTTTTGAGCATAGTACCCTATGAAATTGTACGATTTTTGAAAAATTGAAAAATGAAAACTTGCGGTTTTGAAAGCTAAAATGTTTATATGAAAATAATTGATAATGAATAAGAAAATTTTGATGTAGTAGACTTTATTACATTAATTTCTGAACTTATAATTATTTTCAAGAAAAATATTGATAATTTATATAGAGTTTAACAATTTATTTTTTAAGTCAAAAGTTTGATGTAGTATTCAACATTTTTTCTAAAAATATTCTTATCCTATAGTAGTAGTAAATGTTGCGGTTTTGTGATAAGAGAATAAAATTTTTAAAAATTGAAAAAATGAAAACTTGCGGTTTTAACAGTTAGAAATATTCTTATATGAAATAATTATGATAAATTTTTGTTTTGCTGTTTTTATTGTTTTAATGCTGAATAACTAGAGTTTGTAATGTATGTTCACGCAACATAATGAAATTTTTGAGCATAGTACCCTACCAAATTACATTAATTTCTGAACTTATAATTATTTTCAAGAAAAAAATTGATAATTTATATAGAGTTTAGTAATTTATTTTTTAAGTCAAAATTTTGATGTAGTATTCAACATTTTTTCTAAAAATATTCTAAGTCCAAAAATTAGCAAATGGAGTAGATTATAGTATGTATGCAAAGTAAAAGTATGTATGCAAAATGAAAATATGAATTTCACAATCTTGTTATTATCCAATTTTAGGTTCATTACAATAAAGTAAAAAGCTTTTATGCTTGATTTTAATTAAATTTTATTATACATAATGTATTTATATAGATGTATACTGTATGCTATATAGGAACTGAAAAAATACAGTGGTATTAATATTTAAACTGCACCTTCAACATTTTAAAAATTCTTAATTTGTTTTGTTTAAATAAAATGTATGAATCATATTTGGATTGTTAATTCCCGTCGGCAAAACGTGAAAGCAGAAAAGTAGTAAAAATAGCCTTAAACTTTGTCTTATCAGCATTTTTCAAAATTCTTCATACGCAAAATAAAGGGGATAAAAAGTTATAAACTTAGGAATAAAGAAAAAAGTTATACATATGTACTTATTTTCAGATTCGCTATGGTGTGCACATTCAAGTAATCAATTCCTGTTTAGCTTTAAATGTGAGTAATAATATATTTACTATTACAATTTTAAAAGAATCATATGAGATTGTTTTCATTAACTTAACAGCTCATCCAAAGGGAATTCCAAATAATTACTGATAAGAAGATTTACCAGAATTAAATTATTAAATGAAAATAATAATCACATATGTATATCAGGGTTATGATTATAAAATGAGACTCCGCTAACAATTAGGGGCCCCATTTTAGATGAGCTGAACATAATATTTGAGGTTATGATTACAAAGTGAGACTCCGCTGATATTTTTGGGGCCCTATTTTTATATGAGTTGAATATAATAAACACTTATCGATAGGAGGAATACCATCATAATAAAATTTATTTTTAGTGATGACCTCATTCAAGGAATTTCACAGCCAGTTTCTCAAGAGTTCTCTTATAATTATAATCCAACTGATCTTCAGTTTGGGACTAGCTACCAACCATTAAAACATATAATTAAAACGAGTATGTCGACTCCTTTGTAACCTCAATCGTGATAATTGTTGTCCATCAGCTTCTGAACTCTAGCATAGTCTCCTTTTAAATATTCTCCTATATCATTTTCACTTCTCTCCTCCTCCTCCTCCTCCTCTTCTCCTCCTCCTCCTCCTCTTCTCCTCCTCCTCCTCTCCTACTCCTCCTCCTCCTCTCCTCCTCTTCTTCTCCTCTCTTGCTTCTAGCGCTCTTCCTAATTAATTTATAAAACCATCAGATGTAATAATAAGAATATCATTTTCTAAGTATACATATACAGTGAAGGTTGTTAAATAGACTATCAAAATGATAGCTTGTTCTCTTTGTGATAAAAAATTTACCCGAAGGGATAATCTAACTCGTCATAAGAAACACAAACATGAATTCGGTGGGGATAATGAAATGTATTCAAATACATATAAAGTCAATAAAACATCAAATTTGTTTTCAAATATTAAAAATAAGGATTATGACTCTCATGATTTAACATCCATTAATGAAATTCAAAGAGTTGGAAAAGAAATTAAAAACAAGTACATGAAGAAAAACAAGATAAAAATAATTGAAAACAAGAACAAATCGGATGCTTTTTTAAAAAATACTGGCAGAAATGAAAAATTAATGAAAGATTTAATTAAAATAAAAAGAATTTTAAGAAGAAAATACCAAGCATTAAAATCTAAACGTATTTTACAACAGGAAGCTCTAGAAAAAACTTATGAGCCTGTTGTCAGTTCAATTAAAGAATTAACTAATGTTATGAAATACCAAACCTTTAATAATTTTAAATTGAAACCAGAAATCAAGCCGGAAGTTGATAAGGAACAAAAAATTAAGCTGCAAACTGATAATGAGGATGAGTCATTTGATAATGTTGTTGTAACAACACCAAATATAGAAAAATTAGATTTTGAGAATTTTTCAACACCAACATCTGGTAATGATATAAATACAATGGTTTCATCTAAATTTTCTCCTACATATGGATATAATAGATCCGAGATTGATAAGAGTTATGGACCTTATTTCGATTCACAAGCAAAAACAATCAAATTAGGAACATCCAATTTCCAAATTGATAAACAAAATCATAATATAATAATTGACAATGAAGTTTTTAAAACAACAGATGGATTAAATGAATTGATATTTAAAAAGAAACCAAATTCAAATATTTATACGGAGAATGATATGAAATTATACAAGAAGATTCTAGAAACAACAAACGCTCACAGAAGAAATTATAGCTCATTAGATCAAATTAAAGGAAATACAGGCTACAAATATAAAAATATTATTAGAAAGCTTTTTGATCATGAATCTAATACGAGAGACAGAAATCAAACAGATGCAGGCTATAGTCAAAAATTAAAAGCAACATTGTTACCAACATCATCAATTCCATATTCTGAGCCTCCAAAACAATATACTTGTTGGGATGATCCTAATGAGTTAATCGACAGATTGAGAGTTTTACATACATACCAAATTGCAGGGAATAATAATAACCACCAAAACGAAATTAACTCTATTCTTGAAGAACTTAGAAAGGCAGATATAATTGAATAATTATAATGAAGTTATATGAAAGAATGATAAATAAATTAATAAATCAATAAAAATAAGTATTTTAATTATTATTATTTACATGTAAGATGCGGAGCAATAATAAAATCTATACAGTATGACTGGTGCCTTCTCTCTCTTTATATTTAACATAACAGATCAGTAACAGTCTGAAATAGACCTAATCCGATTGATTGCTGTTGCTGTTCTACTCGGTTGCTGTTCCTGACCTATTCTGTTGTTGTTACTATCCTACTCAGATGCTGTTGCTGGCCTATTCTGTTACTCTTACAGTATTTTTCTGTTACATATACATAGATTGAAGTCAAATGATTTCATTGAATACATTTTACGTTCACTACAACTCCCCGAAAATAATATAAATTGCATGGTGTATATAAGTGACACAATATATTCATAAATATAACCCTGAACTTGACTTAATATTAATGTAGGACAGTTTTTAATATAATTTTAGAATATGTTGAAATAAAAAAAAATTTATACTACGCTTAACCTTTTGTATCCATTAAAATTTTTTTCTTTTTTATTTTTAATTTTATTTTTAATATACAATCTAGAGTAAGAATTTTTGGAACTTGATAAGGTTTTTGAATTAAAAATTTACTAAAGCAAATGAAATATGTACATAATATATACGTAATATAATCCATAAGAGAACAAAGAGTGTGTGGACATTAATTTACTACATATAATTTATGTATCAAAATTGGCTTTACAAAATTGATCTGCGACTTCAAGTACTTTAGATTTCAATTATATTTGAACCAAGCTGTTAAGTTAATGAAAACAATCTCATATGATTCTTTTAGAATTGTAATAGTAAATATATTATTACTCACATTTAAAGCTAAACAGGAATTGATTACTTGAATGTGCACACCATAGCGAATCTGAAAATTAGTAAAATTCATTATTTTGCGTGAACATACATTACAAACTCTAATTATTCAGCATTAAAACAATAAAAACAGCAAAACAACAATTTTGTCATAATTATTTCATAATATATGAATATTTCTAACTGATAAGAACTTTTAAAACCGCAAGTTTTCATTTTTTCAATTTTAAAAATTTTATTCTCTTATCACAAAAATAAAACATTTACTACTACTATAGGATACTTTAACAATATATTCATAATCCAAGGTCGCTGATACATGCTTCTAATAACAACTTCAATGACAACCTGGTACAACTTCGGCACCAATTCAACAACAACAACAACTTCGGTGGATACCCATTCCCAATAACTTCGATGGTTCGTGGCGGAACTTCGGCAGAGGAGTTTTAGAACTTCGGCGGTGTCAGCGTCACGTACCCATTCCTATTTCCAAGAAGTTCGGCTGCGGTGGCGACATCTCATACCCATTCCTATTTCCAGGAACAACTTCCGGCGCACATCGGCCCACAACTTTGGAACTTCGGCGGGGTTCACAACTTGGGAACTTCGACTTGGGTGTGGGGGCTGGGGTTCTTGAACCAATTTTCGCACTTGGCAACCTCGGACCTTTAACCAACATGACATTCATTACATTATAAATAAATTTTCAATTCCATAATACTTCATCAAAAATGTGTTTCTCTACCTTGAGATATTAAAAGATATTTATAGAATTTTTTCTTAATACCATATCAACCATTTATATATATATACACAAATAACATCAACATTTCTAAATGGCCTGGTAGCTGAATGGTTAGCGTGGTCGCTCGTTAATCATTCAGATCCAAGTTCAAATCCTCTTTCAAACAGTTAGTTTTTTTTTTTAAAAAAAAAATATAATTAACATTCTTATTCATAAATTACACGCCCACACACACACATACATAAATAATAATTAACATGGAATCATACTTATAATTAACAACTGAGAATATTCCCCTGATCCCGATGGAATTCCCTATGACGTCATCATCAGATAAGTGTTCCCCAGCTGGTCCAATCAACGTCATCAAGCATGGCGCCAAATATATAACAATAACAACAATAACATGATAAGGTCAACGACCTACAGAAATAAATGCTTCTCTACCTTGAGATCTTACACAGCCTGGCGCCCACCGTCATCAAAAGTGCTTCTAGACTTTGAGATTCACCGGACGGAATGAAAATTTTTGCATACATTTTGGATGAAAATTTTATAAAATTAATTAATCAATAATTCTATCCAAACCACCAACCATATCCTCCTCACTAACCACTACCGACATCTATCATCAAATTTCATTATTCATTATTCATTATTCATAGATTATTCATAGGTTATTTATAGATTTTTAACATCATATCAGCCATTCATATACACAATTAACATCAACATTTGTAAATGGCTTGGTAGCTGAATGGTTAGCGCGGTCACTTGTTAATCATTCAGACCCCGAGTTCAAATCCTCATTCAAACAATTAATTTTTTTAAAAAAAAATTCATGTTCATTATTCACACACACACATGTAATATATAATATATTCATCATACACATTTTTCATGAGCCAGCTGGAGTTACCTATGACGTCACCAGCTACTCAATCAAGGTCATCTACCATGGCGCCAAAGATAACAATAACAATAACATGATAAGGTCGACGACCTACAGAAATGTAAACAATAACAAGCGGCAAGATAACAAAAGTGCTTCTCTACCTTGAGATTCACCGGACGGAATTTCCTATGACGTCAGGGGTTCCCCCAAAAGTGCTTCTCTACCTTGAGATAACAGGACGGAATTTCCTATGACGTCAGGGGTTCCCCCAAAAGTGCTTCTCTACCTTGAGATAACTCCTATGACGTCAGGGGTTCCCCCAAAAGTGCTTCTCTACCTTGAGATTCTAATTTACATTAGTGCGAGCGAGATAGCAATGTCTGGCTCAACCGCCCCAATACCTACTTACGTATACAAATAATAAGATGTTGAATGACACAAAATGGCGTTGTTTTATTTAAAAATTTGAATATTATAAAACCAAATAGAAATTTTTTTAACCCATATGCGCCATAACCCATAAGATGAATTTGCCAGTCATATGTACAATTCAACTGATTTTTTTTTGTTTTTGTTGTTTTTATATTTTTTATTTCAAATGAATTTTTTTTTTTTTTTTTATTTGACATTATGTACGACATTATGTACAATGTACATTATGTTCGATGCAAGTAATTTTATAATAACTGATTTGTTTGCTTTTGTTTATTATTTTAACAAGATCTCACTTATGCATAATGTATTTGCTGAATTATAAAACCATATGAGTAAAAAATTTTCAACTATGTGCGCATTATTGTTTTATATACAACTTATTTATATATTAGGAGCTCATTAAAGAAAAGCGAAACAAAATGAAAAGATGTCTACTGCGCAGGTCCTTAAATGCTTGTCAATTATAATTATAGATTATTTTGCTGTACATAACTAAAAATACATGCGGTTACATCATATACTGCAAAATAGTTGTTAACTTTTTATTCTATGTTTTAGTATTGACTTTTTGCCGCATATCCAGAAAATTTGGCGTGTACAACAAAATAATAAAAGACTTTTTTTTAGTGTATACGACAAAAATGATACTGATTATCTCGGAATTTATAAGAGCTAGAACCCCGTTGATTACACTAATCGATAGAGATCGAAAAATTACTCAAGACCTCATTTCTAACTAATTTTTATTCATTTTGTGATATATCGCACTATAATTGCCGGGTCCAACGAAATGTCAAAGTTAACAATTAAACCTCAACACCCACTATTAAAATATTTCTATTAAAAAATAATAAACAGTTTGGTAAATTACAACTTAATTCAAATAACATAAAATATTTTCCAAGTATGTATCCCACTCTCCAACACCCTCTTATGACAATTTAAAAATTCATAAAAAAAATTCATTACAAAAACCAGACAATTCATCTTCTCAAACGTCAACCGAACCGAAAGTATCCCCCATTTCAATTGAAATTTTTCTAATAAAACGAAAATTTGTATTTTTATTTTTTTACTTTTACAATTCATTTAAGTCTATTTAGAAGTACATAGTTAAGAAAAACATAAGTTATCTTTATATACATATATATCTAATATAAATAACGATAGTAATAAATATGCATACTTATATGTAGCTAGTAAAGAGTCGTTAACACTATTGCATATTATCAAATTTCAAAAAGCTGTAAAATCTTTAAATTTTTTTTCTTTTTTTCAAATCCTTCTTGTTTTATTTTTAGATCAGTAAAGATTAATTTACAACTTTATATAGTTTTTTGTTTTTTGTGTTTTTGTTCATATTTATTTATCATAAAATTCATTTTATGAATACTGAATCCTTTCTTTCTCTTTATTGTGTTGATTGTTGGTTGTCAAAAACAAGAATAACAACACAAAAAAAAAAACAAAGAAAGAGAAAGAAATAATGGTAAAAAAAATAAAAAAAAATATGTTTTATCCTTATTGTTTATTGAATTGCCTTATGTCTGGGTAAATATACCATTAAAAGCAGTTATCAATTCTATGAAAGAAAATTGAAAGAACTCAAAAAGCAGCAGCACCAGCAACAGAAGCAGTAGTAGCAGTAGCAGCAAAATTTTATTCAGTGTTCATTTTATAGGCTTTGTAAGGACAATAAAATTATTTTCTTCTTATTTTTGGTTTTTTTTCTTTTTCTATTTTTTATGTATGCTTTTGGTAATATTTTGATGAACTTTGACTCTCTCTATATGCACTTCTTTATGTATAGTGTATCTTTATTTTTTGTTTTTTTGTTTAAATACACAAAGACCTTTGAATATAGTACAAAAAAAAAGATATATTCTTGAAAATATAGGAAAAAAAAAAAATAACAAAATATATCCGGAACTATTAACACTATGTAAACTAATATAGATGATGATTTAAATTGAAAAAACAAAAACAAAAACATATTTCAATCCAAAGGACAAAGAAATATATGAATCATGAAATAAATGAGAAAATGATGAGTAAAAATGAAAAATAAAAACACAAAAACAAATATCCTTTTTTAATTCCTTTTTAAAAATTTAATTGAGTTTTTATTAAATGTTATATTTTTTTTGTTTTTTGTTTTTAACATAATAACTTATTAAAATATTTAAGTTTTTACTAATGTTTCTTTTTTATACAAAAAACAAAAAAACACAACACGCCTTTTGAACTTTCAGAAAAAAAAATTTTTGAACAGAAATTAATTTTTATTTTCTTTGCTTTTGCTTTTAACACAAATCGTGTTAAAGTTTAAGGTGTTTGAACTTTTATTTTTAAACATTAGAAATTTCTATTAAAAATTTATTATTCATAATAATATATCAGTCGTATATGCTTCGCACAATTTGGATATTTTAAAAAAAAACGAAGTATTTAGCTGCAAAAAAAAAAGTTAAGACAATATTAAAAAAATATATTCAAAACATAACAATTTTATACATTAAAAAAATGTTATGGGAAAACAGGTCACTTTTTTATAATACTATACTATTTTTTAATGCTAAGAAATGATTCCCTAACATCTTTTTCGCAGAGTCTTGGCATACACAATCACACAATCAATAGTTTTTTCTTTTAAATTTTGGATATATAAATTAATTTCAATGTGAAAAATATATTAACGATAGTCAAGCTAACATCAACTACAACAAATATTTATAGTGACGCATAGCGCCGAAGCTAAGTCATCGTCAAATTTAATGTCGAAGAAAGCTATATAACCAATAAAAACAAGTCAACGCTCTCTTTTTTAAGTCAAAACTAACCGAGATAGATAGAAATAAATCAAATTAAATTTTACTGTGGAGTGTAGAGTAACCTCGCCTTCATAATAATATAGTTTCGTTTTATTTGAAGTGATAACCAAACTGTATTTCAAATTAATTTAAAAAATTATTCAGAAAAATTTTTTTTTAAAAATTCATTCCAAGGGCAGGATTCGAACTCGAAACCTGTTGATTAATAAGCAGATGATATATACTTATTACTTACTATACCGTATCGGTTGGCAATCTTAAGTTTGAATTAGACAAAAATTTAATATATAATGGGGATTTAATTATTAGGTTAGCTGATATAAATATAGTAACTACTGCTATCTTATATATTAATACGCTTAAACGTCTGTTAAGCTTTTCACAAAGCTTTTACAACACGAAGCTTTTTTCAACTAGATTAGACAACTTTATTAGAACTATTAAGAATTACGATAGTGTGAAAATTTTTATTTAAAGACATAAACCAAGTAAAACCAAAAACAAATTAAAATTAGCCTAAAAACAATTCACCTATTGAGCAATAGCATTGACTATCTGGTTATATGAATTAATTTAAAAAAAAAAAAACAAAATATCAAAGACAAAAATCGAATTATCAGAATATTATTATAATAGCTTTGTTAAAATATTACGATATTACGATATTGCGATATTACGATATTACAGCAAAAAAACTTACCGGTAAAACAAATAGTAAATTTAGAAAATATATTTTTTACCTCACCCAGACTATGTTCACAAATTCCACAAATTGAAATTTATTTATTTTATTAACAAATAATTCAAAAGTATAAATTCAAATGCGCAATAGCATTGAGTAAATATTATATTGTACATGGAGAATCATAAACCGAAATTTGCGATCTGCTAAGAACAATAAAAACAAAATATATTATGACATTATTATCAGTTCCAAATCATTTTATTTTGAGTTTTGAAATAGTTAGGGCTATTATGATAATAAAAAAAACGCATGGCTATTTTAATGTGTTTTTAATGTGGGTGTGGTATTTTTTTTTTTTAAATGCATTTAATTTCATATCTATACTGCCAGCGACATCTCTGATCGCCACATGTTGTTGAAATGTACGTCTCTATTAATAGTATTTGTTAGGAAGCGTTTAGACATCAGATTTTATTTTATGACAGTTTTGTTTGACTTATTTTTATTACATTTACAAATTTTATTGCAATTACATCAAATCTTATTTCAAAAGTTTTAATAACATATCTCATAGATAAACAAATATAGTTGCAAAGTATACTATATTTCTTCATGTAAAATCCACTTTCTAAACTTGCAAAATACGAAGATACGAATAAGCGTTACGATTACTAATAATAAATACTTATAAACAACAAAATAACATTTGTGAAATATAAATATTTAAATAGTAAATGAATTATTCTAAGTATTTGTATTGATAAATAATAATAATAATATTTAATACACATTTTTTGTATTTTTTAATGTATATTTTTCAATATATTGGCATAACACAATTAGGAATTTATAAATACCTTTTCTCGCAAAATAACTTTTTTCAACTTGCGAAATACAAAAATGCGTGTCGAGCACTATTATTTAAAAAAAAAAAAAACTAAGATATTCAATAAAGTGCATTATAGTTTTAAGTTTTTCAATTTAACTTATTTATTATATAATAAAAAAATATTTAAAACATTGAGTTTTTTAAGAAAATAAAGAAAATAAACAAATTAAATAAATTGTTTCATTTATAATGCTAATGCTAGACCGGCGAATGTTACGCCGGGAATAGCTAGTTGTTCATTAAAATTGTAATTATAACCAACTATTACTAAATAAATAAAAAAATAACCATCATAAAAAACATAAAATAAACTGAAATTATTATTTTTTTAGCTATACTGCAAAGTAAAATTACATATATCGTGGGTGTTCTGCAAAAACATCCTAACTCCATAAAACAATGTTCCGAGATATTCACTTTTTAAAGTTTAAGACTCTTGGGAAAATAGAAAAATTAAATATATTTTTATGTTGATAAGAAGAGTTTTTTTTTTTGGTTAAATTCTAAATAAATTATGTTGATAAAAATATTAAAAAAATTTAAATTAACATACCATTTTGATTAATGAAAAAATGTTGACTGGACTTGAGTTATTTTTGCTATAAAAAATTCGTTCGTAGTGGTATTTGAGTGATAATTATATGTTAATCAATCAAATGTTTATTAAATTTTTTGTTATCAATTTATTGTTACAATTACCGTTTTTAAATATATGCCGCTTGAATAATCACGTTTTCAAGCCTTTCAAAGCATTTCCAAACTCCCATTAACAATATTCCAGCAAGATTCATTATATACTTTTGTGTTTTATCTTATAGTAGTTCTAGATGCTCAACATCCACCACTAGTTTTATTTTCTACTTTTTAGGGGACTAGTGGTTTCGATAAAAGTATATTTTAAAAAATTTAATTTTTATAAGATTAATTATGAATGTATGGAAGATGAGACGTCAAAATATATTTTGAACAAATGTGAAGCGCTAGCAAACAAAAAATGATTTTACAGTGGAAGCAGGGACTTATTCAACCAACAAAAACTTTCATCCAACTCAATGAATGTTTATAAATTCAGTAAAAAGTTAGGGATAACGTAAACTAGATCTATAGAGTAACGTTAGAATAAGCCTAATGGCCGCAATGATCTACCCTAAAACAATTTAATCTAATCTTTGTATTAATTCATATTATACAGTATATGAGGTAGTTCAATGAAAAAAGAATTGTATCACATGTCAGATTCTCTATTTTCAAATAAGCTACCCCTTTTAAATACTGGCATGTATAGTTTTTTTGGGTCCGATTTGTTTCAAAAATAAATTATTTATAAATTAAAAAAACCCAAACAGTTGTGCTCATATTCATTTCGTTTTTCACAAATCACTTTCAATTCATTTATGGTTCTTAAACATTTCTTCTACCTTGATGCTAATCCAATTTTAGATTTGGCCGGTTAATAATTTTCTTTATGTATATGTATGTTGAGTGTATTAGTAATTTTA
The DNA here is from genome assembly GCA_963942445.1 of Argyra leucocephala. Taxonomy (NCBI): domain Eukaryota; kingdom Metazoa; phylum Arthropoda; class Insecta; order Diptera; family Dolichopodidae; genus Argyra; species Argyra leucocephala. The sequence goes on along the minus strand of OZ012680.1, from coordinate 115,330,433 downwards.
CGTCCGTAATATTTGCAATAATTTAAAAATTGATTTAAGACACTTGTTTATAAGATTTTAGAATTAATTGTTGACTGCTTTACGAATCACGTTGTACTTCAATGCAACAGTACTAAATTTACTGAAAGACAACGCTGATTTATAGGTCTCAAATATTGTTATTAGGCTGTCAACTATCGAATATTCTGATTACTATGCCTCTGTATTCGATTAAATAAAAAATGTATTTGTATGTTAAAACCTTCAGCTTGGTCATGTTATTCTAGTATTCTTAGTAATTTGTATTCTTTTTTTCACATTTTTATCTGCAATAATTACACTACAGAGCTACTTCAAGCTCATCTATATTTAATTATTCTCATTTATTAAATTTGGCTCTCATCATCAAGTATATTCCTATATAAACGTATTAATATCACAAAAAGTTCATATCACGATTCTTGCATCAAACTAATTAAATTTAAAAAGAAAAGACCAATAAATTACATTTGCAATTAAATTTTAGAAATTTGAATGAAAACTATTCTAATTAAATTTTATAACAAAAAAAAAATATGAATTTATTCAATGGTCACTAAAAAATTTTAATTTTTTTTTTATATATTTTTGTCGTTTAAATTTTATAGTTCTTATCCTTTAGTATTTTTTTTTTACTATTTCCATTTTTTGGATAATACTTTTCTATATTTAAATTCATTTTTTTATTCATAATAATGACAAAAAAAAAACAAAAACAAAACAAAAAATCAAATATTTTCTAAGTAAAAAATTTTGAAAAATATTAAATTTTCAAATGATGTCCTTTTACGTACTCTATATTTTCTATAAGTTTATTCAAGTAGAAATCCTTTTTTATTTTAAATAGACAAAAACACAATATTACCAAAAAATGCATTGTTGGCATTTTGTTTTTAAATTTTTTTAATTTTTTTTAACTGGCTTTCTCTCTAAATAGAGAAGATTTCTTTAGCATAAGACTATTTTTTTATTGCAATATTTTAATTCATGTTTAAGGTGGCTATTTTTTTTTTAAATACAGTGTTGGCATTAGACATTCTTGTTTGCAGTTCTTTTTTTTTTGTTGCATTATTGTAGTAGTAGTAGTGGTTTGTTATTATAGATTTCAGTATATGAAAATTTTAGAATGGGTATATTTTATTTGATTTTTCGTATGTAATACTATAAATTTTAATATTGAACATATTTAATCGGGCTATAAATTTGTAAACAATTTTTTTTTTTTTTGTATTTAATAATTTTATTTTATTTATTATTATTAATTGACTACAATTTAAATTAGATGCAATGATAAGTAAAATAAATTTATAATTAGAAGAAAATTATAAGTCCTAACATCAGAATTTTCGAGTATTATTATTTATTTAATAAAAAATCAATGCAAATAATTTGACGTTTCAGATCGAATGGACTTCAGGTAATTAAAAGATTAATTAAAATTATTTGTGTTGGAGTTACCAATTTTCCTGTAAGACAGAACTGTATACCTATACCGTTAACCAAGTTGATAAATGTGACATTAGGATTAGTAAAATCTATTTCTTCAATAAGAGTCACCCAATACAGTCATACTTTTCGTCATAACGGAAAAAAAATAGTTAGTACTAAGTGTAATTTAATATATATATATATATATAAAAAGAACTCATAAAAACAAAAATATAATAATAAAATCGGTTTTGTTTAATTTTAATTATGAACAATTTTAATATTTAAAATTTTTTGCTTGTTTTGCACTTTTTCGTTTTTTTTTATTTCTGTAAAATTCATTAAAGAACAAAGAAAAAAAAAATAAAGTTAGTGACCCACAAACAAATTTCTTAATAAAGTATTACATTTAAAAACAAATCATAAACAAAAAAAAATTAATTAAAACAATAATGGCAGGCGAATGTGACGTGGAATTGTGTCTTAACTTTGACAATAAATCGAAGATTGTCAGGCTTTCTGTGGTAGAAAAATGCTTGGTGCAAGTATTGACGCAGGGAAAGACTTTTACCACCACTCATTAGAAAGATATTTTATATGTTCAGATTGTCAAAATTATGAGTCCCTTTCAAAAGCTATGTATGATCAAATTAGCTCAAAAATTTCAAAATTTGATGAGGCTAAAAATGAGATAATTCAAAAGATGTCGAATATCATCGATTCAAATACAAATAGTTTCGATCACATGACAAACTCTTTTGATATAATTAATAATAAATTAAGCAATCTAAATAATAATAAGGAACAAAAAATGCACAATTTTCTCATAGACCACATGGATGAGCTAAGCCAAACAATTCCAAAAACAGTAGAGCGGCTATTAAAAGAAAACAACGCAACTTTAGCAGCAGAAGTTAAAAATCTTGACGTAGCACTACAGAACAAAATTGAAATTATCTAGGAAACAGTACAACAGAGTTATAACTTCAACAAGGCTGTCAATGCTGATATATCAGAATTAAAAAATGTTGTTAAAGTACTCCAGGCCAAATAATAAGAGTTGCAACTGTAAAAAAAAAAATTCGATCTGACCGTATTTTGGATTCAGATATTACGAAAAATATAAAAATTAGTAACAAAAACAATAATTCAGATAAAAAAAAAATAAAAAAAAATTTATAAAATAACAGAAAACCAAATTAAAGTAAACAAATAATTGAGATTAATTCAATTGATAATATTAAAAACAGTAGTAATGTTAACAAAAACCCGAAAAATATATCTAGAGTTAATAATAATAGAATAACGTATAATAAAATTTCAAATAATTTTCTTAATAAAAAAAAAGTAATATGTCAAAACACTCTTTGTTCAATCAAACTAAACAACAAACACCAGATAACATTAACACGACCCCATTAAATTTTACAGTAAATCTCACTCAGTCACTACCAACACAATCCATTTGTACACAACATAATACTTTACAGTTTAACCCTTCTAGAAGAACTATAATTGTAGCTATTCTAGTGTCTTAAGAAATGATTCAATAACATCTAACACTCGAAAAAACATTTCTAGTTAAACAGAACCAATTAGCACTAATAATGACCAACTTAAAACAGTATATTCCCTCATTACTTGAAATTCAAATTCCTAAATGCATCTTTAGTACTACACTTGTACCTCCGAATACTATCTTAAGTATTGTAAAGATAATGGTATTAAAGACAGTACAGGTACAGGTTAAGTACAGGTTTAAATAAAAAATATGCCAATTTCTTAAAAGGTGAAATACTAAGATCAGGTGCTGCTACACTTGACAATTCCAGTAAAGAAGAAACGCAGAGTTCAAAGGTTACTAAATCAATTTCTGAACAGTTTCCGTGTCAAAGTGTACCGCAAAATGAATCATTTGTAGACAAAATTCTATAAATGAAAAAGATTTTACTTATGTCCTCTCAAGACTAAGAGACGATGGAATTTATAATCTGCTGAGATTATATCTGTCTTATCTGCATAATGATCCCTATAATTATGTATTTGAGGGTAAAACTAAAACTAATGTATTACTTAAAATTAACAAAGTGGTACCAATATACAAAAACACTAGGGTTAGATATACACACAACATATACATATAATTTCAGAACCATATCAATATGCACAATTTTTAACTAATTGAAGCAGAAATATATGGTAACATGCTATTTACAGAACATTTAAAGTAAATAACAGGCTAAATACAATATGGTTTTAAAAAAAAATTGGAATGCGGCTATTTTTGATGTCATTACCAACATTCAACATAGAATAGGAAGTAAAAACATTTAGCAGATATGTTTTTTGATCTGACGAAAGCATTCGACACAGTGGATAGAAAAAATTTTCTACGGAAATTCTACAAATACGGAATAACTGATGTTGAACAAAAATGATTTAAAAAGCACAGTTAAAAGTACAAACTGTGACATAATACAAGGTAGTTTGCTAGTATCTACACTTTTAAACTGCTATATAAATAGTTTTATTGAATTACATCTAAAGGGATAACCTTTTCTATATGCTGATGATGATCTTGTAGTAATATATGATGATAATAGTCTAACCTTAAAGATTTAAAATTAATTATAATCCTAATACAATATGCAAATGGATGTTAACAAATTAACAATCAATTTTATCAAAACAAAATATATTTATTAACCCGGTAAACGTAGAAAGTTACCGTTCAATTAGTCTTTTAAATACTATTGGAAAACTTTTTGAGAAATTAATCAAGAAAAGGCTTGACAATTTTATTTTATTTTTATTTTCATTTTATTATACTTAACACAAGCATATTACAAAAATATTTCTTAAAATTAGAATAAAAATTAATATTAAAACAACAAATATAATTTTTAATTTAAATATAAAAAAAGAAATTAGACTATCATAATTTTTAAATATATATTCAATAACTTTTACTTATTTATGACGAAAATAACTGGTTATGGTAACAAAGAGAACAAGTTAATTTTAAGTTGTTCCTTATTCATAGAAAGTTAATGTTGTCTCTGTACCTGTTAACTAAGAGAAACATTCTGTTAATAGGTTCGAACTTACCATAATTTGTACGATGATGAACAACATTGAATATATTTTCAGAACGAAAACGTGTACTAATATTACGATGATGATTGATCTTATCTTTGATAATTAGGGAATTAATTTTTCCAGAATTAATCATTAAAATAAATACGACGTCAGCAACTATTCTTCTGGATTCAAGAGTGTTTAAGTGTAAAAGCTTTAGTCTGTCTCTGTAAGGTGGTAAACGTATAGGATCAGACCAAGGAAGGTTTCTTAAAGCGAATCTAAGGAACTTCTTTTGAATAGCTTCAATCCTATTGATATGGTCGACGTAGTTAGGTGACCATACTGGGCTAGCATATTCTAGATTTGAGCGAACTAAAGAAGTGAATAGAGATTTAATTACATAAGGGTCATTAAATTCTTTTGACCATCTTTTAATAAAGCCTAGTATTGAATTTGCTTTATTGACGATAATGTTGAAATGTTGTTTAAATGATAATTTATCATCAAACATGACCCCGAGATCATTAAAACAACTAACTCTCTTGATAATCTTGTTATCAAGGGTATAATTCGAAATTATCGGAGAAGTCCGACGAGTGTAACTGATTTGAGCACATTTCTCAACGTTCAATTTTAATCCATTGACGTCATACCAGTTTAAGAACAAATTAAGATCTTCTTGAAGTAAAGTAACTTCATTAGGTGACTTAATTGCCTTAAAGATTTGGACATCATCAGCATATATGGATACGCTACTATTTCTCAAAATTGTTGTTACATCATTAACAGATAAAATGAACAGTAGTGGTCCTAAGTTTATACACGATAAAATATACTTCCTAATGAACAATTCGGATTCAGAAGTAAACACTTAACTTCTCATCAAGCTCGTAGGATAACAAATATCATCAAAAATAAATTAAAAAATAAAAAATCTGTAGGGATGATGACACTCGACATTGAAAAAGTTTTCGATTCTGTCTGGCACAATGGTTTAGTTCATAAATTAATTATTTCTCAATGTCTTACCTATATCATAAAAATTATACAAAGTTTCTTAAAAAATAGATCATTTCTGGTCAAAATAGGATCGGATGTATCACATTCTGTGGCATTTTACCTCACGAGTCCCACAATGCTCAACATTATCACCCATGTTATACAATATTTTCATAGCAGACTTGCCTATGCCCAACAACTGCACTCTTGGGTTATATGCAGATGACACCGTTATCTTAACAACGTCTAACTGCCCAATTGAAATTACAAGCAATCTTAAAAATGCATTTAAAGATATTCAAGATTATTACTACAATTGGAAAATAAAAATTAATGGCGAAAAAACCAAACGATTTTCTTTACCAGAAGAAGGAAATTCAATTTTTTGCCAAACAGAAACATTTGGGTTAATAATATAGAGATTGTCTGGGAGAGCGTAATATATACAGTATATACAGTATACAATAAATCACTTATCTTGGAATTCACCTCGATAAAAAATTATTGTTTAAGACTCACATTAATAAAGCAATTGAAAAATGTTATTTCTTTGTTGAACTCTTGTATCCTGTAATAAATCGTAAGTCATTTTTAAATTCGGAAAACAAGCTCCTAATATATAAAACAATTTTACGTAGCGTATTTCTATATGGATTTATCGTATGGAAAGACACTGCCAGAACACATATGCAAGTTTTGCAAAGAAAACAAAATGCAATATTGAAATTAATTCTTGCAAAACCTAGACATTTTTAAACCAAGAAATGGCATAAATTAACCAATATAAAAACCATATTACAACAAATTGAAAAGCTGACACCTGCTTTCTTGGAAAGTTGCTCCAACTCAAATAATCCGCTCATAAGAGCAATTTTAGAATAGGTTTTAATTTAGGTTTATTTCTTAGTATGTAAGTAGTGGTAAATTTTATGAAAAAATTAGTCAGCTAGTCTAAGTAATAATTAAGAATAGTCATAGGTGTAAATACAATAGTATAAGCTCTAAAAAATTTAATATTGTTAAAAAAAATTATAAACATGTATCATGACAAAAAATAAATAAATAAATAATAAATAATAAAATATATTTATTTCAGGTCAAAGAATATTAAATCAATAAACCATCAATAACGATAACGTTAAAATAACGATATAATACAAAAACTAATAAGTATAAATATTTAGGAGTGGTAATAGATTCTGAATTGAGCTGGGAAAAACAAATAAATATTCAAATTGAAAAAGGAAAAAAAGCAAGAGGATATTCAGAAGAATAACCCACAGAATATCATTTTAGTGGAATCGAACTTTATTTTTCGGAATATTGCTATGGTAGGCTGAGGAAACCTAAACAAAACGAAATAATCAAATTATAAATAATCCAAAACAAAGTCATAAAAAAATTTATATGAACTTAAATAAATATGAACAACACAAGTAATACAAAAAACATACAAAATTTTGTTATTTAAACTACACATACAAATTTAATTATAATTATTTTAAATGATAGATATTTAAAAGAAGACGGACACACACACACACACACACACACACTTAACAAACTAAAATGTTCTTATTTTCCTTGCAAGAATTAAATTTAAATATTTTTTAATGTAAGGTCTAAGCTAATGTTTTTTAAATTTTTTTTTCTTTCTCATGTTTTTACTTACATGTTTTTAATAAGTTACTTTGAATTGAATTTACTTTAATAGAATTAAATATTTTTATTGTTTTTTTTTTTTGTTCTTTTTAAGTTTTTTTAATTTAGTCTTATTGAATTAATTGCTTTATTACCTGTAAATTATTTGGTTGGTTTAGTTGTAAGTTAAGTACGTATTTAAATTAGCATTTGCTTTTAATAATTTTTATTTGTATACTCTTATGAAGACTAATCGTCTTATGTATACTAACATTAAGAATTGAATTGAATAAATTTCGTGAAATTATGTGAAGGTTTAAATTGAATAGGTACCATGATAAACTTGATAGTCAACCACAATATAATACCAAATAATACCTATAGTACATACACTTATGAATGACAGTATACACACTGCATCTAATATACAAAATGGTAGCTATTTCTATCTATAAATATAGGCAATAATATAAAAAAAAAATGCAAATAAGTACTTAAGTTATATGGAAGGACATGTTCTTACTATCTTGTAATTTTGAAATTTGAGTCATCGTCATTTTAATCCCCAATTACAAGTAAAAGCATCAAAATTGTAAAAGTATTGTAAAAATTATATATTGAATAGTATTTATTATTTCGCTGACCTTCACATGGTCAAAAGTAAAATTTTTCAAAAAGTATATCAACTTTTTGTTTATGATATCCAACTTCATTTGAATATCTTACAAAATTTCAGCACAACTGAATTTCTCTTAGACTTAGTATTAAATAACATAAAGAGGCAACCTAAAGATTTCAAATTTTGAAGACATTTTTATAATAAAAAGTAATACATAAAAAGCACCACACCACCATTTTTTAAACTCTTTCTTTTCTTAATTTTTTTTTTCTACTTTCTTATCTCCTTTTTACTAGTCACAAAAACAATAAAAACTAAAAAAAAAAACTATTATAATAAGTTGTGACAAAAAAATTTTTAATACTTAATGTTCATACAAACGAACCGACATTTATTCTCCTGAAGTAAAAACTATATATACATATTATATTAAATATATAATATTTAAATTTTTTTTTTTTTTTTAATATTTCAAAAATGAAATTTAAAAAACAGTAAAAAAGGAAAAAAAATTAAATTAACTGATTTATTTCAGTAAAAACATTATGATACCAGATTATAATATTGTGATAATTTTGGTTCTTCAAAATGAATTTTGTTCACATAAATTATAGTCAAGAGTTCAAAAAACCAGGAGGATTAAAATATTTTCTTTTTTGTTCTGGGTCAAAAAATTTCTAGACTTTTGAAAAAAAAAAACAAAAAAATAATAATAATAATATTACATTTTACATAACAAAAACAAAGATAAAAAAAAAAAAGAAAAATTAAAAATTATTCAAAAGTATAAAAACAGAATTGTACTCTTTAATTAAAATAAATATCAGAAGATAAAAATAATTACATGAGTATAGTAAAATTTGAAATTATAGGTACACTATTTATATTTTTGTTAAGTCTACTGTCAGAACTGGGTGAGAAATTTTCAATTACTGGCTTTTTTGTGATACAAATCATACTAGTATCGCTAGATCAATATGGGTCTTTTATATTATATGAATTTTTTCAATATTTTAAAGTGTCAATTTTTATTATATTTTACTTTTTGTTAGTTAAATTGACGTTGATGTTTTTGTTAATTGAATAGAATTGATAATTAATGTTTTCCAAAATAATATATGCAAAATTCCAAGCTACAAAAGATATTACTCGCAATTTAATTGACATAACGGTTAATGAGATTGCGCTACTAGAAATGATTGGTAAGAACTAATTATATGTATATCAAATAGAGTATACATATACATATGTATACATATGTATATACTTTATTTACACTTTATTTTTAGAAACTCATGATGTTGATGACGGTGTTGATAAAGTTCCAGACAATGGAAATGAAGATATAACTACACTGCAATGTTATTTAGGCGCAATAAATTACATACCCCAAATTTCTATGCTTTTGTATATATTCCAATAAAATAAGCTTTTCTGTCTTGTCCCATTTTTTTTTTGCACTTTTTTCGTATCTTCTGTGTCTTATGTAGTTTTTTTTTGTATTATTTTAAACCGAACGTTTTTTTTTATTTCAGAATCTGACAACAATTTTTACTTGACAGAAAATACTCCTAATTAAATTTACTAAAGATTAAAATGTGGGAATTTTAAAACCATTCAAATTACTTTAACAAATTCTAATATTATGAAAAATTCATAAAACGTGAATAATAATTAATAACTGGAATGGGTTCGCTAATCAAAATACTACTTGGGAATCATTAGGTATTTAGTGTTAAACTACCTAATAAAAGGCCTAAATTTTATTTTAATTGATTTTATAACATGTCATAAATACATCTGTGAGTTATAAAAAATCAACTAAAAATTATACAACTCCTAGATTTAACTTTGATTGATTTGATAACTTCTGGTAAGATATTATAAATTTATCTGTGAGTTATAAATAATCAACTAAAAATTATACAAATCTTAGATTTAACTTTGATTGATTTCATAACTTCTGGTAAGATATTATAAATTTATCTGTGAGTTATAAATAATCAACTAAAAATTATACAAATCCTAGATTTAACTTTGATTGATTTCATAACTTCTAGTAAGATATTATAAATTCATCTGTGAGTTATAAATAATCACTAAAAATTATACAACTCCTAGATTTAACTTTGATTGATTTGATAACTTCTGGTAAGATATTATAAATTTATCTGTGAGTTATAAATAATCAACTAAAAATTATACAAATCCTAGATTTAACTTTGATTGGTTTCATAACTTCTAGTAAGATATTATAAATTCATCTGTGAGTTATAAATAATCACTAAAAATTATACTAACTCCTAGATTTAACTTTTGATGATTTGATAACTTCTGGTAAGATATTATAAGTTCATCTGTGAGTTATAAATAATCAACTAAAAATTATACAAATCCTAGATTTAACTTTGATTGATTTCATAACTTCTAGTAAGATATTTTAAATTCATCTGTGAGTTATAAAAAACAATTGGTAGGCTTGTTTTATTTCAAAAGGTGGTTAGACGAAATCATTTCCTACTACTCCTCTTCGTATTGATTATGATCAAAAAATTTTATATAAATTATTGATGAAATTAAATATATTTTATCAAATTATTAATAAGGAACATTTCCTAATAATTTATTTCAATAAATACTTACAATCGGCAGCTAACAAATACAGGTAATCACAATAAGTCCATTTGCGGCTGCTGTAATATAGGGGGACGCAGTAGTTTCCCTCCCGAAATTACATAATCTAATCTAAACTACTGTCAGCAAAAAAAAAATTAGGACAAACTACTTACCTGATTTAGTTGATTGACAAAAATTTTAATAAAAAGAGAAGTGGCAGCATAGTTGACAACTTTTCACTGAATGTTGGAAAATGCCATGTCATTTCTTTTAGCCGCCATTGTATATCATTCATTTGTAATTACACTTTTGATAACAAAGTTTTCAAATGTGTAACTCAATTAAAGCACCTGATGGGGATAATTTTTGATGATAAATTATCATTTGTTCATGACTTAAGGACTATTGCGAATAAAACAAAATCAATGCTAGGACTAATTTAGAGATGGTCTAAAGAATTTAATGATCCATACATTTTCAAATTTCTTTACCCCTTTCTCGTAAGATCCAATTTGGAATATGTTAGCTCTGGCTGATCTTTTTATTACGCCAACCATACAAAAAGTCTACGATCGCTTTCCGCCATTTACATTCGTCGGATTCACTAGTTTTATCACACATTGCCTTAAACTATTACACATTAAATACTTTAGAAACGAAAAGAACGTGATTGATATATTCAAGCTTTTCATAGTCTAATAGATTCCAACTCCATTTAAACAATAGTTTAATCATACTGTAATTCCAGTTTTCTTTTAAATAGCATCTATAAAATCAATTACGGGAAATCAGAACCATATTCGTGCTCTGAACTGGGCCAAAACTAGGAAGAGGTTAGACTCGATGTTAACTCTTCGATAGGTACGTACAGTCGACACACTGGTAACATGTCGGGTGTCAATCATAATGTGGTCAATTTGATTCGCTGTCCGTCCATCCGGAGATAGCCAGATTGATTTGTGAATATTTTTATGGGGGAAATTTGTGTTTCTTATAACCATATTACGAGCTGCTGTAAAATCAGTGATACTGTATCCATTATCTGTCGCGGTGGGGTGCAGACTATAGTTACCACCCATTTTGCCGAAAAGTCCTTCCTCACCGATTTTAGCAATGAACTTTCCAAGCACGATTTTTGCATAGTACTCAAGACAGAACCCATATGTTTTATCCATGATGTCGTAGAATTCATCCTTCGAGGAGTCTTCAATAGGATCTCGACAGTTGCGCATCTGGGTCAGCGACCGATAAAATGTTTCCCTGTCGATTGCAAACCATTCTCCCAGAATGTACGTTACCTCCACTAAATACAAACCCTTTATTGATTTTTCTCTGACAGTTCTCCAGCTCAGGAATATTTTTTTATTTAAATTGACACAGTCTTTTTTTTTTCTCTTTTTAACATACTATTTTTTACAGTTAGCAGTTTTGGTAGTTGCAGTCTTAATTTTAGTTAACTTTATTTTGTTTCATTTTTTTAACTTTTTTTTTGTTTTTTTCATATAATTATTTATATTGTTATTATTATAAATTATTATAATATTTTTAAAATTAATTTAATTAAAATCATAAAATAAATGTAAAACTCTAAGTATAAATTAAAATTTAGAATAAAATTTTAATGTAATGTATTTGAGTTAAACATAAATAAGCAAGCAAATAAGCAAACAAATCATAATGGTGGAACTTCGGATTACGCATCACAACTCCATAAATTTGTGTTAAATCTCTATCATCACATCCCACATTCAATCACCTTTATTCACATAATTTTCATAAAATCGATACTCAAATCATCAAGTACAATCACAATTTCATTGAATTAACAAGTAGCGAAGTTTAATGTCTCGGCACATTATTTTCATTTACTCAAGTCCAGCAGTTAAAAAAATAATGGTGAATATGAAAAATGGGCACAAAAAGCAGTTGACTACAAAATAACTTTAACATAAAAAAAAATCAACACAATATTATTATCATTTCATTTTGTACTGTTTAAAAATAAATTTTTTCACAGGATTGTAGATGCCCTCATCATAAATTAAAAAAAAAGAAAAAACAAAAAAAAATTAAGTTTTTCCCATTATTTATCGGTGCTGTTTTTTAGTTTTTTTTTTTTTTCAAAATTAATTTTTTTAAAATTCATTGTCAATGATAAGATGTTACCCCCATTTACGTATAGCTGACTTTATTATATTTTGTTCATTGTCTCTTAAAGCATCAGTAGCACATTGTTTAATTATAAAACAACCTTCTTTAATTCCCTCACCACCCTCCTACCACCTTAACCACCATCCCCTAAATCTATGATTCATTCAACATACATCTAAATTTAAAATATGGTATCTACTTTTTTTGTAAAATCATAAAATGCCACCTTTCTGTGTATATTCGTCCTTTTTTGTATCTTATATTGATATTATATTAGATATTATACAACGTGTATACCAACTTAGAAGGAGAAGAAAAAGAACAAGAGAAGTTTAAATATAAATTTATTCGTCTGGGCCTGAAATGTTTAAATATGAAACTTTTCAAGAAGGAACATTTTTTTTTATTATTTTTTTTTTTTTTGTATTTTAATTTTCTTTTCTATTTTGTCTTTTGTTATTATTGTTGTTATTGTTTTTGTTGAAAAATTAATTATGCAGATTTACAAAGAAAAAACTTCATTAAAATACGGGTGGGCACAAAATAAAAAGGAGTTTTTTTTTAGTTTCATGTTTTTTTTTTATTATTTTTCATTTCTACTCTAATTTAAATATTTTTAAAATTAATTGTAAAGTTTTCAAAATTTTAATATATTAATAAATTATTATAAAATTGATATTTAATTTAAAGTTATTTAATTAAATGCCAAACATTTTTTTTTTTTTAATTTAAATAAAATATTTTAAATTTTGGAAATTTAAAGAAAAAATAATTTATTCATTTTAAAAATATAAAAAAATTTAAAGCATCAGTAAAGTGTGAATTATACTCAATTTGATCAGTTCCTTTTCTATTAACGATTGAAAATTATTTTTGTTATAAGAAAAACAGTCTTTTTACTTTTTATAATATATTTTCATAAATATAAATAACTCACTTACACTCTTTCAAACAACAATAAATTTGAATTTGAATAACAGCTTCTGCTAGTTATAAAAACTTTAAACTTTAAACTTTTTTGATTCTCTGTATAAATATTATTTTTTTTATTTTTTAATATATTGTTTAATAACTCTGGAATAAGTAGTTTAATTTTGATAAATATTAATTTTTATATTTTATTTAATGAAGGAATAAGTAAATTGTCTTTTATGTAAAAATCAATCCAACGATACTTACGTTACATTTCTATTTTTTATTTTCTTTATTTTATATTTTTAAACAAAAATTGGGATTATTGTTGTTATTATTAATGGCTAAATTTTTCTTGTGTATTTTAGTTCATTTTCCTTGGCTTACATCTCCACTATATTTCAGATAAGTGTGTGTTTTTTTTTTTTTTTATAACTAAAAAATCCGGATAAAAACGCTTTATAAAAACTGAAAACTGCGGTCCCCTACCATGTAAGAAAAAATATATCGCAAAATTTTGATTTCGAAATGCGTAAGTGAATTGTTACCATGTATCAAAAACGCATCCCAAAACTGTGTGGCTATTGAATATTTTTTAAATTGACATTGGTTTTTTCTAAAATTTAAATTTATCAAAATCTAATTTACGATATATAAGGAAGCATTTGTATGTGTATTAGATGGAATTAAAGATAGCCTAAAGTACGTTCATTATCAATACCACAGAGTATAATAAAACTAGCGGCTAAATTGATATTTTTGACAGAAGGTGTGACCACAGGAATTGGCCAGGATATAAATATAGCATTTTACTAACAATCGGTTTCTGCATTTATTTGATCAGGTAAGCTTTGCCACAATCTATTCGATTTTATTTTAGCATCCACTGTTCTTAAATTAACGGATATTCGAGAACAGTGGATGCTAAAATAAAATCGAATAGATTGTGGCAAAGCTTAAAATCCACCATAATTTGAAATTGCGATTGTTTTGTAGTTTACTTACACGTATATGTGTAAATGTATTTAAAATGTATTTTACTTACATACATTTCAAAAATATTTCCATAAACAAAGCGACAAAAAATACATAAAAAAAAAAATGTGGAAATAGCATTTTATGGTAGCTACGATAATACTTTAACATACGCAAAATTTCTAAAATTCGTATTACATGGCCACATTTTGACATGCGAAAGTAGCAATAAATAGTAGCCTACGTAATTTCTAAAATTTTCCGATTTTTACAATTAATTTTTTTAGTAATATAGACTACACATGTAAAAAACCCCAGATCTGTACTAGTTAGGGATTGCAATACCGGGTATCCGGATTAAAAAAAACTATAATCTTGACATATTGTTGCGATATCTGATACCGGTATATAATGAAAAAAATACCGGTATTTCGGTATTTTACAAAATATCATTTTTTTTTTAAATATAATAAATTTTAACATGTCTATGTCTATTTTATAAAATCTCTATCGATTTAGAATTCAATTACGACATACTTCAGAACTCAAAGACGTACAGTTCTGTAACAAGTTAATCAATTTTTATATATAAGATCACAATCACAATATAATTCTTTCCTCGATTCTATTTCACGATTTTATTCCGACAAATTATTAATGCAGCTAAATGCTTCATAGGTTTTTTTACCTTCTCCAGTAGTACATTGTGTCATTGTAATAAGATAAATGAAAAGCAAAAAAGAATAGGCTGACATCTTGAAAGGATAAATGGCCTAATAATGTGGCTGCACATTAATATGCTGGCACACCGATATAGAAATAAAAAAATAAACAAATATAATTGTAGGAAATTCCAACGACGTAGGTGCAAATAACAACAATGAGGGTTTTAGCGTCAATGATATATCCTTAAAAATTATCCATAAACACAGAGGAAATTGATAAAGGCGGTAATATATTCACAAAATCCTTCCAAATTATCGCCTACGCTGACGATATAGCAATTGTAGCTAAAAATTATAGGAAAATGGCAGAACAATTTATTATACTAGAACAAAAGACAAGACAAGTTGGTCTGGAAATTAACGAAAACAAGACAAACTATATGAAAATGACAAGGAAAACCGATCAAAGAATACCACAAAATATTACCATCAACAACTTTAATTTTGAAGGTGTCACAAACTTTAATTATCTTGGTGTACTAATAAAAAATGACAACAGTATGCACTCGTGTATACAGGAGCGAATAAATGCAGGAAACAGAAGTTACTATGTTAATAAAAAATTACGACAATCCAAAATTCTTACTTGTGACAAACAAAACTTGTGATATATAAAACAATAATTAAACCAATAGTAATATACGGATGTGAATGCTGGACACTTACATTAAGAGACGAAGAACATTTACGTATATTCGAAAGAAAAATAATCCGAAAAATCTTTGGCCCAAAAAGATTACAAAACGGAGAATATCAAAGAAGGAATAACGAAGAAACCAATAATATAATACAACATGAAGATATTGTAAAGTTTGTAAAGCCACAACGACTAATATGGGCAGGGCATATAATAAGAATGAACGAAAATCGCCCTCAACAAAGAATTTTCAAAACAAGGCCACTATATACATAATTGAGCAAGAGGCAGACGAAGAAGCAGATGGAAAGATAATATCGAAAATGACTGCCAAAAAATGAATGTACAAAATTGGCAGAGTTCTGCGGAAGATCGATTTAAATGGAGGAATATCACGAAGAAGGCTCTAGCTCACCCCGACCTGTAACGCTAAATGCAGAAGAAGAAGAAGATATATCCATAAAAGAAAAATTACAGATAGCGATCGATAAAAAATTAAAAAAACCAGTTTCATCGGTAAACACAAGTTCTTAAGGACTCGAACAAACAATTAAAAGATAAATAACTTTTTTTTAATCTGAAATAATATTAGAACTGAATCAGAGTGTACATGATCATTTGTTAACGATCCCGCCTATTAGTTTAGACGCGGAGAGAGCTTCAACGCAACTTTACTTTGCATTTTTGCAATCAAATTAGATACAGATTGAGTGATAATACTTTAGATAAATTGTGTTTTCTACGAGCTCATTTTTTAAATTAATAATATTGTTCCAATTTGGCCAGTTTGGAAAGTTTTGCAATCTTTAAAAAATATATATTACATAATTATATTTTTGAAATATATATTACAATATATAATATATTTAATATATGAATTAAAAAAATTTATTTTCTAATGTCTTTTTTCATTTTCTTAAAACCGGTATAAAAACAGTATCCCGGTATTGCAATCACTAGTACTAGTCTATATAACATTTTTCATTAATATTTCCAGGAATACATATCGCTTAGTTCTGAAATTGACATCAAAGCAATAATATATATTATTCAGGACATAGACTTGTAACAATTCTAAGATCATAAGCGGGGAAGTACAATAGATCTGAATAGATCGCTTTTACTTTGAACTATCAAAAAAAATACCATCTTTATGTCCAAATTACAAGTCTGACACTAATAATGACTGTCTTTAATATTTTATTAATAAATTAAAAATATTTATAAAAATGTTTAATAATGTTATGACTCCCACACCATCTGTACATTATCTAAAAGAAACTAATTTGTTTTTTTTTATAAATTTTAATTTTAAATTTAACAAAATTTATCTAACACTTCTATCTGAAATTTTTATCTATACAAATACACATACACACATATATGTATTTAAATATATATATATATATATATATGTAAATTAAATTAATTCGCTAGAAACAATTTAAGTCCTTTGAACTTTTTCACCGTATTGAATTTAAAATTATAAAAAAAGCGAAAACAAAAACAAACAGTAAAAAACAATAATAATAATAAAACTTAAATGCACTAACATTTGACCCCATTCAAAATACAAATAACATGTATAATAGAAATAGTAAATATTAAAAATAGTAAATAAAACTGGTAACAAAAAAAAAAAAAAACACTTTGCTGGTATATTTAAAACAGAAAAAATAAATAAATAAATAAACTTAAAAGCAAAAAAAAAAAATAAATAAAATCTAAATAACACCATCTGCATACGAGTAAATGTGACAAAAATAAAATTATTTTATTCTAGTTTGTGTTTTTGTTTTTCTTCTGAAAATCTCAACGCAAAAAACCGCACAACATTACAAATTTAAAAGTTTTTTGTTTTGTGTTACAAAAGAATTATACTCCACGGTGTGTGAATTCGTTATACATACTTTGTATTGAAATTTTTATATTGCTAAAGTTCATTTTAAATTCTTAATGTACTTCTTAAGTCTAGTTTATAACACTTTTTTTTTTTGTTTTAATTAAGAATTTTTTTTACGATTTCATCTTTTAATTTCTTACTTTCTTGTTCATTTCTTCTTCATCTTTTAATAGGATTACATTCTGTCTATTATTCTTATACAATTTTATATTTTATTTTTATAGACACATTTTTACTTAATTGGACAAAACTGTAGGATGAACATCGTAACACTGATTTACGTATAGTGTCTTGCCATACTAACAAATCATACAAAATAAGTAACTTGAATTTTTTGTACTTATGTTATATGAACTATATTGTAACTGTGGAAAATCTCATGATCTAATAAAATAGTTCTGTTTTATTTTGAGTAAAATTTAAGCCTGGGTCTGTGTTGTAGTCAGATGCGTATTTTAACTCTTGTTTATAAAAGAATAAATCAAATATTTTACTTAATTTAAACTGTCTTTATTGAATCGACATGTTAATGTTTTTCGTTCTACAAAACGAATGAACGTTTTATATTATGACAGCTTTCAACAATAATGGTATAAACAGAATTGAGGCGACTAGTGACAGATACAGCTACTGGCGATAAATACATCACAAAAACTCTTAAATATTTACTTAATTTATTAATTTTTCTTCAAAAGCCATTTCAAAGAATGTAAAAGAAAACAGATTTACTTTTAATATTTTAATGTTGTTGGAAATTGTTTACGATTAATCATATGCTCAACTATATGCTACAAAAGTAGCTGGGCGTCGGATACAAAAATAGAAATTTTTCTAATATGTATCCGTCGTCCAACTACAGTATCCGCAATTGTGTTTATGTGCATAAAAAATTTATGGGGCTATTTTTTTGACAGAAGTTGCAGCTGAATCTGTCGCTAGTCACCCCAATTCTGTTTATACTATAATACTTTTTTACATCGACATCTCATTATTGTAACAATGGCATATACAGTAAAACATATCGTTTATATTTATTTTAAATAACAACAAGCAATAACACGGGTTCAATCAAATCCGCTGAGAGATAAATTCGTTTTCCCCACTATACGATAGCACTAGCGACACTAAGTAGACTACTATTAAGCAACTACTTTGTCTTCTTCCTTTCTTTAAAATAGGCATTTAGTGCCTATATACATATTTTCTCTTCAATTTTGTGATAACGCCAGCATTCATATCATCTTTTTGGAGACTTTCCTGGTAGACGTTTGACATTGATTTGGCCATTCATTACTACCTTCGCCAGTCAGCCTTCTGCCATTCTATTTACATCTTCTTTCCAGTCTTTCGCCTTTTTCGACTCCAACGGATAATATCTTAAATATCACATGCGTGTCTCATGTCGCTGGTACGTTTAATATAATATATTAAATACCTTAATATTTGCCTCAGAGTTTATATTTTCTGTTTTGATTTAGAAGTGGCCGCTATTTGTCTCAATAGCGTACGTTAGTATTAGCTGAATACAGCTTTTGGAGTTGGTGAGTAAATCCACAAAAAAGAAAATCCATAATGTTAAATTTTTATATTTATTTTCGGCAAAGGGCAATATATTTCTTTTAATACAGTTTGGTAATCCTGATGTCTTAGTTAAATAATATTTTTTTGTGGATTTTTTTTTTGTGGATTTAGTCATCAACCCCAGCTTTTGTATATTCGTGTTTTATTTTCCTGTATTTGTTTCTTCATATAACATTTCTTAGATAACCTAAAATGGCTGCGGCTTTTCCTGCTTTCCGGTTCATATTTCTGTTTTTGTATTCCGAGAGCTATATTACTTCCAGATATTTAAAATTTAGCACTTGTTCGATAGTTTGATCGTTAATAGATAATTTACACCTGATGGAATCTTTTGAAATAGTCATGTTGTACAATTTTGCATTTTCACTAAATGTGAATAATAATCTTTGCAGATCATCACAGTTATCTGTATTACAGATATTGTGTTATTAACGTTTTTATCGCTGATTCGATATCGCCAAGAAGTGTTAACTATATTTCTGATTATTTTATCCATTAATTTAAACAGAATTGTACTGAGACTTTGCCTAATACCTGTGGATGTAGCGATATTCTCAATGAGCACGTTATTTAATTTTGTTTTTGTTTTATTATTTGTATACAGATCTTGCTACAAATAAGTCCTATTAAACTGTGATTGACTTCTACTTTGTAAAAATAATAATAATGAAAGTCCAAATACTTTCTTAAAATATGACTATTCTGGTTTTTATACAAAAACGTCAAAACAACAAGGATATTTTCAAATGTCCTTTTCGTCCTTAAAGGATAAGATGCGTCACTAAAGATATATATTTTTGGAAAGCTAACAACACTAGCTTTGCTTGGGATATCGTCGTTAGGTTCTAAGCCGATACAACATCTCCCTTAGAAGAGCTTAGAATATTAATATAACATTAGAGTTATGCTAAAGCCCTATACTCCTAAGCAGAATAAAAAAAACGAAGCAACTTTTAAAACAAAAAAAACATAAATGGTGTTTACACCAGAACAGCTACAGCCGACGTAAGTTCGTTTTAATTATAGTAAATAAAAATATTTTAATGTATATACCATATACACATTCCTTAGTTAACCAAGTCTTCGTCCCCATGGTAATAATTTGTATACAAATATACAATTTAATTATAATTGAATTTCAAGAGGTTCCAATTCAAGAGTTTGAATAAAAGAAAACGATAGAATTAAAAACAAAATAATTTTAAAATAGTATCCTTTATATATGTATAGATACCTATCTAGATTCATATACAAAACACATTGGCAACGAAAAACATAAAAAAAAATTACATATCTGAATTGCGTTAAATCAAAAGTTAGAAAAAAACTAAAGCTTTAAATTGAAGCCAAATTAAAAATTCAAAGACTCACAAAGAATTTTCAATGATAATCACAATTTTTTTATATATATATATAATTATATATATAACTACTTGCAGTAATAAAACGACAAAACTTCTCAATACTGTTTTTAAAAGGAAAATTATTTCTGTTTTTTTACTTTGAACAAAAGCAAACTTCAAAGATCTTGTGAGTCTTCCAAACCACAAAATAGAGTTTTAACTTTCTATTTGAATTCAACTTTTCAATTGTTTTTATTTTTTTTTTTTTCTTTTTTTTTTTTTGTTGATTCTAGTAAATTATTTTGGCAAATGAAATCTTCGCTTCGTTTTTTGTAAAATCAAACAATTCACAATAGTTATACTCAGATGAACACAAAAATAAAAAATACAAAAATACAAAAAAAAATAACAGTAAATAAACGAATTCTTTAGCAAACATGCACACATTCTACTCACAATCACATACTGGCACAATTAAAGAAAATTTTAAAGAATTTGTGATATCCTTAAAACTACACATATGTATATATATATTTATATATATGTGTATATAATTATAATATGAGTATATATAAAACATTTCTTTGTATTTAAAGTTAAATGCAATTTTAAAAATATTCTTAAAACCATCTTAAATTTGAACTAAAATAAAAATATTTTCATCCTTCGGTAAATATAAATAAAAGCGAAAAACAAAAATAAAACAATAAATTAAAATATAACGGAAATTTTATTGTTTTACGAATAATTTAAGAATGCGTGAAGCTGTTAAAGCAAAGCAAAAAAACAGTGATTTGGAGAAAAACAAAAAAAATGTGAGAAATTATTGCACTGTGACAATTTTATTTATTTTATTATTTGATATCTTTAAAAAGAAAAAAAAAAACAGAAATAAAGAAAAAAAAAACAGTTTCAACAAATTTTAAAATAAAATTGGGTGAAAAAATGTTATTAATTTATTTTAATTTATTTAAATTTTATTAATTAATATTATACTAAGGAAAGAGAAAAAGATATGTATGTATGTATGTAAAAATTAATTGTTTTTAAAAATAAATATCTCTCAAAGGATAAAAACAAAATAACTTTAATAATTATTATTATCGGATTCATTTGTTGATTGTAGTTTTTCAATTCTTAAATTGAATTTTTGTTTTACAATAACACAAAAACAGGTAAGTATTCGAGCTTTATAGCTTATTTCGATTACTTTACTATCAACGATTTCTGATCACGGGGCAAATTCTAAAGCAACTACCAGAAAAGGCAATAATAAACATAACGAATTTTATAAATGCTGCATTTTGAATGAAATATGTGCCGAAATTGTGGAAACTCGCCGAATTCATCATGATACCCAAAGCTGCAAAACCACCGAATGAAGTTTCATTCTATAGACGAATTTCACTGCTGCCTATAATGTCAAAACTGTTCTAAAAAATTTATCTAAGAAGACTGAAACCTATTATTGAAAGAAAGAATATAATACCGGATCACCAATTCGGTTTTAAAGAAAAACATGCTAGAATAGACTAGGTACACAGAATAACAAACACTGTTGAAAAAGCTCTAGATGAGAAGAAGGTTTGTTCAGCAATCTTTTTGGATGTAGCTCAGGCATTCGATAAGGTGTGGCATAAGGGGGTTGAATTGTAAAATGAAAACAATCCTTCCAAAAGAACATTCGAAAATCATAGCAAGCTAGATTTTTAAAAGTATAATTTGAAGTTGATTGCTTATAATGTTATACGCAAAAATGTAAACAATAATATTTTTGTCGTCGAATGACGTCACAAATGTAGAAAGAGACATCAACAGACATGCGCAATATATTACCTTATTAATTCTTTATACCAGTGATGGCCAACAAGTTGATCGCGATCAACGAGCTATTTTTGGTCGATCAGGACAGTAAGAACATAGCATTAAAAAAACTTAATTTTTTCTTTTAAATTCTTAAAAAAAATATGTTTAAACCTAAATTCTATATTTATAGTTTGAAAAGAATTCAAAATTTAACAAAATTTTCGCTAAAGATTGAATATCATTAGTTATTAGTATTTATCTATTTCTGTTTCCATAGAAACGAAGTGAACAAATACATGAAATAATTATTACTGCAATTTAGTTTACATTTTAATCTAAGTAGGCTTTGTATATTTATGTTTATTTATAAGACATTTGAATTTGTTTGCTATTTCCATTTTCATACAGTTTAAATTTTCACTGATAGCAAGTCGGTCATTAAGTGTTAATTAACAATAAAGTAAATTCTATAATTATTTTAAACCAATTTTATTATGAGTGCAGTAAAGAAAATGAAAATTTATCATTTCAATGAAGAATGGGAACTTGCTTATTTCTTTATAATGATGAAAGAACAATGCTGTTGTCTAATATGCAAAACGTATGTAGCATTACCAAAAAAAGGAAATTTGGAACGGCATTTCATGTCGCTTCATGCTAAATATCAAACAGATTTCCCAATTAATACTGCAATTATAAAACATAAATTGACATTTTAAGTTCTGTTAATACATGACCTAAAAATACATGACTATAATATACAAACCACCCAGATGAGAAGGCACATGGTGGGACAGCTATTATAATTAACAACAAAATTAAATACAATGTACTACAAGAATATAAAAAGGAACACATACAAGCAACTTTAATACAAATTGAAGACATAGATGGGCCTATGGTTATATCGTCTCTCTACTGTCCTCCTAAACATAACATAAATATGGCACAATATGATCATTATATCAAGAGCTTAGGAAACCGACTCATTGTAGGAGGGGATTTCAATGCAAAAAACGCAGAATGGGGATCCAGAATCACAAATAGCAAAGGTAAAAAACTATTAAATACTATAAAAATTAACAATTGTAAGCACCGAAGCACTGGAGAGCCTACTTATTGGCCAAGTGACATAAACAAAAAGCCCGACCTAATTGATTTTTGTATACTAAAAAACTTGACTATGGATAAAATGACAATCAAATCATGCTTAGAGCTATCATCTGACCATTCACCTATAATACTAGAATACAACACGATTGCCTTATTAGAGCAACAAGAATGCACTCTCACATAACAAAAAAACAGATTGGGAGACTTTTCGCGAAATAATACAATTAGAGTTAAGCACTAATATCAGTTTGAAATCAGCAAGGGAGCTCGAAAGTGCTATTGTATATTTTGGTGACGTGATCAGCGAAGCCTCTATCTGATCAACACCTAGCATAAGTTAATGATAGGATAAAGAAGAAAATAAAAGAAAAAAGGAAATTAAGGAAAAAATGGCAAATTACAAGATCACCAGAAGATAAGAGAATCTTAAACAAAGCTATTAAAGAATTAAAATAAATACTGAAAGAGCAACAAAACAAAGGAATTAAAAATTATCTAAGCGAATTAACAGCAACATCTGAAACTAACTACTCCTTATGGAAGGCTACAAAAAATTTGAAACAAACGACTCCACATAACCCTAATATTATGAAAAGCAATGGAACGTGGGCTAGAACAAATAATGAAAAAGCAATATTACTCTCCGAGTTCTTCAAACAAACATTCACAAATGAAAACAACAATACCTGCAGTCTACCGATAACTAACTATGAAAATAATGAAGTCAACATTAAATGGGTCCCTACAGGAGAAATAAAATTATGCATCAAAAAGAGAATAAAACATAAAAAATCTCCCGGTTATGATTTACTGACAAGTAAAATAATGAAGGAGCTGCCTGAAAAAGCAATTGAATTTCTAAGAAATATATTCAATGCTATATTTAAGTTGAAAGAATTTCCTAAAGTCTGGAAGGTAGCCCAAGTCATACCTATACTTAAACCTGGAAAAGATGCTACATTAGCAACATTGTACCGACCAATTAGTCTCTTGCCTATTCTTTCAAAAATATTCGAAAAACTATTTTTTGATCGACTAGAACCAATATTAGTACAAAAAAATCTAATACCGAATCACCAATTTGGATTCCGACGACAACATTCAACAATACAACAAGTCCATAGAGTGATAAATCAAATAGCTATGGACCTGGATGATAAAAAGTTCTGTGTTGGTATCTTCTTAGATGTGGCAAAAGCGTTCGACAAAGTCTAACACGAAGGCCTACTACATAAACTGAGAAACTTCTTGCCAAAGGGATATTACCTAATTATAAAAAGCTATTTAAGTGATCGTTATTTCTTTGTTAAATACAAGTCTGAATGTTCAAATCTAAGTAAAATAGAAGCAGGAGTACCACAAGGCAGTGTTTTGGGTCCAGTTTTATATCTCCTGTATACAGCTGATAGTCCAATACCAAGAAAACAGAATACACAATTAGCAACATTTGCAGATGATACTGTTCTACTTGCTTCACATGACTGCTTAAAAACAGCTACTAAACAGGTACAAAAAATTATGAATAAAACAATGACTTGGTTCAAAACTACTCAAGTTATATATACAACAAGAACTCGATACGATCCTGAACCAATAATGATAAATAATAAAGAAATAAAAATCGAAAATCAAGCTAAATACCTAGGGATGCACATTGACAATAAATTGACATGGAAGAACCACATAATCCACAAACGTAATCAAATAAGGCTAAAATCCGGACAACTACAATGGCTTTTGGGAAATAAATCTAAATTGACAATGAACAACAAGCTGCTACTTTACAAAACAATCATAAAACCGATTTGGACATATGGTGCAGAAATCTGGGGTACCTCAAGCAATACCAACATTAATTTAATATAATGAGCGCAATCAAAAATAATTAGAACGATAGCGAGAGCCGAATGGTATGTGAGAAATGATGATCTACACCGTGATTTAAAAATACTAACAATAAATGAAGAAATTAAAAAGACAAGTTTAAAATATCAACCCATTCTAATAATGAAATTAGCACTCTACCAGAACAAGAAAGAATAAGAAATAGACGCCTGAAAAAATACAGACCACATGATTTAATAAATAGATTTTAAGTTTAAAAAAAAAAAAAAATAAGCAAAAATATAATGTAAATGAATTTTAGAAAAAAATTACTATATAAAATGATTGTATAGTTATACTCTACCCAAAATGTAAGGAAAATTACTAGGTGTCTTATATTAAGACAGATGTAAATAAAAATGGGAAAAAAAAAAAAAAAGTTCTGTTAATGAATCAATTATTTTATTTTATAACTTTATTTATCGTTCTTTATTTTATAATGCCAAAGTCGATCGCAAGTTAAAACAAGTTGGCCACCCCACTTTATACCATGGACGAAAGCTTGCTTCAATTTTATTGTGCAAATATATATCATCATCCAGTAGATTAGTAAAACACTGCTACCTTTGATTAGAAATGAAAAATAAACTAAGCCAAAAACATGCTGTTAGTAGTAGGAATATTTAAATATCATCAATTATCAAATTTTTAAAGTTTTTTTTTTGCACAATAAATTAAATATTTATTAATAAAAAAATAAAAAAATAAAACTATTTAAAAAAAAAAAGCGCACATCGAAATCAGTATACCATCATCATATTTTAAAATTCTCTCCGCAAAATTATTGACATTTAAAATAATATTAACTTCATAATTATAAAATTCCTTTGACATTTTTCAAAAATAAAATTATTATCTAGACAATACAACAAAAAATCGATCACCACTAATGATTCTCTTTTTTTCTTCCTTTATTTTCTATAGCATAGCAAACAGCAAACAAAAAATCATATCAAACCAGGAAACCACAAAAAATGCAGTATGAATAAAATATGCTTTATCATACCAGTATTATTTCCTATACACCAACACCACCATACACCACCATACACCACCACAATTTTTACAATAACAAAATTTTCCTTAATGTGCAAAATAATTCTCTTCTGCCCATGTAAGAAGAAGAAAAATCATTTTAAAAAGTTTGTCACCCATAGTAAAATGTTTTTCCGGTCAAATAGAGCCAATATCATGGCAAGGAAAAACAAAGAAAAATTAGAATGAGAAAGGAGAGAAAAAAAGGACAAAAAAAAGGTGAAATAAAAAAATTATACGAAACATGATAATGAAAAAATAGGAATATATTCTCATACAATTATATTTATTATATATATATATACAATTTATGTATATATATAAACACACAATTTGTTATTCTTCCAACACTACTGACCGACAACCATAAAATTTACACTAGTATCTACGTAAAAAAAAAAAATTTTAAAAAAAAAACAACAACAAGCATAAAGTCTGGACCTTAAAAAGATATCATCCATTTTCTTTTCCCCACCGATCTCTTTTGCACATGACATCCACCAAAGCGAAATAAATAAAACGAGAAATAATAATAAATGTGGAAAATTTAATTTTACAAAAAGGATCTCAAATTGCACAAAAAGAAAAACATAAGACCTCTCTCTACATGTATATACACATTATGTATATACATATATATGCATGTACTTTCCAATTTATTACGATGTTTCAAGTAAAATAAGACAAAAAAAAAGCATAATAATAATAAGAAAAAAAAATCAGAAAATAACACTAACAATAACATTGATGATGACATCTCTTGTACAATTTCTACAATATTTCTTCTTAGATATGAGAATGGTAGGAATTGAAAAGAAATCAAAACAAAAAAACAAAAAAATTAAATCCAGAAGGATAAAAAAAAAATCTTTTTTTATATACCCGTAATCATGTACTCGTATATTTCTGATTGACTGCAGTCCAGATCCTCATATCCTTCAGCTAAAGTTGACGCGTCCAAGAATTGAATTTGCTGTGATTTTCTATTTTTTTTTTTTCTTCTTTTATTTTTTTTTTTTTTTACATTTATATTTAACCGTCTCAGGATATTATATTCTAAAGTACATATGAATGTACACATAGAATATAATATCACGGTGATGATTTAAGGAAACTAAGATTAAAAAGTGTGAAAGGACTAAAAGAACTTTGCTTTAAGGGTTACAAAAAAATTATTTCAGACTTATCAAAAGAATCTATAGAAGAAGAAAAAATAAAATTATTAAAAATGTAAATCAGAGGAAATAGGAAATTATTGGAAGAAAAAAATATACATAGTTAATTTTTTATTTATGTACAAAATTTTTAAATTAAATTTTTAAATAATTATGATTTGATGCATAGAAGTACAAAAAAATTTAACAACAGACTAGGCTTACAGACGTTATTATTTTTTTTAATTAATTCATTTACATTGGATTCTAAAGGGAAATCCACTAATACTAATCTAACCGAATTAGTCTCTTTTAGTCTCAACTCCATGGAAAAGGAGCTAGAAGTGGATTCGATGGCTACCGACTTTAGTCAGGCTCTCGATAAACTGTCCCATATAGTGTCATTTTATTTAAACTTCGTGCTCATTATAGATTGGATGAGTTCATATTTATGCAACAGAGTGTATCACGTCCTTTTCTAGGTCTAATGTTTCAAATCCCTTCAATGCTAAATCGGATGTCCCACAAGGTAGCCACTTAGGCCCTCTTATCTTTATCTTAACCACAAACGATGTACATAATATTATAAAAAATTCTCACATTCTAGTGTACGCTGACGATATGAAAATATTTAAACAAATCTCATCTCCGCGTGAATCTCATCTTTTTCAGAGTGACGTTAATAACTTCGCTATTTGGTGTTGTAATAATAACCTAACACTTAACGCTAGCAAATGCCAAAGTATCACCTTTTCCCGTAAAACGGCAATATCAGCGTGTTATTATAGTATTAACGGCGTTATTATCTCTAATGTCACATCCACGAAAGACTTAGGTATTTTATTAGACACCGAACTAAATTTTAGATCTCATGTAGATAATATTGTCAGTAGAGCTAATTCAGCTCTTGGATTTATCAAAAGATGGTCATATGTCACCAGAGCTTTATATTTGACTATTGTAAGACCATTACTTGAATATGCATCTCAGGGTGATCATACCTTTTCATCAAGTTCACATAGACAGGATTGAATCTGTTCAACGTAGATTCGTTCGTTTCGCTCTTCGTGGTCTTCATAGACAAACCCATATAACTTACCCCCTTACAGAGACCGCCTTAAACTTCTAGGTCTGCAAAGTCTCTTTATTCGTCGTGAAGTGGCTGATATTATATTTGTACACCAAATTCCTTCAGGTGCAGTTGACTCGGTTGGTATTTTAGAACACATAAACTTCAAGATCAAATTTCGTTCTCTTAGGCATTCTGCCCTCTTTCGTTTTTGTATCTTTGAATAATGAGCGTTTTGCATGTGTTGTATTTTTATATATGTATGGATATATATTTTTATTATTTTTTTTTTTTTTCGACATAATTTAAAAGTGAAAAATTTTGATTTAGCCTATTTTGACATGTTGGAAGATAGTCTAAATCTATGATATAATTTTGACTTCTGAGCATATTGCTTATTGATTTTTGTTCTTTGATTTTCCTTGACATGTTGGAAGGCAAATCAAAGTTACTAGATTTTTAAACATTTTTTCCGTTTATTGATTTTATTTTTGTTTCTGTTTTTAGTATTCTATCCATTTATTACTAATTACTAATTTCCTTAATCGTGTTTACTAATTCCCTCTTTTTTTGTTTTGCATGCTTGTTTTAAGCATTTCCTGACCTAATTCTCTCCTTACTAACACATTCTTCATTAAGGGTTATCACGTGCTTGTATTCTTTTTTGAATAAATAAAATATAATAATAAATATTAAAGTTTAATTAATGAAAGTTCATTGAGTGTATGCTCGTCACAGTATTACATACTGAATAATTTAATTTATTAAAATTTGTATATACTTTTAATACGAAGAGTTTTATTCGTCCATGCACTGTAATGACCTTGTATACGACACTCCTAGTCATATGCTAAATAATAATAATAATGAGAATGGTGACTCCCCGCGTGCGCGGCACGGGAGGGGTAATTGGTCGTTGGGACATTATTATTATTATTAGATTATATTATCACTCTGTACGAGCAATAATTGGGCTCATTTGAGAATTCTTAAATAAATAAATAAAATAGACTTTAGAGTGTTAGGCATAACATACATGTATATGTAAATAACGTTTAATATTTGTGAAGTTACGATTGATTTAGTTAAAAGACCTCAGTATTTCAACATACATATAGCTCAGTAAATACATTCACAAGACTTAAATTTTCTTATAATCAAAAGATCAATTAGTTTGATTTCAAAATATTAACAGAATTAACGAAGGACACTTAGCCATTGAAACAAACCCTTATTACATAAGTACAAAAATTAAATGAAATATAATTAAAAAAAAATTAAAACTACAAAATTTATTATTTAAAATAAAATTCCATAATTGTTTATTAATTCAATTTTGACCGTAAAATTTTACAATATTCCCACTGTTCTTACAAAGTTTAAGTTTTAGTTGAGGAAATCATTTTACTTTTGTCGTTTTTCTTCTTTTATTTTTTTTTTTTGCTCAACTTTATTGAATGTGATGAGAATGACACCATCACAAGATAGAGAATTTCAAGTAGATAAAAAAAAATATATATATAAAATAAAATTAAATAAAATAAAACGAAAGAATTAAATCTAGAAAAAGTATAAGTATCCTTTAGTACTTGAAATAACAAAATCAAAAAAAAAAAAAAGAAAAAATAATAATAAAAAAAAATTTATATAAAAATGAAAATGTATTTTTCTAAATATAATACAAAACTATATAGTCGGATTTGATGTCTGTTTACGAAAGTACTCAACCACAAATGAAAATGAACTGATAAAATAATATAGGTATATAAATATAGATACATTTATATATGTATATATATTTCTACTATGATTTAAAATTATTTTTTAAAGATTTGCAATTTTCTAATTAAAAAATTAAACAATAAATTTAATAATAAAATTTATTTTTTCTTGAATAATATACAAAGTGAATCAATTCATTCATATGTTCTCTATGGATGGTTCGTCATCGTTGCACTCAATATATTATTGTAAGTTTATTAAAATCTATACTTTTTTATAACAAAAAAATATTTAAAATCTGATATATGAGTATGTTGGCAACTCTGAATTGAGAATATATTGAACAAAATTAATATGGATGAAAGACTATTAACAATAATAATAGTTATTGTCAGTGAATATTCCAGGTCCTTCAATTAATAATTAAAATTATGACAAACAAAAAAACAGATTTTAAAATTTAAAAATATTCACTACCACTTAAGCTATTGTAGTGATGATGATTTAATGATGTTTTTGGCAATTAAAAGTCAATTTTGCTTTCACTAAGCAGTCACAAATAATTAGATTAATTCGACTAATTAGTCACAAGCACTGACGAAAAAAGTAATAATGAATTTTTTCAAAGTCAAAATTAATTTATTATTGAAAGGATTTATTATCTATTAGGTTAAAATTTAGTCAAAAAATCAAAATAAAAAATTTATTAAAAATAATTACCAAAGCTCCTTGGTACGTAAAACAAGCCGCAAATGGGTTTATTGTGATAACCCGTATTTGTTAGTTAGTCTCTGAGTCTTTCAAGATACATGATTTTGTGTTCACATCCAGAATATTCTTCAATGGTATGGTGGGGATAGCTCTTATTGTTCGAAGAACGTTGCAAGGATGAACTCCAAAGATTAACAAGGAATTATGCTGGTCAATTATTAAATCATCCTAACTAATTAGCACGAAATATTTTAGGCATACCCACCCTTAGTGAGCAGATTATTTTATTTTTATTTTTTATCTTCAATGGTGGTTCAATGATAGCTCTTATTGTTCGAGGATTACAAAAGCATTCAATATGGTAAAGCCATCATATTTTGTTAGCTAAACTTTAAAATATTGGTTTCCGTGGCTTTATGTATGATTAGCTTTCTTCCTATTTTTAACTCGAGATCTCAAAAAGTAAAAATTGGGAATTTTTCAAGTTCTGAGAATATACTTAACATTGGTGTTCCTCAAGGATCAGTCATAGGACCAGCTTTGTTTCTTATTTATATTAATTCTATTTTTAATCAAAAACGGTATGGGAAACTAACTGATTTTGCTGATGATATTGCTTGTGCTTATGGTAGTTCTAGTCCATTGAATTTTGTTCCTGAACTTAACCATGATCTAGACGTATTTAGGAAGTCATTTTCCGTTCATAGATTGATAATTAGCAGTAAAACAAAAATTATGTTTTTTAACATTTCTGGTACTAGCTTAAAAGGTTCTAGTTTAAAATACCACTCATTTAGTTGCAAACAATTTTTTGAATCTAAATGAGTTTATTTCACTATTATCTATTAAATTGTTCAATGAAAGCACTAGCTGTACAGATGAATGTTTTACTGTTGAAGAAGTACCTTGTTTCAAATATCTTAGTGTATTGATTGATGAAAAGTTGAAATGGTCAGATCATACCTCTCAGTTAAAGCAATATTTTTTGGCTTCAATTAGTAGCATGTTTTATTTGAGTAAAGTGTGTTCACAAAAGGTAATGATTATGGTATATTATGCTATTTTTGAATCTAAGCTCCGTTATGGTGTAATGAATTGAGGGGGTGCTTATTTTAATAAAATCAAAACACTATTGATTTCCCAAAAGCATGTGATTAGACTAATCAGCCGAGTGAATCGTTTTTGTAATAGTTTTGTTTAATTTCAAAGGTTGTGTATTCTTCCGATTAGACATCTATATAAGGTTTTAAAAATGTTTTCCAGAGAAGTGGCTATTGGCGGACCATGATTTTTTTCATCATAATTTAAGGGCTAATGCTCAACTAACGGCTGTGGTTTCTTCTCACAATGCATTTTACAAAAAAATGTTTGATATTGTTGCCCGTAAATAGTTTAACAGTCTTCCGGCATCTCTTAGAATTATTAGAGTACTTTCTGTATTTATTAAAAATTTCAAAGCTTAGATTATGCGTTTTGACTATAATCATGTTGAAAACTTAAATACTATAGCTTAACCTTTGATATTTATTTTGTTTTCTTTTTTGATGTTTTGTACAGGATTGTTCTGGAACCTCTGATATATTTTTTTTATATTTTTTTGTTCTCTTAATCTTATTTAATATTATTTTTATACGTTTTGATATTTGTAAATTTTTAATTTATTATTTTTTGAATTTGTTTTTAATATGTGTTATCCCCCCTAAAATAAAATAAAAAAAAAAATTAACGCTGCGAGGATGAACTCCAAGGATTAACAAGTAATTATACTGGTCAATTGTTAAATCATCCTAACCAATTAGCACAAAATATTCTAGGCAAACCCACCCTTAGTGAGCAGATTATTTTATTTTTATTTTTATTTAATTCAATTAATCGAAAAGAGCCTAACAGCTCGTATAGGGTGTATATATTTAATATAAATTTAAAATTAAAAAAAAAATCACCCTATCAGTGTTACCTACCTAATTCTACTTCAAAAAGATCTGAATTCATTTTTTGGATTGGTGTGTAAACAAAAAAAATCCTTTACTCAATATTGAAAAGTGTAAACAAATTAAATTTACCCAGCGTTCTTCTCTTATACTTAGTAACTTAGCAAAATCAGAGAATTTGAATATAATCTGCCTACACATATTATAATAATGAAAGGAATCAACTGAAAAAAGTCATCAGGATATAATTTGATCACTGGAAATATATTACACATATTACAACCGACACAAATCTTCAATGCGGTCAAATTTTTCCCGAACCAATGGAAGATTTCGCAAATTCTAATTACATTCAAACCACGCAAAACATCTAAAGATGTCAAATCATATTTCTGTTGTAGCTAATCAGTATTCTTCCAGTGTTATCTAAAGTGATGAAAAAACTAATGCTACGACGTCTTCCACCAATAGTTGAGCGAAAAAAATTAATCCCGGCACACCAATTTGGTTTCAGACATAAACAAATTAACTAAATTAACAAATTAAATAAATGAAGATTTTAAAAACAATTCGACAAAGTCTGGCACAAAGGAATTCTCTACAAATTAAAACAAAATTTACCATATCACTACTATGAATTGTTAAAAAGCTATCTAGAAAATCGCCATTATTTTGTCAAACAAAATGAATATTTTACCAGCCTCAAAGAAACTCATTCGAGAGCTGCACAAGGTAGCGTTCTAGGTTCAGTGCTTTACTTGCTATACACTGCCGATTTACCACAAACATCAAACACAATGATAGCTATATTTGCCTATGATACAGTCATACTTGCATCTCACAAGGATAAGAATGTGGCTTCTGGGCTCGTGCAAGAGAGCTTAAACAATATCGAATTATGGCTCAACAGAT
This sequence comes from Argyra leucocephala, assembly GCA_963942445.1. Taxonomy (NCBI): domain Eukaryota; kingdom Metazoa; phylum Arthropoda; class Insecta; order Diptera; family Dolichopodidae; genus Argyra; species Argyra leucocephala. The sequence goes on along the minus strand of OZ012680.1, from coordinate 115,296,467 downwards.
AGAAGATTAAAGCCAATGAAGCTAAGCCTAATCGCGTTATGTTCACGTTAAGGAGGGATACATGTCCTACAGTATTTTTAAATGTTAATGCTGTTCCACAAACAGAAATTGTCAAGTATATCGGAAGGCATTTGGATCGCCATCTGACCTAGAAAAAGCACATTGTGGAATAGAATAGGAAAAGGATAAAAAATTTAATGTGGGTACAGCCCTTCACCCCCCCGGAAAATAAACCGATATATAAATGCTCTTTTAATGATTTTCTTCTATTTAGAAAATTTCAAATAGTAATGAAAAACCTCAAAATCTTTTTCAATTTGAGTATACCTACTTTGATTTTAGGTAATATTAAAGTGTACATTTTTGTTAATGTGTTTTAAGTAAATCGATATAAAATAACTGTTTTTGTAAATTTAAACAAGTTGTTTATAATAATAATATTTTTTTTTTATTTCCATTTTCATTATTATTGTTAAATTTCATCAATGAGAAGAAAAAAAAAATAAAAACAAACAAAAAAACACCGAACAACCAAAAATATTGGTTAAAAATTTCAATTAAAAACAAATTCCAAAAATTTAATCGACTCTTTTCATAAATTATTTCAAATTGATTAATTTGAAAATAGTTTTGTTTTTTTTTTGTTGTTGTTTTTGTATAGTGCTTTGTTTTTATTTTATCTTGAAATTTAACTGCTGTCAATTATAGGATATATCAGTTTTTTTTATTTATCTCAAGATCGCGTTAGATTAAAGTATTAACTATAATTGAAGTAAAGCATCCTTGTTTTAGGTATAGTTGCATTATCGGTGCTTTATAAAGTGGAGGAGGTTGGATAGAATATAATTTCAAACAAATTTCATTATATTCTAATCATATTTGAATATTTTATTTCATTATCTCTAGATCGCATTTGAATGTCCTGTCAACCAGATGCAGATTACGTTTATAATGCATTATTTTGTAATGAATTAAAATAATATATTAATTTTTTTAATAATGCACTGAATTTTCAATCAAATAAATTGAAATAATGCATTATGTATAAAAAAAAAATAATATTTTTTTATTATAAGACCACTAGGGGCCCCTGTTGAATAATTATAATTCAAGTTGAAGCCAAATTTAAAGTTTTTAAAAAAACAGTAATTTACGTACTGCCATAGACTTCTCACGATATAGCAGAAACCACTGGTGTTTAATAAAAAATTTAGTAAGTTTTATTTTGGATAAATAAATACACCTCCCTCATTTACTGATTCGTTTTCGATATACTCAATATAGATAGTTGCATTTAATGGATAAAATTACCAAACATAAAATATTTTTGTAATTAACCATGCTGAACCTTTGCAGGAAAAATTGATTGCATGAACTATATTTTTTTAATTTAATGTTAGTCTTCTTCGCAAATAATAAGGAAAAATAATAAATAATAATAATAATAATATAAATAAAACAAACAATTTTTTTGATTTATAATAATAAGGACTAATAGAAATTTAATCAATAGTTTAATATGGTATAATAACCAAAAGTCAAACAGCATTTAACACAAAAAAAACATAATTCACTCAAAGGTTATTCTTATTACTTAAAATTATACACAATAATATACATGTGTATCAGCATATTTGTATTGTATAATATTATACATTATATTACTTTATTGCTTCTACCTATTATTTTTCTCATTATTGTGTGCGTAATTCACTTCACTCAAAAAAAATTATTTTTGTTTTTTTTTATTATTTGCTGTATCTGTATTCTGTATGTTCTATATGCTCCATTCCAAAAATATTATTTTATTTTCAGTGTTAAGTGTTCACATTTCACTTCACTGTTCAGGTTAACTGTTCAATCAATAGAACTTGATAGAAGTAGAGTAGGATAATTAACTCTACTTCTACGCCGGATAATAAAACATTGTTTTTTTTAAATTGAAAATTATTGATGAAAATGTTTTTGTATTTTTTGTAAATTTTACCAATTTAGATACAAAATTTTGAATATTTTTTTAAAAATAACACAATACCATAATAACAGTTTATTCATATAGCAAAATAAGATCCCTATACATTATACAAAAGACAAAATTTATATGAAAATAAAATTCCATTTTTAAATTTGCTCTCCCGGAGGACTCAATAACGCTAATACTGTATAATTTATATTAAATGGAACCCAACTAACGAATTATAACTAAATGGAAGTGAGTACGAGTATGCCATACAAAAATACAAACATTTTATACAAATTTGTTGGTATGGTACTTCTTTTTCTGTTATATAAAAAAAAAAAGATTAGTGTTAGGCCAATATAAACATAAATAAAAATAAATAAAAAGTGATATAAACATAAGTACTGTAATTTCGGAATAAAGAATCGAATGAAAGAAAAAAAGAAACTAGGATTTATTTTGCTTCCGTCATTTATGACGGGTTACAAAGCTAGTATAAAAATAATAAGATGTTGAATGACACAAAATGAATATATTTTATTTAAAAGTTTGAATATTATAAAACAAAATAGAATTTTTTCAACCCGTATGAGCATTTCTGTTGTATATGCAACTTATTTACATATTAAGAGTTCGTTAAGAAGAACCGAGATAAAATGAAAAGATGTCTACTGCGCAGGTCCTTAAATGCTTGTCAATTATAATTATATATATTGGAGTAACTAATATACGAACAGAAATATTTCTGCATAGTATATGCCAATTATATAAAATATAAACATTTATATATAATATGTAGCAGTCCCATCACTATATAAAAATGTAATCGTCACATCAACAATGGTATCTAATGGTTTTCTAAGTTTTTCTATAACCTTCTCTTTGTTATTGGACTTCAACGAAAGCCAATGTAACACACATACAAGTACTTCCAGTGCTCTAGTGCTGTATTTAATGTAATTTAACGTAATGTAACAATAATAAACGTTAACATTTGAATAATATAACTAAATATATGAATAACATTCTGTTTTAAAACATAATTTCAAACAAAAATGATTTCATTAAGTAGTTTAAGATAATAAGATATTAGAACAGGCTTGGCAATTACATGGCACGCCAGAAAATTTTCCCGGCATTCCAGGAAATTTAAACTACCAATAATAAAATTTATAATAAAGTATTATTGAAAATATATTTCTGATTTTTTAAAAACATTTCTCCAATAAGTTTACTCAACAACTACGGCTAGAGTATTTACTTTTCATCTAGTTGGCTCTGCATTAAGTTGTACTATGTATGATGGTTTTATTTAATATGTATGAGATTTTAGTGTTAAATTAAAGTTCTACTAGTGTGGTTTATTAATCACAATAAAATTGGTGTTAAATATGAAAAAATTAATATTTGCTACATTAAAATGGTACCAATAAAAAAACAAAAACTTCTGAAACAGAAGTTTGCAGAGAAAATACGCGTATCTGTATGATAAGCATATCAGTAAAATTAAAAGGAAAATATTCGACTATTTTCAATTATTATACAAAAATTTAACTCTAACGGTAGAAAACAAGTTTTTATAAAAACTTCATTTAAATGTTCTTAATAGAAAATTGCAAGGGCGTGGAAAGACAATTGTAGTTATGTTTGGACTAATAAAGGGGTTTGAAATTAAATTAGATATTTTTGCTAGAAATATTGAATCTAGAAAACTAAATAATTCTCCAAAACTTAAAACTCTTTTGGATGAATCAACAAACTTCAATAAAAATTGATTGAAATTTTCACCTACGAATTAACTAAAATTCTCGGTTTTATTAAAGAACAATTTTTCAAATAGATTTAAAGATTTCAAAAGAATTGATAAGCTATTGAAGATTGTAAATTATCCGGAAGTATTCGACATATAGGATTTCGATAACATTCTTATTGACTGAATGTAATTAAAAAAATTAGAAATGCAGATTGTAGATCTGCAAGGCAATCTAATCCAATTTGAACACAGAAAATTGTGGATATACGAAAACATATTAAAAAATTGGAACTTAATCAAATGTCACAGTATGAAGAGTCAGAATTGAAAATGTCACATAATGGAGAGTCAGAAGCCACATTGAAAATTCAATATTAGAAGTGTAGAATAGAATGCCAGATGCTTTTGCTTCTGTTAAAATATTAGCAAAAGCATTGTTGACCATTTTCTCTTCTACTTACTCTTGTGAAAGTTTTTTCTGTCAAAGAGTAAAAACAGTTTGACAGAAGCAGACTCAGCAGGATGCATTACCTTACAATCGACAACATAACAGCCTGATATTAAAATTCTTGCAAGTAAAAATTTGTTTACATTAACTTGAATAAATTTTATCAAATTAACGCAGATATTGTACTCTCTATCTCTATGTTTTATTTATTTGTAATCAATAAAAATATTTTTTAGGTACTGGCACGCGAAAAAAAATTACATTTCAATTTATTTTATTTTGGCACTTAGACAAAATCCTATTTGTCATCCCTGTATTAGAATAACACTGTTACGTCTATTACAGGTATCAGATCACTTTTCCAGACATTTTTGCCAGTCAACCGAATTAAATTTATTTTAGTATTACATTACAAGTATCATCTGACAGCAACAAATTTCTGAACGTATTTTTAAGACGCACTTTGGCAGAAAAACTCATTTGAAGATACCGAGCAGTCACTAAATCAATTCATCAGTTCATCAAAACAATTAACATCTTGGGTGAAATTTAAATAAATTTTTTATTTTATTTATTTATTTATTCAAATAACCTAAAAGAGCCTAATGGCCCATACAAGGTGTATATAATTATTATGTTTTACAATTGACGCAAACAATTACGAAAAATTTTTTAGTGCAAGTTAACAATAAATCGAAATATAAAAGTAAAAAAAAAGTTAGTTCTGATTAAAAGAAAAAATAAGCTGACATACTATGATTGAGCTTGGATTGATATTGATATTTAATGGTGATATAAAATATCTATGTATCAAGATTGAATATTAATTAATAAATCGAACTTGTTCTTTTTATTAAAAGTAAAATGATATATAAAAAATTCATAATTATATAAATTTATTTTGTGATATTTAATATTGAATTTACTCATTATTATACTTAGACAATAACCTATTTCTGACTGAATTTTTGAAGTTTTTGTACGATAAAGCTTTAATGTCACCTGGAACTGTATAATAGAGTTTAATTGACTGGTTTATTATTGAGTTATGTCCTGAGATCATACGCAGATTATTTGCCGATCTAGTGTTGTAGTTAGGTATTTCATTGTTAATAATTAGTTTTGTGTTCGATTTTATATTTTTTATTTGCAAGTAGTTATGTATTTGCAATGTTTGAGACAAATTTCTGCTGTCTTCCACTTTAAGGATTTTGTATTGCTGATGTATACGATTGGCAAATGTTCTATGATCAAGTTCATAAAGATTTTTTATTACCTTATTTTGAATTTTTTGTAATTTAATTATATTCTTAGCGTAGGTGTTTCCCCAGATAGCTACACCATAGGATATTACACTGTGAAATAGACTAAAAAAGATATCCCGCTTTCGTGTTTTCTTGATTAATTCATCCACATGACAGCTCCAATTTAAATTCTCAACAACAGCAGTACCTAGGTATTTATACTGCTTTACTTTTTCAATTTGACAATTACTGTAAAATATAGATAAATTTGCATTTATTTCTTTAATCACCATAAATTTAGTTTTGCATTCATTCAGTGTTAATTTGTGTAATGACATCCAGTTATAAATAGTTAGCATATCCTGGTTTATTTTTATTTCTAATTCTTCGAAATTTTTCTCAGCATATATTACAACTAAGTCATCAGCGTACATAAACTGCCTTTCATCGAGACTGAGATTTGATAGTGCACTCACATAACAGTTAAATAATGCTGGTGCTAATGAGCTTCCTTATATTACGCCGTAATCAATATTTTTGGTAGTGCTTTTGATATCCTCACACTCTGCGTACTATTTTCTGCCCTTAAAATAACTTGCAAACCAGTTGTACTCTTTACCGATTATCCCAAATTCAAATAAGATTCTTAACAATATTTTCCTATCAATTGAATCAAATGCTTTAGTCAGATCGAAGAACACTAAAGTTGTTTTTTTTTTATTGAATATTGTATTTTGAGCGTATGTTATTACATCGAACAAGGCAGCTTGAGTATTCGATTTTTTTGTAAAACCATATTGTGATTGACTTATTAGTTTGTTATGTATGAAGTATCTTGTAATATGACTGTTAACATATTATGTTTCTAAAATTTTACTGAGTATATGAGCTATAGATATTGGTCTGTAATTATTTAAATTAGTTTTGTCCCCTGATTTATGAATGGGAATCACTTTATTTATTTTTAAGCAATCAGGAATATTAGACTGTTGAAGTGAGGCATTGATAAAAGCGCAGATAGGTTTTACTAATTCATTTTTACATTTTTTTACGATATTCGTTAGAATACCATCAACGCCAGAACTGTTAGTGTTGTTTAGGTGGTTTATAATTGCTAACGTTTTAATCTCAATAATTTTCTTTTTTTTTATGACCAAAATAATGGAATAAACACCCTAGCTGCTTTCGCAGAGTTTTAACCAGTTAGTATAGCGATAGAATAAAAGAAAGTATAAAGGAAATAAATAAATAACATATACGAAAAATAAGAAGAGAATAGATGAGAAATAGAAAAGAAATAGTAACATAGGTTAACAGATAACTTGACAGAAATTGATTCACTCGTTTTTTGAAAACTTCCAAGTTGTATTTTTGGGGGAACACATGAGGCGGTAGAGTGTTCCATAGTTTAGAAGTTCGGTTAACGAAAAAATTTTTGTATTTCACAGTTCTGGTTCGAAGAGGCTCGACTACAAATTTGTGGGAAAGGGCTGCTCTGCGAGTATTTCGTTGGAATGGTTGTATTTTTGGAATAATACTTTTAATTTCGTTAGAACAATTACTCAATAGATATTTATAAAACAGAGTGGCTGCTCCTACATTTCGACGGTGATCAGCGATGTTAGGTGCTGTGTAACATCTTCATCATTAATAATTTTGATGGCTCGCTTTTGTACTTTATCTAAGTACTGGAGGGTACTGTTGGGTGCATGGCTCCAAATATGCGAGTTATACTCAAGTCGTGGTCGAATGTATGCCTTATATATTAGAAGAAGGTCGGATGGTGTAAAATATTTTTTACTTCTTAAAATAGAATCTACTATTTGTTCTTTGTGCCGGCTTTTAAATTGTTGAGAAGTTTTTTGCCATATGACTTCCTCCATTACAGTATAGATTCTTGAAATTTTCTATTTTAGCAAACTTTCCTGGATACTTTTCTTCTTGATAGAAGTCGTTTAGTTTACACGTATTATCTGTTGTTATATCTTTTACTAGATTCCATGTTTTTTTCTGATTATTTGAAATTTTATCAAAAGAGTTGGCATCATACTGACGTCATTTTTTTCTTTTAGTTGCAGTTAATTTATTTAGCCAAAAGTGATATTTATCTTTAAAATATATACATGATCAAGATTACCCATATATTTTTTGCACCAATAGTTTCTTATTTTAATTAAACGTATGCATTCATTATCAATCCATGGTTTAGTATACTTTACAGTTTTTCTATATATGTTTTTTTCAGTTGCAGATGAGTTTAAACAATTATTAAGAGTCTTTGCATATCACATCGGCAACACCAGAAATAATGTCGATATTGCAGTTTGCCAGCTGGTTTTTTAATTGATTGAAATTTTTTTGCTTGTAAGTATATTGACATATTTTTTTGTTTACAAAATATTTATGGTCAAGTTGTTATTTTTACTCTATTTTTTTGGTTCCTTAAATTTATATTATCAATTGATTCATTATTTTTACTTTTTTTTGTTATTATCTTTCTTAAGTTAAGTTTGTATTTTAATCTTTCATATTTTTTTTCATATCTTTCATATTTTATTGTATGTATTTTTTAAAAAATTGAATTTTATACATGATCATTTTTCAAACAAAAAAAAGTATATGGCCTAAATAGCCTAATAAAGTTCAGCGGCCCAAAATAAACTAAATTCAATAGACATTTTTCAGGGGATACATTTGATACCCTTCTATACCTATAATCACATTTTGTGGAGGTGATCTTGCTTTGTCTTCACGATAAAGACAATTTCCAACAAAAATTTTTGTGTTGAACGATCTTCAAACACAAATCCATCCCAATCCAGGTTTCAAATGAAAATTTTGAGTAGGGTTAGGAAACTGTTATGAGTAGGTACGTTGAACTTAGTTTTGTTTATGAAATTTTTACACACACACACGCACGTAGATAAATAACATCATTTAGTGAATACGGAGAATACCAATAGAAACGTGAAATGTGCAGACTCAATACCTAAAGCATAGCATAGTTTTAATTTTCATAAAAATTAACAAAAACATTCAAAACGTCGTTATTTTTTGTTTGTTTTTAATTTTAATCGTTTGACGTATGAGTTTTTAAAAAATATTTTTATAAGAATAATAGGTTGATGTGTTTTTTATTAAAAAGAAAATAATTCAAAATTTTTACAAAATAAATTTATATAATTATGAATTTTTTATATATCATTTTAATTTTAATAAAAAGAACAAGTTCGATTTATTAATTAATATTCAATCTTGATACATAAATATTGTTTTATATCACCATTGTCTTTTTTTTTTTTTTTTTTTTTTTTACACTCTACAGCAAATTAGGTAGATTCATCTATTCGTGCTTAATTAAGAACGTTACAGCTACAATATCTACAATAATTTGAGTATTTATTTTAACAAATTACTGGCTTATCAACTCATTAAATGTGGAAAACTACTGCTATTGTCAGGAAGTAAGCCTTCTTAAATAAATTAGTTTTATTTTTATTTAATTTGTTAACAGATTATACTCTCAATTATTTTTTGCCATTTATTATATCCCAATTACAAAGGGTTATAAATATTATTATTATATATGTGTTAACAAACAAAATTATTTTCAAATTTTTAGTATTTAAAAAAGAAAACAATCTTTTTATTTATAAATTACAAGAGGGAAGCGCTTAAGTACACTAAGAGAAATAATATGTTTATCCAATTAATTTAATTTATTTTATTATGTTAGATATAGTTGAAACAAACATTTGATATGTTAATGATGAATATAACTATGATTGATAGAAACATATAATATTTATCTTAAAAATATTATAGTTAATCGTAATATATAATATCTACGTTGTAATAAATTATGGTTACTACAACTATATTTAAAAAAAATATAAATCAACTGTAAATTATATTGCTTACAAAAATATTATGGTTGTGGATATCATAATATGGTTAAGAACCTCATAATCCAGTAGTTGTAACAAACATATTTTGATTAAATAAATCATATTATAGTTGTTTTACAAATATTTGTAGTAATATTAATCATATTATGATTGAAGCACAATTATATATATATTATTCTGCATTTATCTGGATGTTTGTAAGTTCGACGGAACGCTCCAACACATAAACAAATTGCTTTGGTAATCTTTTTTAACCCCTGTCTACCATGCTGTACCTTTGCAGGAAAAATTGATTGCATGAACTATATTTTTTTTAATTTAATGTTAGTCTTCTTCGCAAATAATAAGGAAAAATAATAAATAATAATAATAATAATAATATAAATAAAACAAACAATTTTTTTGATTTATAATAATAAGGACTAATAGAAATTTTATCAATAGTTTAATATGGTGTAATAACCAAAAGGCAAACAGTATTTAACACAAAAAAAAACATAATGCACTTAAAGGTTATTCTTATTACTTAAAATTATACACAATATGCATATGTGTCTACATTTTTTTTTTTTGATTTTTTTTGTTTTTATGATAGTGATCATATACCGTATGCATAGCCAGTATAGTACTATATGTATATTGTATATATATATACTCCAGCCAGAAATGTGATGCGATGATGAGTTAAAATTGTTATTGATTTTTATTTTTTTTGTTTATTGTTTTTTTTATAATATATATATATCATATATACCTATATAATATTTAGTATCTATTATGGCGTTAGGTTTTGGTTCTGCTGATTTACACATAAAAACAATAACAATTCCCTATACATTTTTAAAGAAATTAAATGAATTTTTGTACTATTATTTTTTATTTCTTATCTTTGTAAATTTATAATTTTTAGGTATATTTGTTTTCTTCAAGTGTGTAGAAATGTATGTTGTTGAGACTTAGAGAGTGATGATTTTTTTAAATATAGTAAGTAGGTATATATATAGGTATCGGTTAAACCATATTGATTGTTGTTCTTCTTTATAATGTATGTTATAATAAATAATTATGTATGAATTTTAACATGAACAGTTCGATAATGAATTTTTTGAAATGAAATGAAATTTTAAAAAACCGATCAATGGTTCACAAGTTATGAACAGTTTTGTAAATACCTATTTATTTGCAGTAAATTTTTTTATTTTAATTTTTTCTCCAACACGAGTTTTTATTTTATTCATCAAATCAATACCACAAAATAAATATTATGTGTACCTACAATATTATTGTTTTTTTATATTTACAATTTTATTTATTATTGTTTATCAAATTGTTTTCGTTCAAAGTTGTTGCTCATTATAAAATACTATTTGCTCGCTATAAACTTTGACGCTAAGGTTACGCAGCGAATGTTATTAAATATTAACAGGATTAACTTAATTCTGAATTATACGATAAATTTTCAATGTTGGCAAAAAGGATGTCGCTAAAATGATCGAGTTAGGGAATATAAAACCATTAGGGAATAGAAAAGGGAATAGAAAATTTTGCACCTTACTACAAATATTCTGTTTATATGGTAATTAAAACCGTTATAATACAAAAATAAAGGTACGATAAATTAGTAAGCAAATACGTATTTTTCTTAAACGTGAAATGAAAACTCTAATGATGGAAAGAAATGCTAGAATTTATTTTGCTTCCGTCATTTATGGCGGGTTACCAAGCTAGTCATATTATAGTTGCCTTATGATTATAAAGTAATCATAATAATGGTTGAAGCAATCATCTCATATAGTTGCAGTAATCATATTATGGTTAAAGTAACTATAATATTGGGGTTGTAGTAATCCTATTACGGTTGAAATAATCATATTATATTTGGTGTTAAAATAAAATCCTTCAAAAATATAAATTCACAATAATTTTCAGTCTACTGTTGCTCATTAAGAAGTCAAAACGTGTTTATAAATGCAAGCGTAATATAAAAATTGTCAGTTAATGGATATAACTTACTAGATTGGTAAGTGTTTGCATAAATTTTTGCATAACATTTTATTAACTAACTATTAATTTTTTTCTTGATTTTGATAGATAATGAAGTACGTTATTCGAAACTGGATAAAATTTTTCCAAAAAATAATTAATAACCAAAATTAAGAAGAAGTAAAGTAAAGGAAACTATACAGGTTGGTTAAATAATGTTTATTTAATAATTTGTTTAAATCAAAAACTTACTTATTTTTATGGCAATTTATTACGAAAGTTGAGACTTTTCTTAGAGTCTCTTGTCAAATGTCATAATATAAGTACTTTTAATTTTAAGGATAATCTTAACTATTAAATATGTTTTTTTTTTTTATTTCTTACAGGTAATGATTTAAAGCAACAATTTAACCAAATATTTATTCGAACTCATTGGAATTCATTCGCTGCAAATATATATTTTAAACCACCATTTTATAGTTGACAGAAAAATATAATCCTATAGAAATTAAATATATATTGTATTGTGTTATTATTTTAAATATAATACCTTAATTATATTTATTTTTGTTTCAATTAAAAATAATGTTGTTGCAACCATAATTCAAGTTTTCGAAAATAATATTATTATTGAGCCTACTATAAATTATGTTTGGTGTAAGCATAAATATTTTTCATTCAACCATATCATATTTATTTTTAACATAATATATTAGTGAATCATATTTAAAACAATAATATTATAGTTGAGAGCAAAATATCGTGTTGTAGAAAGTGACTATAATAAATGTTTGCTCCAAACATAATTAATTTTGTTTCAATTATAAATAATATTGCTGCAAATATAATTATGTTTGTGAATACAATAATATTATTGTGAGAACTATAAATTATTTTTGTTCTAACCATATTAAATATCATTCAACCATATAAGAAACCTTTTAACTTTATATAAAACCCATAGTTACATAATGTAATATGGTTAATGTAACTATATTTTCCAACCATATTATTGTTCTTTAATTTTATAGTTGAGCCAAACATATTTTTTTGCTCAGTTTACGTAATACATATTTAATGTTCACTGAGCATTGTGTCCATCCCTACGAGATGTTGGTACCTTGATGTCATATTTGAACCATAACCTTGATTCAAATACGCCGGCACCAGTTTATTCCTGAACTTACAAACATCGCAGGAATTTGTTTAAGAACCTGACACCCATATTCTAAACAGACTTTTTCATATTATAAATTTTTCACTAAAATTTATACATTCTTAAATCAACGAAAATGACATTTAATTGCATTTTTTCTTTTCAAAAGAATGACACTGTCAATAATATAGAGCGAGACAGCAGTTAATTATAAGAAAATTAAAATTAGTTTATTTCCCATCCTTTTCGAAAATAACTGTAAATTTTATTTGAACATAAAAGAAAATTCATTTAATAAATTAAAAGGATAATGAAAAGAAAATCATGTTTGAAAACTTTACTAATTTTCTCCATTTTTTTTTTTTTACTATTTTCTATTTTTCTATTTTTCGATTGTATTTTCTTTCTTCTTCTTGCATACTTTTGATAAATTTTTTCTACGTATTCAGTTGCATTTTTGTTTTCTTTTTTTTTTTGATTTTATTTTTTACTTTCAGATTCTATAACTAAGATATTGATGACAATTGTATTATGTTAAATAATTTCAAATGCATATATAAAAAAAATATATCTATAGATAGTTCTGTTCAAAATTAATTAAAGAAAATTGGTTCTTTGATTGAAAGTGAACTATGTAACATCGTAAAGGTTTTTAATTCTATAATTTTTTTAATTTTTTTAAAACTATTTTAATAATAATAGTGGGAAGATTAAATATTATTTTAAAATTTAAAAAGATCAATTCAAAATGATTGAAAAAGATAATAAAATTTTAGAGAATTTTATTTATATTTCAAAAAAATAATTGAAAATTGAATGAAAATAATAAAAAGAAATTTTTAAATAGTAAAAATTAAATTTTTGATATAATTTGAGAACTAGTGGGTTTTGTCTTAAAATATGTATTCAACCAGTTGTTAGTAATATCAGCAGTAAGTGTCAATTCAGAATATAGGGTACATTTATATTGAAGTTGGGTACATGTGTGCTTGTCACATACCTGTATTTCATTTGTCTATTTTTTTGCAATTTGCCTGTATTTTCATTTGCCTGCATTTCATTGGCATGCTTTTCATTTAACTGGATATATATTCATAATATAAATTTCATGTAGCAAGTTTTTATTAATCAACGGGTATCAAGTTGACAAAAAGTCTGTTTTGTGCAAAACATTAAACATAATATAAGATACTGATAATGATGAACACAACGGGTATTGATTTAGGTATTGATACAAAATTAGATAGCTACAGCCTACATGATACAAAATACTCTTTAACGAATACAATTGATTTCATGCAATTTGAAATAATTTTAATTGCGAAATTAAATAAAAAAATAATTCCAATAAGTACTATTATAATTAGTATAGGTAATTAATATAATATCAGAGACTATAATAGAGACGTCGAATTGCGAACAAAATATCATGTATTTTTTTTTTTCTAAGTATCAGTTTTCAAAATTAAAAAACTGATACTTGTCCAAGGATTTCTACCAATTTATTAAAAGGTAGTTGTCCATGTTGAAAAATAAGATAATTGTAGCCTGTACAAATTTAAGTAAAATATTTTTAGCTTATACCATTTACACCACTTATACCACTTATACTACTTATACATATTATTGGCTATTATTATTCATTATTCTTATAAAATCTTGTGTATATGAATGAATATGTGTGTTTTATTTGAATGATAGTTCAGATTGCAATGATAATGAATATTAAAAAAAAAAAAATATATTATATTGATTGAATATAATAAGGTAACCAGGGTACATTAATTTTCTTAATTTATTTCTAAAGTTAGAATACGTTTTTAGTGTAGATGAATTAAATTTTCCTTTTTTTTCAAGTTATAAAGGTACATATATTTCAGAAAAAGAAGAGGTCCGGGATCCCAAATTTCAGGACCGAAAACCTTGATTTTTTTGTTTATTTGTCATCAATACAAATATATGGTCTTTGATCCAAACTTCCGCACATTCGGACCTATCGAAAAAAAAAATTTTAAAATTATTTATATTAATTATTAATAACCTTTTTTCAGAAAAATACAATTTAAACACATGATATAGGGTTTCGGCCCCAATTCCTGGGACCCCGCACCTACTGTCTTCATCGCATTTAAGAGATGTGCCGGACCTCTTGTTTGTATCGTGCTTATGACCCATTGTACAAAAGACATGTTGAAGAAAAACAAAAAAAAAATTTTTTCAAGTGCTTTGTGAGACGGTACCCGGCCCTATTTTATGCTGGAGGCTGCTCAATTTCTTGACTTGACACTTTCAACCAGTCACCTTTAGAAGATGTAGTTCTGATGCCTGTTGATTGATAAAAACTTGCTACATGAATCCTGTATTACTACATATTCAGTCAAATGAAATGCAAACAAATTAAAATGCAGGCAAATCGCAAGAAAACAGACTAATGATACTACGAGCAAATGAAACACAGGTTATGACACGCTCCCAAGTATTTTTGGTCAAAAGTATTTTTTTTTTTAAATTAAAAAATTATAAACTTTTTAAAATACGAAAAACCGAGTGTTATAAACGTAATGGGAGAATAAATACCTTACAACAAAAATTCTTAACTCTGTACAAAAATTCATTTTATTTGGATTCAAAATCAAAAAACATTCTTAATTCAAATTGATTGTAACTCAACCATACAAAATCAAATTATATGAATATATATTATTTATATGTATATATAAATTGCTTTAGTATGCATAATAACGCAGCTGCGAAGAAAAAAATTATTTTTCGTATTTTGTTTTTAATTCCATTCTTAGCTTGCTTTGAATTTTGAAAATTTTAATTTTATAAGAATCATAATTTTTATCATTTCATTATTTCATTTCGATACTGTTAGCGACATCTGTGCTATTTTTGCTCCAATTCGACGTCTCGATAATATATTAATCTTTCGTCAAAAGATATATTTTTTAAAAAATTATTTATAAAATATTAATTAATTTTTAATAAATTAAAATTTTTCTAATTGAAAAAAAGCACAAAAATATATACAATAACTATTATTCAAGTGATTTTATTTTGGTAAGGCTATCTCGTAGCTGTACCCTTATTGTGTTTGTTTTGTATTTAAATAAATAATATTGTATTTTGGACCAACTTTTAGTTTATTCTTTTCTTCCATCTATATATTAATCATAATATATGAACCAAGATGTACCTTATGTTCAATACACTTTCGATATCGATGTCATTTATGATGCCTATTTGTTTATTATTTCTCGTGTTACACACACACATTTTAATCGACTATTATTATCATTATCAACTTAGAAATAATATAAAATAATAATATGTACAGTAAAGAAAAATTTGAATTTAGAAAGTATATTAAAAAACAATTCAAAATTATTATAACTTAAAATTGAAAACTTTTTATTGATACCCCAACTAAAATAGAATATATTGTATAGAATAACAATATAGCAACAAATCAATTATAATTATACATAATAATATTATATTTTATCAAATTTATATCTACTATAACTATAACCTAAAAACGATAAATATTCAATTTTTAAAGTAGATATGTATATTCAAAAAAATTTAAATCGGCCACAAATCACTATATGCTATACGACTCAATGTCGATTACATTAATATACAAAAACATCATCAATACGTACACAACTAACTTAAATGTACATTTTATTCGATATTATTATTATTTTCAACAAAGAGGCGTTTTTTGGTTTTTATTTAAATAAAATAAAAATTACAAGTTTATGTTGCTTTTTTTTCCATTTTTTTTTGTTGTTTTTGTTTTGTTATCAATAAATGGGAGTTAAATTTATTTCTGATGATAAAAAAAAAACCAAACAAAAAAAAAATGGGGAAAAAATAATGAAAATAGGAAAATTATCATGATAGATTTTTGGCGCCATTAATTTAAGCATATGTATATATGTTTGAATGTGTGGCTTTATGTACAAAATATTATGTCCTATTTACATATACATACATACATTATTTAAGAATATTAAAAAATGGAAAATATTTTAAATAGTTCTTTAATATGATTTGGATAATTTTTTATTAAACACTTTTATTATGATTTTAAGCTGATCAAAAATGTTTATTAGAAATTTGGAATTTAATAGAAAATTTATTTTATCAAAATTCCATTGAAAATACAATTCTAAATGCCAGATTTAAATATAAAATAATAATAAATACTTTTAAAATTCAAAATTTGGAATTTCAGACTTTCACACTACAAAATTCCATAATAATTAATAATTTTTTTCATCATCACAGAGGATATCAAGAGCCGTGCGTACCTCTTGACAGTTTATGAGTCGAAACCACTGAATTCCATCTTTGTTTTTTTTCATTTATAACCAATCTAAGTTAATCTTATTAATGCCTTCTTTTCGTTTGCTTGTTAAATAAATTATTATAGTAATAATTTCCATGTAGGAACCTCATCACTGTCTAAATTTCCTTTGAAATATCAATTCCACGTGTGAAAATTATTTAAGTATATTTA
This sequence comes from Argyra leucocephala, assembly GCA_963942445.1. Lineage (NCBI taxonomy): Eukaryota > Metazoa > Arthropoda > Insecta > Diptera > Dolichopodidae > Argyra > Argyra leucocephala. Next base: position 115,279,484 of record OZ012680.1, on the reverse strand, counting down.
ATTTTTCTCAAAGGAAAATAAAATTTCTGTGAAGAAAACCATTATGATAGAATTTGCCACTTAAAATAGTGCAACCATAGATCATAGACTATACCACGGAGCACTTTATTGTAGAAAGAAAAATTTCAGTAGGGACATTTTGAATAAATTTGTTAATATTACTCTTAACCCTTTCAGATCCAAGCTAAAATTTCATTGTTTCAGATTGATTTTACACAACTAAAATTTAATACGTGCCAAATTGGTACACCTAATAATTTTTTACTTTTTTTATACAACTAAACAAGACCTGGATTAATGCTTTTGAGTTTTAAATTGAATTATCAATTATTACAGTAACACATTTTTATCATATCGCACAATCGCTTAAAGTGCGTCGGAAAGGGTTAAACTTTTGTCGACTGCATGTATAGGGATATTCATTTCATTAGTTGAAATATGGTTCAACATTCGATAAAATTTGACTACAAACGAATTTTCATATAGCCAATTTTCAGTCACCCAGGAATTTGTATTAAGTTGGGGTGGGTATAGTTCATGCCTCTCTTGTTCTTCGGCGGAAATGTTTTAGGGTTGGCATTAGAGTTTTTATTTCAACAGAACAAGCACTTAAACCTACGAGATATCTATAAAATAGGCAAAGTGCTCCAGCAACACGCCGATTTTCAAGTGGTACAAGGGAGAATGTTACATTAGGGGTGTCGATAAGACGAATAGCAAACTTTTGAACTTTGTCTAGGAAATTTATTGCGGTTCGTGATGAATCGGCCCATATATGTGAATTGTATTCCCACTTGGTTCGTATTTATGGTTTATATATATATTTAGAATGTCCTGGGGAGAAATATACGTAAACTTCCGAATAATAGGGTGGGATTAAATGAGTAGTTTTGCGCGATGCTATGCAGCTTTGACTTTTAAATGTGTCAAATTCAATTCTTTTACTTTTTCTTTAGTTGAAAATATTGGCAAAGTCAATGGTCAAGTGTGCTGATCATCATGTTACGTTTAGTATCAGTAACTGATATTGTAATATGTGATTTTTGAATAAAATCGAAGAATGGTACTAGAATTCTATTGTCTGCAAAACTAAGGATAGGATTGCAAGTTGATTGGAAAAGATTATTGATAAATATCAAAAAGGAGAGTAGGAGTATGATATTTACCGAATATGAATCCGTCAATTAAGACATGAATCAAACATTTCGAGAGGATATTTTCAATCCATTTTATAAAAATAGAACCCAGGCCTATAGCTTGGCACTTAAATAAAAGAGTTCAATACCAGATTCGATCAAAGGTTTTTAAAATATCCTACAGGGCTACAGCTGCAGTATAGATTCGCTAGAGTTGTGAATGCTAATGTAGATGTTCTCACTAAGGTAACATCTAAAACCATATTCATTAATGATAACTTTGCATTCAAGATACTTCATTATAACCTTCTAATGAAACCTGGTCCCTGTCAAAACGTATAAGAGCCTATAATTCATATATCACCAATTTCTGGATTTATTTGATTCAAATTCGGTATACGCATCTTGATGTTTCATTACAAAAATTATTGTTAAATAAATATATAAATAAATAAATAAACAGACACTGGTAAGTTAATATACAAGTTAACAAGAAGTGTAGAGACGAGTAGCTGTCCTTTGGGAACAGTAGTTCATACAACAGTCTCATACAACAGTTCATACCTTTTGCAATACAATAAAATTGCTAGTCCATACCTATTGCTTGACTTTCATAGCTATTTCATAGCTATTAAATTCGCTATCATCAATTTTCAGGACAATCTGCATGGGGCTAAACGATATTATTTTCTACTTTTTAGCCTGTTTAAAAGATACTCCGTTTTTGATGTTAAATATTTATGGGTAGGTAGGTAGGTAGGTAAAAATAGAATATTTGCTTCTGAAAAACCAATTAGCACTTGATTGTTCTTTTTTGATATCACGACTCTAGTGACTCAATTTGGTGTTATTGGTTGTTATAGAGGATCATTTTATTGACTACAATTAATATTTATTTATTTAATCATATAATCCAGTAATCTCCAAAATTATTTGAGAAATTACTGCTCAAAAGATTACAACCAATAATAGAAAGTAGAAACATCATACCAAATCACCAATTTGGGTTTAGAAAACAACATTCAACTGTTGAACAAGTCCATCGAATAACTGATGTCATCTTTGAATAACTGATTTTGATAAAGTATGACATGAGGGACTTTCAAGCTGCACCGTATTCTACCCAAAACCCATGTCGAGGTAATAGCATCTTACTTAGTAAATAGAGTATTTCATATTAAGCAAGGGGAGATTACTCTACGCTAAGCAATATACATGCAGGAGTACCACAAGGGAGCATTCTGGGTCCCATCCTATATTTACTCTTCACCAGTGATATCCCAGAACTTGAAGATGTAACGATGGCAACTTTTGCAGATGATACTGCAGTATTAGCTGTTGGTAATAACATAAAAGAAGCAACAAATAAATTGCAACAAGCACACAACAAAATCTCCTCATAGTGCAAAAGGTCTACACATTCATACATGTTAATTTTACAAAGAAAATAATAGAGTCGCCCATAGTGGTCACAATAAACAATGTCGTCATACCATATCAAAATTCAGCAAAATATCTTGGTATGACACTTGATGCAAAGCTCAGATGGAAAGAACATGTTAAGAAAAAAAAACAATAGTTAGAACTGAAATACAACCAGCTGTATTGGCTAATTGGGCGGACATCTTCGCTTTCAACATATAACAAAGTTTTGATTTACAATCAAATATTAAAGCTAGTCTCGGCATACAGTATTCAAATATGGGGTTGTTCTAAACAACTTCATATTCAAACTATCCAAACGTTCCAAAACAAAGTTTTGCATAACATTGTCAATGCTTCGTGGTATGTTCGCAATGCTGACATTCATAGAGATCTTAAGATCCCTATTATAAAAGACGAAATCAAAAAACTGGCAATACGCCACAAAATTCGTGTTTCTCAACATATTAAGACTTAAGTTTTACGCTTAGCTGACAATTAAAACTTTGTTAGACGTCTTAAATGGACGAAACCGTTCGAACTGTGTTAATCCTAATGGGATTTTGATTGATCAAAGATATCTGAAGTAATAGAGCCAAAACTGTATCAATGGTTAGTCTAAAAGACTAGTTTTAATACAAACAAAAGGATAGTAGTTTTTAGTGCGTTAAGGTCGACACAAAAGTCCTTCACTTTCTATCTGGAAAAAGAAAAAAAATAAAAAATTAACGCAACATTGGGTACGTAGACTAACTAGAAATTTTCCGAGACATGAGTTTAGACTGAATTTTACAAACCGAAACACATAGTTTTTGAAAGCAATACAAGTATCATTGCGACAGCTACCTTGTATTCTACGACATAATATTCCTATAAGAATTAGGAATTAAAAATATTAAATTTATCAAATTTGAATTTAGAACTACATATTATTTCATAACTATAGTTTTTATCAATAGGCTCACATAAAATAAATAATTTAAAATTACATAGAATGAATAATTAGGGGCGTCATGACTATATGCTCAAAATTAATCTGCATTTTTTTGGTTTTTTTAATAAAATCAACTCTCTTTTGCTTATCAATCAATAAAAGCACAGCCAACATATTTTTTAATTAAAATTAAATTTTAAAAAATTAAAAAAACATCTTTAAAGCAGATATCAACAGTTTTATTACGGCTATTAATTGAATCGGTTCGATTTTAAATTTTATCTTTTACTTCTTGAAAGCTTGAAAATAAAAATTAAATAAAATCGGATCGAAAATTTTAAAAACTATTTTGTTTTTTAAATTACCATTTCTTAATAAAGAAAAATATTTTTTAATTAAATTAAATATAAAAAATTTTGAAAAACAATATTTTCAAAAATCTAATTATAACCAATTATTGAAAAATAATTGCACAAAAAGTAATAAATAGAAAATGTTTTGGTTTTTAATTAGATTTGTAGTTTTTATTGAACTTATTCAATATTGTGGTAGGTTTTAGAAAAATAAACCAATTAATAAAGTATTAAAAAAATGTTTATCATGTTTTTGCAAAAAAAAAAAACAACAACAACAAAGGATTTAAAAAACAAAAAAAGAAAAAAATTTTAAAATTGTGCACAAAAATTGAATTTTCATTTTTTATGATGATTTTTTTTTTTTTTTTTATTGATTGAATAAATTAATTAAATATACAGAAAACATCTAGGAGAGGCATAATGTGTTCTTGTTCTGTTTAAAGATTTTATAAAGAAAAATAATTATAAAAAATTAATATAATTAATTTTCATTAAAGCAAGATTTCGGTCACCAACACTACTGGAACTTACCACTAGGAGTGTTGGATTTGGATTACTTAAAAAACACCTACTTTGATTTTCATTATATTATCAAAATTCATATAGAGATTTAAAATAATTGGAAGCCCAGAAATCCAAAAAAATTATAAATAGTACTATTACTATATTATTAGAAGGTTTACTGGTACTACAGCTCTAAGTGAATCTGACCCTCCAATTATTTATTTTGTTCGTCTATATATTTTCCATTTGCGAATCCTCATTGTTTTTGAATCTTCTTCCACGATATCTTGCTTCTTTGGAGATAGATATGGCTTTGTCGTGAGCGGAGATAGATATGGCTTTGTATCCAATATGAGTTTTTTTTTGGCATTCTAAAAACGTATCCGGTCAATTTCATCCGTTGACTTTTCAATATGCCTTACAATATTTTTTCCTTTTCTAATAAGACTGACAAAACATTTTATATATATATGCAATTCATATTTGCTATCTTCCAGGCCACAGCCTTTTTTTTAACCCTTTCAAATATTCATAGCTGGGGTATATCAAAGTTTATCATTGTTCATATTTCAGTATAGCTATAACTTGTTGTTTATTTTCATCTTACGCTCTCTACTAAGTAGTTTTAAGCATAATTTTTGGTAAGCATAATAAAATATTTTCCAAATTTAGACTTTACTTTGTGTGCAGTTCATTAGCGAGTATATTAATAGTGTTCTTAATCACTGGTTAAACTTAATAAGAACACAAATTTGAAATAAATTTGAAACAAGAAATACCATCTAAAATTTATTAGAAACAAATTTAAAATGCTGCTCCGATTTTATTTTACCACAAGAAGTTTATAGTACAACAACAACACACTGAATTCAATTGATTCCATTCTAATACATTCATATTATGCATACCTTTATTACGTTATGTTAGTACTTATAACCACAATGGACCCTACTAAATGTATCGGCCAGCCACTACTTACTACATAGTGCCTATAACCAGCATTCCCTTTTTGAGTTCCACACTTTTTTTTTCCATATACATTTTTTTCATATCCAATTTAAAAAAGTGGCTCAAAAAGTAAGTCCAAAAGTAAGTTAAATGATTAAATCACTCCCAAACTGAACAAAACAATAAAAAGCCTACTAAATAGGTTTTACTACTAGGGCTGATGGAAAGAACAAGTTATATAGTAATTTTTACCGATTCTTCTAAAAATATCAAAGTCTTATGGTCCACTTAAATATGTTATTGTTCTTCAAGCCAAGTTACTTGCTTTTAAGGAAGCCCTCTTCAGACCCCTAATAATATTCATCTTCACGAATAGTCAAGCCGCTATCAAAGGTTTGATGTCGGACATTATCTGTTCTAAGATGGTGGAATAATTTCAAAATAAATTTGAAGGTGTAGCTGACCTCTTTTTCGAACTCTCTACTATGGCTTTCTAGTCACAGTAACATAGAAGGTAGTGATAAATTCGATGAACTAATAAAGTAATGTTCTAACCTTGATTGGCAACTTGCCGAGGATATTCTTTCTCTTATGGGAGCCATCAAAGAACGCATTCATTCGTATATTATCTAACCAGAGTAAACGATAAGTGACACAGGTTAACCATATCTGTTGAACCCTGTTGAAAAATATAATCGTTGTATAATATCAAAAAAAAACAAACATATTTTCGCCCGGTTCTGTACTGTTATAAGAATGCTAACGATCAGTACGAATTACATATCACAAGCTGGGTATTCCGTTCAACTCTCTTATTGCTAAGCAGATGCCCAGCATTAGCTAGAACCAGATTCCAGGCTTTCGGTAAGGTTGGAATCATATAGAAATTATTACAGGAAGCAAAATTTGTGATGTGATCGATATTTTCCATCCCATAGTGTAACTCTCTTGTGCACTATGGCTACTTTGAAAAGTGATATCTTAACGAAAACAAATAGGTCATTCGAGTTGTGGCCCCAAATAGGTACAATTAAGTACTAATTGGTTTTTCATAAATTATCACCTCAACTACCTATCCTATTATTTGTTCTATAACTATTTAGGTCTATTATTGCGTGATCATTTTTTCCCGAATGATCGGTCTATAATATTTTTTGTCATCGTTTAGTTAAGAATAAGCAAGAACCAAAAAGAAACACTATGCTTCAATATTATTATTATTTATGTATTTTCTACCTGTATATAACATTAAAATATATATATTTATATAATATACATATATATACAAGCACTTTTTATTAGCAATAAACATTAAATAATTTTTTCAAATTAAATTTTAAAAATCAAAAAACTTAAATATTTTTTTTATTAATTAATTTAAAATTTTTAATTAATTTATTATTATAAACAAAACAAAACAGAATCATGGAAGTGCGAATCAGACCATGAAAATCTTGAAATTAGACTAAAAAATAAATTATTGTGTGAAGGAATGGATCACGAAGAGAAACCAGAAAGTGAAAATGGTACACTTGTTCGATTAAAATTGTTTATTAAATCATTCGATTATGTAAGTCATAATTATTAATGTTTTTAATTTTATTATAAGCTTGTTGAATTATATATTTCATTTATTTTATTATAATATCTCAAATTGAAAATTTATAATGAAACATTTTTTTTTTTGTATTAAATATCAAAAAATTTTAATTTGTTCTTGTCATTTTCCTATTTTTGTTTTTTTGTTTCTTATTTCTTTATATACAACGATTTCTGAATTTTCAAATGTAAAATAATCGTTATAAATAATTTAGTAAATTTCATAACCTTTTTAATTAAATATTACAACCATTGGCCTTTAAAATGTATATACAAATATATTTTGTACATACTAAAAATTTAGTATATTGTTGTATCAACATTGGTATATCAAATTTGAAAAAATATGGTTATAAACTTTGATAAAATAATGTGGATTGTATTTATCCAATGTTATTGTACTTCATATGAAATAGGTGCAAATCCTAGATATGAGAAATATTCTAAAATATTTTTAGAAAATTAAATTATAAGAGTTTCTTTCTTATTTAAATAATTTATTTTAAATAATTTAAAATATATGAGTTAATTATTTTCTAACTTAAAACAAATTAGTTACTTAATTATTAAATAATGTCAATAATATCTTAGATATTAAAACAAACTTCCAAGTATTAAACTTTTTTTGTTAATTTCTGGCAGCGTTAATCGCATCGACTACAAAATCTTCTAAACATCAATTTCAGAGAGCTACATAAATGTCGTCAGCTACTTGTCATTATTGTATTTTTATTATTTTGAACAAAATGTCAAAATATATTACAAATAAATAAAATAGTAAATAAATGAAAGTTAAATTTAAAATAAATAATTAATTATAATATTTTGTAATCATTAGAAATGTATATCAAACATTAAATAAATTTTTTGTATTATAAATATGGATATAATTATAAAATATTCTTTACAAATCAGGTTGATTTAAATGGTGAATTAGTAGTACATTCATGGCTTGGTATGGTAAGTTAAATTTATATGTATATTTATGAATTTTTTATTAAACAAAAAATAACAAAAATTGCAAATTGAAATTAAATAATAAATTTATATTTTCATTTAGAATTGGAATGATTCAAGATTGAAATGGAATCCACAAGACTATGGTGATATAAAACAATTAGTACTAGAAGGATTTGATATATGGATGCCAAAATTATCACTTTTTAATTCGTAAGTTTGAATTTTTCATTCAAAATAATAATCTTCATGAATGAGATTGTAAATGAATTAATAAAATTTTATTTAATTATAAAAAAAATATAAAAAATTTCATTAAAAAAAAATTCCAATTTGTCAGATGTGGGGTTCGAACCCACGCTCCCTCTCGGGAACCAGAGCTTAAATCTGGCGCCTTAGACCGCTCGGCCAATCTGACTTATACTTTACTTTTGTCAAATACTATATCTAAGTATATACTCATCTGAATACAAAAATTAAAAATAGAATTTATTATTAAATTTATTAAATTCATACATAAATTTTTTTTATTCTATTGTAGACCTAAAAGTCAATTTGAAGAAAATTGTGCAGAAACACCATGTCATGTAACAAATTTGGGGCAAGTTTCTTGTATACCACCGTGTACACATAATACATTTTGTAAAACAAATTATAAAAATTGGCCATTCGATATACAAAATTGCACATTACATGTGGGATCATGGATGCATAACGCCAATGAAATACGATTTGTAGAACAACAAACAGATATTGAAAAATCAGCTATTAAACATAATGATTTTAAAATAATTAAAATAAAAGTTCGTAATAATATTGGAAAATATAAGGGTTATACAAATTCATATCCATCAATTCATTATAATATTGTTTTGGAGAGACATGCAACAACTGAAATGGCATTTATATTTTCACCAGCTGTTAGTAAGTTTAATTTTAAAATATATATTTAAAATTTGAAAATAATTATTTATATTTGATATTTTTAATTAATAGTTTTTGCAATACTAAATTTATCAATATTATGGTTAGCTCCGAATTGTGGTGAAAGAATTTTTATGATTATTTTATCAATGGTATTACATTTTTTGATTCTTGAACAATTATCATATATAATACCAAGAAATGGAGATACTGTTCCTGTTGCTTGTAATTATATACATATTTATAAATTAAATTAAAGTTTTTTTTTGTTTTTTTTTTTTTGTAATTAAGAGATTTATATTTTCATTTTAGTACTCTATTTTCGTGATTCATTAATTATTTCATCGATTTTGTTAGTTCAGACAATACTTTGTAGAGGTTTACTTTTATATCGTAAAAATTCACCGCAATGGATGAAATCATTAACAGATACATTAAGAGGTCATAAAGTTGGACAATTTATGTTCGAAAATCCATATTTAATTAATGCTGGAACTAATGTTAGTATTTTTTTTTGGTTCTATATGTATATATAAAAAAAAATTCTGAAATTGTTTTAACATTTAAATAATAAAATTAATATTTTAGATGCAAGCTAGTGAACCATCAACAAATGATTCAGCTAATTTAGTTGACAATGAAGCTGGCAATAATAAAACAGAAAATGCAACAACTTCTAATTCTAATTTAAATACAGATAATATATGGTTTTTTATTGTTAAAATTTTTGATACATTATTATTTTTTATTTTAATTATTTGTTATATTGTTATGATTATTGGTTGGTTTCCTGATATTAAATCTGATTATTTGGATGAAAAAACAGTTGTTGTTAGTAACACCACTTCAACAACATAGAATTTATTTATTAGTATTTTTTAAGGTTTTCTAAAATTACAATATTGAATGTTTTAAAAACTGAGAGTAAAATTAAATTAAAATTGTGTTTAAAATTGAAATAAAATGTTTATAATAAATAAAAAATTCATAAAAATTCGTAAAAAAAAAATAAAAAAAACATTTATTTTATTAGATGATAAATAATTAATTTGTGTCAAAGTTCGAATTTTAGTTGAATCATACAGGTTCAGGCTTAAATAATATTTAATATGAAATGTATTCACCCCGATGACACATTAACAATTATAACAATTATACACTTTATTAATTAAATTAATGCATCCAATTTATTTTTTTAACATCATTTATTTTAAATAATATTTCAAAACTACAATCCTAATATCATATTAATATCTTAAAACTACATAAATATTACAATGCGACGCTACCAAATTATAGCCATTAATATGTTGAAGAACAACAACAGACCATAGCCAAGGCCATCAACATAGTGGAGGAAGTCCTTATTATTTACACAGCAGTTTAAGTGTTATAAATACACTCAAATCGAGCAAAAATAGAATACAAAACACGACAGAAATTAGAAATGCCATAATCAGGACCAACGGTTTAATTGAAAGAAAAAGCAAATATTGAGGTCAAATTGGCTATCAAAAGTTCGTTCAGAAGACGGCACTGCCCAGACGTGAATAAGACCACACACACATTAACATCAATAGACAGCTGGAAATCAAAGTGGCCAAAATCAGTGTCCGTTTGTTAACTCTAGCAACTTACAAACATAATATATTGACAGAAATAAATCAAACAAACTATACATTCTACAATGACGCCCTCGAATTCAAACACAAATTCCCTTAATGTGTAGAAACGGATCGTTGTTGGCTTAGTTTACGGATCTGCCCCTATTCAGGTGTTACCAAATAATGATCCCTACAGCCCGGATATGATAAGAAAAATCTATATAAACATTTCTAAATATGGATAATATATTAATCATGAATATAAGTTAAAAAAAAATAACATAATAGAACTGAAAGTAAAACCACATCAACTAAATTAAGCTAATAGATAAAAATAATAAAATCAAAAATTAAAACCAAAATTATCTTAAAATTAAAATTATTAGAACAGTTAACAACCCGGTTACAGTTGGCCCATAAGCCATATGGCAGACTGGTCCTTAGTATTAAGTTTTTTTTATATTTTATATTTTATGCAATAACTTAATAAATAAATCAAATCATTACAAAAATAGAGTGGTATTATACAAAATTAATGAAAATAAGACAATTATTCAAGTATTAATTGAAATACAATATATTTGATAAATACTTTGCCGTTGTATAAGCAGAACCTACAGTAATTATTATCATTGTATAAATTTAAAAAAAATATGTATGCGTACATAGTAAAATAAAAAAAAAATTAACACTCATGGAATTTACACACTTTAACAATGAACAATTTCATCCTCAATTTAATTTATAGAGCAAATTAAAAGAAATTATTATTGTTTAATGTGTACCCATTCTAAAACTCACTCAGAACAATCTCAAGGTTAAAGAACATGTAAAAAAAAAAGAATTTATAAAAAACGGAAATATGAGTACATCAAAAGGTAAAACAAAAAAGACATAACTCAAGACTTTTACCTGCATTAATCAGATCAAATAAAAAATAAAACAAAGAAGAGGAAAAGTGACTCTCAACCTTATTGATTTGTTCACGGAAAAAATGTATTAATAAATTTATGTAAATATTATTATTAATTTTTTATAATAATAATCTTTTTTAACTGTTTAAAATTTTACATTTTCAGCAATGTTAATCTTTAGCTTTAATATTAATATTATGTGCGCTATGATGCCCCCTATTATTATGATGGGCTATAAAAGCATTGAATAACAAAATCGAAAACAGTAAAACATACTAAACTCTGTAGGGGCATCTAACTAAATAAATCTTATTTCAATGAATGAATGGGCATAGAGGGAAATATCAAAGCGAATCAACTGCCAAATAATATTAACAGAAATTGTAACCAACGGATGGTGTAGATACAAATACGAAATCAGTTTTTTTTTTATTTGCACAGTTTGAGTAACATGTTCAAATACATAAAAAGAAAAAAGACAGGAACTCAGGAAGATACAAAAAAAAAAAAAATTAAAAATAATAAAAAAAATAATCTTTCTATATGCACGCAACGTAAACGCTTAAAAAAAGATTACCAAGCTTACTATGAAGCTTTTTTTGTTTTTATTTTATATTTTTTATAATAAAAAAATTCTCGTCTCAAGACACTCAAGTCTCAAATTCATAAAGAAAAGATGAAAAGAATCAGTCTTAAGCCGTAGAATACGCAAAGCGGTTGAATTTAATCGCAGTTATTTCAATATTTTTTTTTAAAGGTTTTTTTTATTGTTTTTTTTTTTTTATTTTTTTATTCCAATTTAAGGTACATTTGATTTGTACTCTAATTCGCGTTTAAAGGTAAAACAATATATACTTTTATTTATTAAATGATGATCATAAATGTTTGTGTTAAAACTATTATAATAATAATTTTAAAATTAATTTAAATGTTAAATATTTTATAAAAAATAAGTACTTAAAGAGAAGTTGTTTTTTTTTTTTAAATTGAAGTTACCCCTTTACAATTAAAAGAGATTTTCTGTAATGTATATATATAATTACAAAACAAAATGTATATGTGCGTGATCTAATTTAAATATAAATTTTTTTGTTTACAAATAAATAAATTAAGAATTTTTTTTAATTTTAATTAGTTACCATTTTATGTTTAGAAATAATCGAAAAAAAAATTAAAATACAATATACAACATATCGAAATAGAAGATCTTTCAGATATAATAGGGTAAAATGAAAAGGAAAACAATTGAAAATATTTTTGCTATTCAACCTGTAGTACAGCGTAGCACTTTTTCTCACCATTTAAAAAACTGAAAAGCAAAAAAAAAAGCAACGAAAAAAAAATTGGGAACAAAGAAATTTTTAACTAAAATTTTCTTTAGTCTGGATTGTTACATTTTATTAATGTTTTAATTTATTTCATAATTTTTTTGTTAATGTAGCATGCATACACATTTACTTACATGTTGCATTACCATAGTTAGTTTTTTAAGAAAATGCAACATGAATTTAATTTTAAATTTTCTAAGCCATACAAAAAATAAAGCAAGAAACTCATGTACTGCTTCATTGGTCTCTTGGACTCCGATTTAAATATACATGCATATACTAAATTTCCTTTAAATGTTGTAAACCTGAAAATTCATACCTTAGTACTCTATCAACCAAATACGTCTTTTGTCGTTTTCCAAAATTGAAACTGATTCGGGTATCTGAAATGCAACCTCTAGCATCCTAGCATCCAGTCAGGAATATTCGAAAATTTGTACTAAAGTGTCTATCGAAAATAAACATATACATATTTTCACCGTTTTCGGACTGGTTCACAAATTCAAAAATTATATCAAAATAAAAATAATCAAAAATGTAATGGCAATCTGATAATTTTGACCAGGCAAAATACTATTTTTTTAAATTATTTAATAATCGTAAACAGGAGTATGTAATCATAGTAATATTTCCAAAGCATTAGACATCATATTTGAAAAAATTTAACTGTACTAACATTTCAAATGTTCAACAAGTCAGCAAGGCTGTAGAATATTTTCATGAGAGCCTACAAGTTACATATCATAAAATTGTTCCGGAAAAATCAATTCCACTTACAGACGAGCTACCTAAACTACCAGATCACATTCAACATCTGATTTCATTAAGATGGCAAAAAACAAGATATTTTGGTTATAAAATTTTATTTAGTCATTTCAACTGTTTGATCAGAAAAGAAATTTTCGATTTTAACAATGTAAACTGGAACGAAATTTTGTCTACCTTAAATAAAAATCCTAAGCCCTTTTGAAACGTCTGCAAAGTTTTATAAAAGAAAAAATTCAATATTATGAGCACTTATACATAAAAATAATTTATTGTCCACTGATAAAGAAAAAGCTAAAATAGTTACTAGCAGAACACTTTGCTAATCAAAATTCTCTGACTAATAATATTATAACGATATAATCACCATTAATACGGTTAACGATTCAGTTGAAAGTCTAAAATATCAATCTGTAGGTCATCTTATAAATTTAAAGAAATTAATCTGTTACAGAATCTGTTAAATAAAATGCTATTTTAATTAAGCCAGTTAAAAGTTGAAAAAGCTCCCGGGCAGGACAAAATACCCAATATTATACTTAAAAAAATTTCAAAGACAAGCTATAAAACAGGGTTGCCCAAAACGATCGATCAGTCGATCTTTCGATTTTTTTATCAGTCGATCGGCGTAGTAAAAATTAAAAAATAGGTTTATTTTTATTTTTTGACTTTTTACCGCCAGTTTACCACCAATTTTATAAAAACTAGAAATAATCAGAGAAAATTCAAGATGTAGGTATTTTTAATAGTTTTAATGGTTCGATACCTAATGATAATTTTGTTATAGAAATGAAATAAAAATTTTGTGGACCTGAAACGTACATCATCGTCAGTAGTTACATAAAACTAATACCTAATGCTTCATACTATCATACAAGACTACACCAATGATATTGATTCTTCAAAAATAGAAAATGAAATTATAGCAATTAATTCTGATATTTTTATAAAAGCAAGAGCTTGTGAAAATAGTTATTAGTCTTTGCTACATGAAAATAAATCCATGTTTAAGAGGTATTCCTTTGCAATTGACCACGTACTTTGGATTGGTTTCACCTATCTATGTGAATCGGCGTTTTCTCATATGAAAATAATAAAATCGAAATATCGCAGCACACTTACAGGTGAACATCAGTTATACGTGCATTCGTTTGACCAGCTTGCTGACAACATGCAATGTCAATAATGTCATGCGTCAACGTCTAAGGACAAATATTAAATTCACTTTAAAAATGATTATTTAAATATTTATGATTATGAACTGAATAAATTATAAATATTCCGAAAAATTTATTTTAATTTCTAATCGACCTTGCATTCTGATTTTCAGATTGGGTCGATCTTCATGAAGAAAAGTCTGGCCATAGCTGCTATAAAATATTAAGTAAAATTTTTAACAAATGCATGGAACGAAACTATTTTCCAGTAATATGGAAAGTAGCCTTAGTTACATGCATTCCTAAACAAGGGAAAGACCCATCACTGGTTGGAAGCTATCTCAATTCCTATGAAAAAATTTTAAAAACTCGTTTAGAAAATTTCCTGCTAAATAGAAAAAAATTCTGCCGAATGAACAATTTGGATTTACAAATAAACATTCCAGCACACATCAAGTCTGCAGAATGAAAAATATATAGTTAAAAATAGTCTAAATAATAAAAAGTCAGTGAGTTTGATAACACACTTGATGTCGAAAAAGCATTCGATTCTGTATGGCATCAATTGATTCACAAAATATGATTAATTATGAATTTCCAGTGTTTTACCTTGTTAAATTTATTAATCTAAAGTTTTCTTAACGATCGATTTTTCATAGTCCAAATCGGAATAATAGAATCAAATAAAATAAGTATTACAGAAGGTATACAACAAGGTTCATCAATTTCTCGATTTGATACAACATATTCATAGCAGATTTACCAAGACCTCTGAATTGCTATACAAGTTTATATGCAGACGATACTGCCCTATTATCATGTTTCATATGTCCAAACGAAATCATTTTGAAAATAATTTCCAAATAATTCAAGGATTTTATTCCAAATGGAAAATCAAAATCAATGGCGATAAAACAAACGCGATTTTCTTCACTTTGCCCAATAACAACTTATTTTTAAATAATACTGAAATAATATGGGAAAGAGATAATATTAAATATCTTGGTATACATTTGGACAAAAAGTTAATATTTAAAGCACATAACTAAGACAGTCAATAAAATAGATCTATATATAAAAATGATGTATTCAATTATAAACAAAAAATCCAGGCTAACTGTAGAAAACAAATTAATAATATTTAAAGCCATTTTTCGCAATATTCGCAGAGCGCTGCGAAAACAAACTTAAATGTGCGACAGAGAAAACAAAATGCGATCCTAAAATTAATCTTGGCTAAACCTTTTTATTTTCCACCAATTTCAATAATTATGTGTTAACAAAGAAATTTGTAAGTAAAATAACTTCTTTGCAAGTGCATAAGGGATCCACTAGTAATATTCTATGTTATATGTTGTTAGTGAGTGACTAGTGAGGCTATCATGTGTTTTTATTTAATTAATAATTATTATTCAATACTTTATTATTTCTAATCTAATTTCTTACAAGTATCTTATTCAATAACAAAATATCAAGTACCGATCTAATAACAACAAATTACTTCAAATATAGAATGGAAATTATAAATTTTTCTATTCAAACTGAATTTAAATTGTATTGGTTATAGATAGGTGGGTACCTACTTGAAATTAACATTTTTGCTGTAAAATATTTTGATTTAATTGAATAAAAGATATATTAATCACTTGAAATAGACAATTAACCACTTGAAATAAAATGTTTTGATTACCAAAAAGCAAAATACCCAAAATTTCTTATACAGTAGTGTGCAGTAAAATTCGGACAGCTAAAATTTATTTAAATAAATTATTTTAAAGACTGATTTCTGTTACAGCAGATTTTTGATAATAATAAAATATATTTTTTTTATATTATTTATTGCAATATTTATCTAAAATATTACTTACTTACTTGTTGGACGCTGTACAGACCATGAAGATCCTGGGCCTGACGCAAAATTATCCTCCACTGACTTCGGTCACAAGCGGAATCTCTACAGTTGGTGATATGAAGTTATTTCATATCTGTCCATTGGAGAGATAACAACGAAGGTTTGGCCTCCCTCGACAACTCATTCCCTGGGGCTTGGATTCGAAGAGTCTCCTATTTGGAGCATTTTCATCCATACGATCGACATGGTCTACCTAATGTTAGTTTACTACACAATATTTTCTCTTTAATAAGACGAATTTTGCGAAATAGAAAAAAAGAGGAAATTTAAGAAAAAATGCATAATTTTCGTTTTAAGCATATTATTTTTAATGACTACCAAAACAAATTTTGTAACCAAAGTTGTATAAATATCCAAATTTGAAATTACTTTATTATATAATCGAAGCTTCATATTTAGTATTTAGTATGACAGCCGTCACCGCTTCCCGGCTATTGTTCATTGACTTAATCAAATTTTCAATGACGTCATCTGTAATGGTCTCCCAAGCTATCTGAATTCGCTCTCTTAGAGCTTCTATTGTCTCTGGATTGCTTTGTTGGGCTTTTTTTCTTTATAATACTCTAAATATTTTCAATAGGATTAAGTTCTGAACTATACGGACTGTATATGGACTGGCCCATTTCATAAAGTGTATGCAGTTATCTTTTTTTTTTATGTTCTTAATAGTAACTTAGGTAGAATCACCTTTTCGTGCTTAATTTAGTACGTTACTACAAGTTTATACTACAATATTTACAACATTTATTTAAGAAATTACTGGCTTATCCTCTAGGCGTGTTCGTAGTGGTCGCACCTGCGCAACAAAAAAGAATTTTTGTTCGTAGTTGCATATCATCAAAAATTCTGAGCAGACAAAAAGCTGGCGCTTGTGTTCATAGTAATCGGTGTCGCGTCAGCGTCGGGCAAATTGCGCAGATATTTTAGTGCGCCACTTTAAAATCATTTTTACAGTGCATGCCATTTAACATGTAATAAATAAGAATGTCGTGACAAAATATTTAAGTAAAAAATAAGAATTAATTATTAAAAAATAAAATAAATGTGTTTAAAATAAATATATTGAAAAAAATATATTATAATTTTAATATATTTTAATCTGATATAAGTAATAAAAGAAAATATATTTAAAAAAATATATATAAAATATATTAAAATATATTAAATATATATAAAAATATATAATAATATAACTATATAAACGAATTGTGCATGTGCTGCTTCTATGAACAAGAACGACTGCTAAACAATTGTCTGCGTGCCTGCGCAAGTTTTTTTGTTCATAGTGACAGAGAAAAAATCTGCAAGACACCGACGCATGTTTCACTGCAACTACGAACATGCCAACTACTACTATTGTCAGGAACTAAGTCTTCTTAAATAGAATAGATTTACCTTTATTCCCAGATTATACTCTCAATTGTTTTTCGTTATTTATTTTATCCCAATGACAAAAGGTACTGGACCCAGTCGAAGAACCCATAAAGCATTTTTTTGATTTCATCGGAAATCGAACCTGCGACCTTTCGGTTGAAAGGCAAGCGCTCTACCTATTGCTCCACTTAAGTACCTACTCTTTCAACTACAAGTGCAAATAAAACCGGACTTAATAAAATTCGATAACATTTTTAACCTGAATTAAAATTAATATTATTTTTCTTGCCGTTGTCGCCGTTGGTGCCTTATTTATCTTGTTGAAAAATTAATCCTCAGTTTTCACAAATATATCTGAAACTAATGGTTTGAGGCAGGTGACTCTTCATGATATCTATGTACCCATATGCAGTTACTTTTGAGTTTACAAATGCCAGCTCACCTAACCCACTCCTGCTAAAGCAGTCCCCAACCATTAGATCTTCGGTTTTGTTGGCTACTTCTTGAATACACACATCACTAAGGCGTTCTCCACATTTTCTACGTACCAGTAACATCCCATCTCCGTTTCTCCGAGCTTGAATTTGATCTCGTCAGAAAACACCAAGTGACTCCACAATTTTTTAGCCCAGGGCCAAATGAAGCCAAGAAAGTTTTGAAATTGTCTTTAGAATAGAAACCTGCTTCTAATAGTCTTCTTTGAACAGTTAATGTTGATATCACGGTTCTTCTTGCTCCGGTAAACTCTGCTCGCTGTATTCCGTTTGGAACAAAGTACCAGAAATGTATCTTCCATTATTTAAGTCTTTCGTAGTCTACCAGATCATTTACACCATTACGTATTCTCGTACTTTAAATTTTTTAATGAGATCGACAACAGATGATCTTATACGTTCTCTTCTATGACCAATACCACATGTTAGGTAGGTAGGTAGGTAGTAGTACCTGCCGACAGTACGCCGACACACATAGACCGTAAAGTCCATTGTGATACGGTAACTTTCATCGCGTAGGATTCTACTCGTTGAACCAATTTGAGCTTTAAACGAAGCGGCGGAGATTTTTTATACTAGTGTTTTCAAGATCACCCAGCGTGATTTTCTTTTATGGTACAGATCAGGGCAGGAACAGAGTAGGGGTTGGACAGTTTCATCCTCCTTCTCCTCTCAACACGTTCTGCAGAAATCGTTTGAGGGGAGTCCCAGTCTTCTGGCATGTTTACCAATCAGATAATGACCCGTAATGACTCCTACCATAGTGCTAATGTCACACCTTTTCATAGTTAGTAGGTTAAGAGATCGCTTCAGGTTCAACATAGGCCAGATTTGCTTGGTGATGTTGCAGTTTGGTCTAACTGACCATCTGAAATTTGAAGCTTTTATTACATCATTGCGAAGCAATAAGTTACAGGTAGCTAGAGGTGCATCCAAATTGCTCCGGAAGGATTTCTAATATAGTACCCTCTCCAGCAAGTTGATCTGCCATGCAGTTACACGGAATATCACTGTGTCCTGGCACCCATCGTAACAATATGTTGAACCTATCCGCTAGTTCATCTAAAGAACTACGACAGGCCAACACGGTTTTTGATATCACATGTTAACAGCCCTTCTTTCTATAAAGTGATTCTGACAGTAAGATAAGTAAGATGATATTCTACACTCTTGTTCGAATACTTATTGTTATTAGATTATTACTAATAAACAGTTTATTCTGAAAATTAAGCAATTTATTGTTGCATGATTAGCTGAGTTGCGGAAAAAATAGATAAGAATTTTCTAGGAATTCAAACTGTTCGGATTTTATTGCACACTACTGTACATTTAAACACATCTAAAAAAAATGTTAAAAAAAAAACAAAAGAAAAACAATAAACCAAAATAAAAAAAAATAAATTTTCCCATTTTATTAAATTTTTTATTTTTTTTTATTCATCAAAATTTTGTTATATGATAAGAATATGTGAACTTTTAAGTTAAATTTTTTTATATATATATATATACATATTACATATACATATATATGTATATATTCAAAAAGGCACACAGCTTTATTACCCTTATCTTAAGAAAATTAATAAATTAATGAAAATTATATAAAATATTTAAATAAAATTAGTGAGAATTAAACTGTGCAAGAAAACAGAGTTGTTTTTTCATTTTTGTTTTTTTTTTAATTTTTTTTCTGTGTTAAAGGTAAATTTTAAAATAATAATTAAAATTGTATAACTAATAATTTATTTTTATAATACTTATATAATAGTTTTTTTTATTCTACGTACATTGTTGTTTTAAACTTTATAGTTTGTTTATAAGACTGTGACTAGTCACCAGATATCGGTTACTGTTATAACACTAGACACTTCGTCTGGGTTAATAATAATCCTCTGCAACACAAACTGAACTGTTATTAGTACTAGTTTAGACCTAAATAATATTTATTTAATTATTTTAAACTATATTATTATTTTTTTTAATTTGTTACATATACAAGGTGATTAGTATATATGTTAATCATGTAACGTTAATAACAACAAAATTCATAAATTTTAAAAATAACAAAAAAAGTGAAATTACATAAAAAATATACATTAACGTTACATATAAAAAAAAGGAAAAAAAAAGTAAATTTTATTAATTGAATTGGACAAAAATTAAAACTAATTGGTAAATAAAAATAATAAATGTTTTTGTAATTGAAATCGTACACTAGTTAACTTATCCATAATTTTTAATAATATAAAAATATTAACAAGGTTTAATTTAATTTAAAATTGATAAACGAAAGTGTAATAAAGCTTTTCTAATTAAACTAACGGTAATATTCTAAGACTAAATTATATTTTAATTGAAAATTGTAAAAAATAAATATAACAAATTTTAATTACAATTATTTGAAATCAAAATGTAATACAAATTAATTTGAATTGAATTGAATAAATTTTATTTTGGACCACTGAACCTTATTCGATTTTTTTTAGACCATATATATATTTTTTTTCAAACAAAAATTAAATATAATATATAAACTATCAATAATTAAACTAATATAATACTTATATGAACTTAACCTAAAAAAATATAGTTACAAAGTGTAAGACACAATGAATCAACACTGATAATATAAAAATGTATGTAACAAGAAAAATAGAGTAAAAAAGAAAGTAGAACAATAATTTAAATTTCATTGAAGATGTTGATTGTTTTGGTGAACTGAATAATACGATCAAGTGAATGCTCAGAGTCTTTAGCAAGAATATTTATACCCCTGGATACCATGTGTATACATCTCGCATTTTTGTAGTACGGGCAGGCTTCGAAAATGTGTTGAACAGTGTCTGGTTATCTTGTAATTATATACATTCATTCTTTCGGCTTACAGAACCAATGATTATCCCCTCAATTATTATTTTAATCTTAATATTAAGCAGTATTTACGGTTTTAAAATTCAGTTCACATTTATTATTAAAACTTATAATTAAATTATATTAAACATTATAATAGAAAATATTTATATTCGATTTTTTTATTTGCTTTAGTTTATTAGTCGTGGGTTCGCCTTGCATGCATTTAAAGGTGCATCCACATTCGCAATTGTTATTCGAGGCGAGTATTTTAGATTCATCTGGGTATATTTACGTATAGTTTTTGTATTTGAGGTTTATTTTATTCAGCACAAGTTGTTTGTATTGTTTTTTAGGTAATGTTTCGTTTATGAGATCTAAGGGTAGCTGTCTTGAAAATTTAGTTAATTACTATTTGAAAATATGTGCTTACAAACAACAGTGTTGATAGCGCTTTTACAGAGGTTAGATCAAGCTATTTGTCTTTTCAATTCAACTGAAATAAGAAGTTTTGTTTCTGATTTTTAGATTATAATATTTTATAAATATAAAATTATATAATTAAATATAAAAATATAAATATAAATTTGATCAGAAAAAGCATTGTACATAAAAAAGCCTTATAAGGAATATATTAAAACACTTAAAGAAAGTTATAAAAGACAATAGCTTAAAGTGTGCAAATTAAATTTTAATAAACAATATTTCGCTTATTTTTGGAGGCAGTAAGGCCTCATCTCATCATATGGTTCCAAAATAATTACGAAAAACTGCATATAAAGTTTTTGCTATAAACAAAAAACTACAATTTTGTTATTTTTATTTCCATGTTGATTACGTCCATCAATTCAAATATTTTTTTTACAATTAAATTGTGTAGATTCATATTGTAAATAAAATAGGAAGTTAAAAAAAAAATTGGAAAGTTTACATTTTTTTTTTTTTCAAATTTCAAAATAATCATTTTAAAAAATATCATACATATTAAAATTAGTTGTGCTATATATACAAGTAGGCATCATGAATCTGTGCCAAAAGAAGTAATGTCAAAAACACTTTTAAATTAACTAAATATGAAAATTTTATGTTTTTTTTTTCATGTTAATTATTGTTGAAAAGTTGAATTAATTAAAATAAAAATTGTAAAATTCAGATTGAAAAATGAAATAAATTTAAAAAATTCGTTACATATAAAAAATAGGTGGTGCTATGAATTAAAACCGAATTAAATAAAGTCGATTCGAAAAATCGAAAAAAAATTATAATAAAGTAAAAGTTAAAAATTTTTAAAAATTTGATTTCATTTCCAAAAACTTCGTTGAAAAAAGTCGATCCACTAATGTCAAAATGTTTCAAGGTAAATTTATTTGAAATCACGTTTACCTTTCTCCAAAAAGTTTAAGTGGCAAATGGTTAGAAATAAAAAACTTTTTTAGAAATAAAATCGATCAATGACCTTTTTTTCATTTGGAAACAAGATAGAATTTTTAAAATTTCTTAATTTCGATTTAATGCTATAGTATTTCATTCGGCTTTATTTCATCCGGTTTTATTTCATTCGGTTTTATTTAATTCGGATTTAATTCATTCGGTTTTATTTCATTTGGTTTTATTGCATTCGGTTTTATTTCGTTAAACTTTATTTAATTCGGTTTTATTTTATTCGGTTTCATTTCATTTGGTTTTGTTCCATTCGGATTTATTTCATTTAGTTTTATTTCATTCGGCTTTATTTCTTTCGGTTTTATTTCATTCGCCTTAATTTCATTCGGTTTTATTTCCTTCGCCTTTCCTTCACAAGGCACCAAACAAATAATAAAAATAATAAATTCGAGCCGTGAAAGAAATCCGAGCGAAATAAAACTGTATCTCAAGTTTATTATCAAAACACTGATTTATGACAGCTACCCGAACGAGTCCCAATTATGGAATACATAATTATGAATTTTCCTTCATATTTAATGAATAACTATAAATGTTATCAAGCCCCGACAAAAGCTTTCATTCCAATCACATTTATCACGCGTTTTGATTGGAGAGCTTACCAATGTGGAATTCAGGGTTCCGATTCATCCAGTGGAGAGTTAACAGATGTAAGGGCTTAAATTAAAGAACCAATTCTTTAAAGTGTTGAGCTTAAACTAAACTTTATTATAATTATAACATTAATCATTGCTACATTTAGCAGTATAAGTCACCAATACATATGAATTCACATCAATGTTATCATCGACATTAAGTTGATGCGACTGTGACAATGTCTTATACAAGCCAGAAATAAATCTAGGAGATGTTCATCCTGGTCGCTTCGGTTTTGGGATTCTAGTAGGACTTTTGCAAAGTTGAGATAAGTTGAAAAAATTTGAAAATAATTCAAAATATTTCCATTTGGGACTATCATAATTGGAAAAGCGGAGCCGTTATTTTGTTATGATGAGCATTAAAATCTACACCCAATAAAGTTTCAGAAATTTTCCAAAATATTAATAATTTGATTGGATAAGTTTTCAATCTCCGTGACATTTTCAAGCTCATTTGCTTGGGGAGATTTGTATAGAATACAGAAGTGGATAATATGCTTTAGCAACGTGGTTTCAACACAAGTATTGTGGAACAGTGGGTTGGAGCACGTATTTGAGTGAAGAGTATTGAAAGCAATATGATTTCTCAAGTATAAAGCGATACCTCTACATATGTGGGACGAAAAGCGGAACGAGTGCGTACTTACCGACATTGTAATCAGAATTGCTATTCAAAACTTGTGTTTCGCTTAATACTAATATTGCTGGTTTCGATGTAAACGGTATGAAAATTGGCTCAAAATTCGCGAATGTTGCAAAAATCTACTTTGAAAGTATACCAATTGCCATCTATAAAACCAGATTATATTAACAATATTGGAAATTTTTTATGGTGTTATTTATTTTTGATAGAGTGCCAAAGGACAAGTTTTCAAGTTTTAGCAACTTCAGTTTTTTGAAATATAGTATATTGGTTCCAAGAACTGTATGACAAATACCGGAATCAGTTCGGATTTTTAAAATCGACTTATCACAGTTTCAGTTTCATATAACAACATTTTTTAATGTTAAATTTGGTTGAAATTGCTCGGAGTATTTTTTTAGGAGTTCTAAACCAAACATACATACATACATACAAACATCAATTTTTATATGTATATATATTAAATGAATTTTTGTTGTTTTTGCTATTTTTAATTTATAACTTAGGTGTATATGCATTGTTTTATGATGTATCACAAATGCATAATTGCCTCACAATGTTGAGTAAAAATAAAAATATTAATTAAATAAATTAACATATAAAACCACAAAAAAAAATGTGGACTTAAATAAATTAGTCAGAAGTAAAAATTATTAAAATTTAAGAATTGATTTAAACATAAAAAGCGCAAAATTATTATGATAAGGAAGAAATATAGGACAAAAAAAAATTCACAATAAAAACTAAAATGGCAAAAAACAAAAATTCCCAGAAAAATAATTAAAATTTATGTGCATATATAAAAAAATTATTTTTGGTGATTTGATTTATGATTATAGAGTGTAAGAATAATTATGTATTTTTATTGTTTTTAACTAGGCCCGATTTACAACAACGTAAATTATATCCCTAATTATTTTCATAATATTTTATTATTATAATTTTTTATAATAAATTAAATAATAGTACTTACTCGACTTTGTATAACTATATGTTAAGCTTATCATAATAAATTTTGTGCTGACTAAACAATGTCTCACCAGAACCGATCGCACATCGAATATTGAAATAACATTCGGAATTTCTAAAAAAATATGTAAGTAGAAATTTGTGCTGTTTTTGCTGCAAATTTTACTGAAATTTGGAAAGTGTAATTATGAATGTGTTCTGTTTTATATTTGATCTTGCACTTTGAATGTTTGAATGAAATGATCCGTTATTATACTGTATGCATCGAATTAAGTCATTTACAAGCAAATGACGTATTTAGCTTGGAATGAGGTGTCGTTTAAGACTTTAATAATGATTCTAGTAGTGGATTAAGTTCTGGAAATTTTACATTACCATCAACGCAACGCAAATCTGATGCTTCGGCTTTACACCAATTTCAATATTTTCAATCACAATATTTGTTAAATAATTATTGTACTTCCATATTACGAATATTTGTAATGAGTTGTTGGGTATGGTAATTATGTAAAGGCAAAGCGTAGAAATATTATGCGATTTGTAGTATGCATTGTTTTTCCTATATATGAATGTCAAATTATGTTTTGAACAAATGTAAGGGTTGGTGACTAAATCCACAAACTGAAATCCACAAATTAAATCCACAAAAAAAATATTATTTAACTAAGACAGGATTACTAAACTGTATTAAAAGAAATATATTGCCCTTTTCCGGCAATTAAAAAATTTAAATAAATTGATTCCGTTATTATTTATTAATAATCTGGAAAAGGGCAATATAATTTTTTTTTCAGACTGGTAACTTTCTCCTCCTTATTTCGGTGATTTTTGTGTTTTTCGATCGTTCTTTGTGAATTTTTTTTTTTGTGGCAAAAGTCATTATAGATTTTATTTTTTGTGTATTTACTCACCAACCCCAAATGTGTTTAAATGACATTACAGCAAATAATACGACACGACAAAGTCGGTGACAAAATTTTGATTAAAATTCAAAATTTGTCGTTTCATTGTGACAGTTCTAAATTATTAAGTTTTAAAATGATGTTCGTGTTATTTTGAATTTTTGTTTGAAAATGAAAATTTCGCATCCATCATTGGGCTTGCTAATGGACTATGTTGACAATCTAGGATGATAATGTCGTATTTTATTAGTTAGACCAAAGACTTTAGATTTCTAAATTGCTCATTAAGTTGTGTACATTTCTCTGATGGTGTATGTTGCAAATGTAAAGTTGTTATAGTTGATTTGTTCGTCGTGTGTTTCAGTTAATGTTCCCACGTGTCATTTTACATAAAATTTATATTTTTTTTTTATATATGAAAAAATTAGGGAGCGTAACGAAATCTCGTCTCTTAAATTCTCGCTATCTTAAAATGCCGTTTTAATTCCAGAATATTACCTTTAATTATTTTTATGTGTTGAATCTGTTGCACACAATAATGGGGTATCTGCTTTTTCCACGATATTTACCTTAATTAGTTTTGCGTATCCGGCTTTTGATATAAAAATTGGTTATCTCGTTCTTCCAGAATTTTTACAAAATCTACAAATAAAGAGAAAATTAAAAAAAAAAAAAACCTATAGATTTTGAAAAAACGATATTTGGAAAATCAAGATTTTGATCAAATGGCATTTTGAAAAATGATATTTCGAACCAAACCCGAAATGTGTATTATTTATTAATTTATTTTCTTTACTTAATATTTTGTTATAATATAAAATTAATTCATTTAATTTTTTATAATAAAAATTCCATCCACGATTGTAGACCTTATCAATTTTTTACTTAAAATTTACATTATTTCACAAGTTTAACAATATTATTCTTGGTATATTTTTGATGGTTGATAAGAGTTGTGTATGAGAAGTACCCGAACCACTTCGATTTTGGAAAATGGTAAAAACCATATACCTATTTTAGTTTCAGATAGTATCTAAGTTCAAATTTTCGGGTCTGTTAAGTCATTGGTTTTTAAAATATTCCTGATGAGTGGCATTGTATGGCAGCAATCAGAGCCTATCATGTGAATATCATTCGATTTTAAACAATAAGTGCCTGTAAATTTTACGGTTCTTATACTTCTAGTAGTTCTAGAGCTTACCCGGTACAAACAAATACGTCCCTTTTAAATACATGTACATTACATAATGTAGGTACATAGAGATTAATTTTGTTTGTTTGATTGTTTTGAATTTGTTATTTTTTACTTTTTCTGACGAATTTGGATTGTAATTATGTTTAATTTTTTAAATCTCAGAAATTTTTGTGGTTATATGTCAATTTATTTAATTATTTATTTTTACTTATATTTATATTGTAGGATAATAAATATTGTGATTTTATGTTTAAAAAAAAGTTAATAATGCCTATAACAACCTTTAGAACATTCAAATATAAATTATGAATTTGACAAAGATGAAATGAAAATTGATAATCTAAAAATAAGCAGAATACCACAAAACATATAGCAACAGCAAGATATCGAAGGTGTTATTAAATTCAATTACCTTGGAACAGTAATTCGAAATAATAACAGTATGCAATTTTTTGTATATAAATGGTACGTAACTGTATGTTACTTTGCATACAAGAAGCTATGAAATTTGAAATCTATCAAGACAATCATGTCTACCGGGAGTTCCAGAGGATGCGTATCACCTTTTTAAGAGGGGAATTAGCCGTTATTTTAAAATTTAACTAAATCGAGGGCGCTCTATCGATTAGTGATATTTTAAACTTCCGGGAAAAACCGGAAAACAGTTTTTAAAGTCAAAATTCGCAGAAATTGGCCGAAATCGAGATTTTCTAATGGAAAGGGATACGGTTATATGCAAATTCTATTGACGTAGAATCCGAATTTACATAAAAAATTTAAAAATCTCGATTTCGGCCAATTTCGGCAATTTTTGGGCTTGACCAAAACCCCTCTGCGATCCTTCCCATAAGTTGAAAAAATAATCGATTGACCACCCTCGATTTAGTTAATAAATTTTTTTTAAAATATTAAAATAATGGCTCTTAAAAAGCTGATACGCAAGCTCTGGAACATCCGGTATATAAGACAATTAATAATACGACCGGTAATAAAATATGACTGCCAGATTTGATTGCTGATTGTATAATTGATTGAAATGTAGTTCGTGTTCTTGAGAGTAGAATACTTAAATAAAAATTTTGAAATACTGTCAAGACAATTTAAACTACGAAATACAAAAAACATTACATACACATATCTTGCATGTATATACTAATTTTGTTTTTGTCTGAAGCCTTTTATAACAACAACATTAATAATGAAAAAACAGTTAATTATGAATGAAAGAATGAGAATTAAAAGAATAAATCAATTTTTTTTTTTGATGTATTATGGCAGTAGGTATAGAAAGAAGTAAAATATAGTGAGAAAATAATATTAATGCATTATAATGAGACATGATACATATTTACTTTACATTGTTTTTGGTATTTTGAGTTGTAATATGCATATATTTTTAATCTGCACCGAATCTTGACTATAGATTAACAATGGCATTATACTAGTAAATATATACATACAAAAATATTACATCCATATATAAATATATATATATATTATATCTTATATATATTACACAAGGAAGGTCATGTGGGGAATATCTTATATTATAATATACAAGATGAATGACGTGGCGAGTAAAAAAGCAAGAATAATTGAATAATAAATTATGTACACCACAAAATTATAAAATATTTCCTTTTACATAAAATTGTATTTGAAAGAACTGCTTCTGTGCAATTGAACAGGGGATTCACTAGTATGTATGTAATACTGTACTTTGTAATACTTTTATATTTTGTTTTTGGCTCAACTGTTGAAATTAGCAATGAATAAATGACGCAATGGTCGTAAGATATTCAAAACCCCTTTACAGTCAACAGTGTAATTGATACTGACCACTTTAAGTCCTGCAATACTTTAAAAAATATAAAAAAATTTATTTAAAACTCAAGATTGACATTACATTTTATTATTAAATTTCTCTTCTACCAATTTTGTGCAGTGCATTTGTAAACATTCAAATTTCTACGTTTCATAATATATAATATGTAATCTGTATGTGATTTAATTTAAACTGTACAGGTTCCAATATGTATGTAAAATATGATTTGCATTATTTTGTTGCGTTTAGAGCAATGACCATTTAATTTACATGACTTTTATTATTAGATTTATTTTTATTAAATGAAAATTAAAATAAAAACAAAACAAAAATGAAAAATATTAATAACGTGAATTCAAATCATATGTGAGTAAAAAGCTTATTATTTTATGTGTACATCTTATGAATTATAATTTCGTATGACATGTGAGAGCTGTACAAAGTAATATCGAAAAGTTTTAAAATTTTGCATTAAAGTCGAATGCGTTAAAAAATATATTAAGATTTAAAAAGATGTAAAAATTGATAAATTTATAATTAATATGAATTCTGTTATAATGGTATAGAATTTGATTATTAAATGATGTCATTAAAATTGGGATTTGTAGAATTTCTTCATTTGGGGTATACACCCAATTGTCGTAGAAATTTTTATTGTATTTTTATTATGAATTTGAGAAGCGAAAATTGAGAAAAAAATAAACCAAAAATTGTCATGACAAGTTTTTGTCAACATATTGTCAGAAAATTGTTGGCAAAATTATGATGACAATTTGTCGACAAAATTTGTAAACCCACTCAAATTTTTCCGACAAAATGTTGACAAATATTTGTTATGACAATTTTTGGTAAACAATATGTGACAATTGGGTAACAGGGTTTGTAATTTTTTTATTTATTTTTATATGAATTAGTATATTCTATTCATCAGTCGATTCAACACTTTTGAGAATCGGTATTGTTTTGACATTATTGTACTTTGAAAAACACAACAAGTTTATTTAAAAATATGAATGAATTTTGTGATTAAAAAACAATTGAAATAGAACTTGTTTTATAATTATTTTTATAGAATAAATTATAGATAGAATAAAATATATTATAAAAAACAAATTGTTTTTATTATCAAAAATCCTCCTAAATTACTGAAAAAACTGTCCAAAAATTGATGACAAATCATTCACAAATTGTTAAAAAATAACCCACAAAATGATGACAAAATTGTTGACAAAATTGTCATCTAAGCTGTGGCAAATGAAGTCAACCCTACCGACCTTTTTTCAGCAAAAATGGTCATAAAATTTTGTCGACAATTCACCAAAATTTGTCAACATATTGCCACCATTTTGTGACATTTGGCTGCTCGGGTTGTCATGCTCCAAAAATACATAAATGTCACTGTCAAATTCGAATTAAATATTTCTATCCCTTTCATGTTAAAGAGATAGTACCAAATTTTTGGAACGTATAACTAAAAGCAGTTTACCGTAATCCGGTTTTTACAAATCAAGGTTTTTAAAGTTTGGGTTATTAAAATCCTATTTTCTAAAATTTGGTTCTTTAAAAACGCTTTGCTAGTATTTCATTTTTGTTCAAAATATTTTGAATAATTGAGGCTGTTTGCAGAGTTTTAATTAGAATTTGGCTACGAAGAGCCCTATTTCCCTATTTCAAAAAATTTTATGAAATTAAAGTTTGTTCGCAGAAGCTTTACTGTACGTAACCAGAGATGCATATCGGCTTTTCCCAAAAATTACAGATTTTCAAGACTGGATTTTAGAAATTTGTATCTTGATAAAAAAAAAAAGTATAGCAACAGAGTACTCTGGTTAACCACCTGTTCTGTTAATAATTAAAGTAGACAAGTAGGTTGTTAAAATGCTATCGTAAAAATGGAAAGGTATTATAAACAACATTATTGTTTTGAATTTATTCTATTTGTTACCCAGTGTTTTTACCCTGAAAACATTGATATTGATTGATTGATGAAAACACTGAGAATCACCGCCGAAATGAGGTTTTTATCGTTGTTACATTTTTGACAAAATTTTGACTGCCAGATACAGACAAATAAAAGGGTTTAAACACTAAGGAAGGCATCAGACATATACTCTGGCTGTTTAGTAAAACTTGGGCTTAACGAAACTAAACTGGCTCTTTTAGACTTCACTAAACTATATATGTTAATGTATATTCAACCGGTATATGAAATTTTGATGATAGGTGAAATAATTTAATTTTTTTTCAAATTTTTACTCAAGTATTTTTCTCCTAAATGTTTTATGTCTTTTGTCTAAAAGGTGAGAGCAGGATCCCTTTCTTCTGTAATAAAAACTTATATCTGTCAAAAGTTTATGATCTACGTATTACCATCTATTGTAACAGTCAAGCAGCAATAAAGACACTAAGATTCTTTTATACCAAGTCGCTCTTGGCAGACAATTGTACGATACTACTAGAAGATTTTAATGGAATATACAAACTAAATAGCTGTTGTGTCCCTGGTGGACATTCTAATATACAGGCTAATTAAGTAGCAGATGAACTCAACATAGAAGAACTTGAAATCAATCTCCTCAGCTCCATCTATTTATCCATAAGTAAGAGGTTTGTTGAGAATTGACACGGTAATCGGAAATTATGTGAATTCTGATTGGTATAAAATTAGATCCTGTAAAACTTCTAGAGATTTGTCAAAGGGTAAACTGGAAAATTGCTTCAGCTTGATAGAAATAAAATTGGGACGATAATGATAATGCTGGCTTAAGAAAAACACAATGGGTCTTGTCAATAATGATATTTGTCGAACGATCTTGACACTCAGGAAAACATCAAGGATATTCCACACTACACTGTGGCTGGTGACACTTATGTAGTTGGCAATTAGGGTTGTGTTACAATAATTACATTATCTAATTAATACTATTTTTTGATATTATACAGTCTACGACTGCCCATTTAACGAAACTGACCTACTGTCATAGCAGTTATGGATTGCTGTGACTAATATATGCTAATATGTAGATTAAACCGGTATGTGAAATCGATAATTTTATTTTTCGATTTTTTACTTAAGTACTTTTGCCTGCCGTGAAGCCATATATGTTTTATATTTTTTGGTAAGAAAAGGATCCCTTATCATGTAAGCAAGATTTACATCTGGGCTTTGTTGGACTAATCAATTTTAAACAAATGTTTGTTGAATGAACCATGTCAGTATTTTGTTTAATCTTAGTGTTTCTTTTTTACATTTATTATTTATTATATACATACTAGTGAATCCCCTGTGTAATTGCACAGAATGGTTCTTTCAGGCACGAGTTTATGTATTTGTTTTGGTAGAATTGTTGTTTTTAATCGCTTCATTCTTGAATATTATATACATATAATGCCACATATACCGGGTGTCTCAGAGTATGCGTATCAGTTTTTTAAAAATAAGCCATTATCTTAAAATTAAAAAAAAAATTATTAAACAAAATCGAGAGTGCTCTATCGGTTGGTGATATTTTCAATTTCCGAAAAAACCGGATATAGGTTTGTTAAAGCAGAAATTCATCGAAATCAAAATTTTCAAATAAGAAGACTTACACAGTCTAACTTTTTGATGTAAATTCAGATTCTAAATATGCATACTCTGGAACATCCAATACAATCATATATCCAAGCCACCATTAAGACTTGTTTTACTAAAATCAATTTTTTTTTTATTTGTTGAACATCCCTTGTATTTATATATATTCATTCATTTGAAAAGAAAAAAAAAATTATTAGAATAGTGCTGACTTCTGAATAGTGTTTTTAAGAAAAATATAAAATAATCAAATAAGGTGCTGCTGCCTCAGTTTAGTTGTTTTGTTATAGAAGAAGATTGAGATCTTAAGAAAATTTAATGTATGTCTACAATTTCATTAAAAATAATAATTTTATTCAATTAAACATCGTAATTGGTACTATTTAAAAACATTTCTCTAAATAATATAAATAGGTATATATACTGATATAATAATCAAATTAAAAGGGAAATCGCATTTGAAAAAATTCATATAGAAAAGTAAAAATAATATTTTTAGTATATTTTTATTGCAAAAAAAAATTATTGGGATCAAATTAAAAGCTTTTCTGATGTGTCGTCATAACAGAATCAAAGTTATCAGAAAAAAAAAAACGAACAGAAAGTTGTGATTAGAAAGAAAATGTATAGTTAGCTGGTATTGAATGAATTAATCAGTTCAGTAGTTTTTGTTTTGTTTTTGTTTTTTAATGATTGGGTTTTTTTCCGTTTCAGGGTTATGATTTTGAAAATAAAAAAGATGTAGGTTTTTTATTTAATTTTTGTTTTCTTTATTTCAATTATTTGAACAAAGCATAATTCAAAACCTAATTAATTTTTTGAGGCCGAATTGCCGAAGCTGTCTGGTCACCCTAATTTATTAAAACAAAATGTACTTAATACTGGATATTCACTTTCGTTGAAAAAAATACGTAGTAAATGGGTACTTATGATGTTTATATGCAAATTTTTGTCGGAAATTACTGAATATTTTTAATTTTTTTGTTTTTTATTTGAAAGAGTGGAATTTTTAAGTAATAGTGGGTTCATAATCATATTCTTGGGTACATCCACTTTTATATTATTATTTTTTATCATAAATACATTTTTTTGTTTACTTTTACTTAATAGTTAAGACAGTTAAATTAAAATTATAGTTTTCTTTTTCCATATAGGAAATTGTCGCTACTCTATGGATCATTGAATAAAATATTATGAACCTGCAAAAATGAAGAAGAGGATGAAACAATCCTAAACATTTTATGCAAATGCCACGAAATGACTCACAAAAGAAAAACCCATCTATAAGCTTACACAGTCAAACTTCTTTGGGTGATATTGCTCAAATTTGTACTGATTGGTAGAATCACGTATCAGCTCTATCTATGTACCTCCTTACCGGGCTTTAAATTTTTATAATTATATTTTGTCAGTTACTATTGTATATACTATACTATATACTATACTATAGTATTTGTCAGTATGTATATAAATTTTATACTTTTTAATATAATTTGTTAAGCTAAGCTATCATTAACCCAGTATATATTGCCACATTGTATTTACTTCTACAATATTTTTTTTTTGTTCAGATATCAAAATGTTCTCAAAAGCTATTAACAAAAGTAATTAATATTTTGACCTTCAGATTATTTATTTAGCATTAACATTATTGTTTTTATAATATATATATATTATGTTTATTATCAGTTCAATGACTTTCTGCACTCTATAATGTGTTGAAGAGCTAGCTATAAGTATATTGTATTGAGTATTGAGATATAAGTATAGTAGTTCTAGATTTTTTTTTATAATTAGGTAATATGCGATTAGATACAGTAAAAGTGTTTTACCAGAGACTATAATCTCTGGTAGAACACTTAAGAACACTGTAATCTCTGGTAGAACACTATAATTTCTGGTACAATATAGCCTCTGGTTCTACTGTTATTACAAAGAGACTTGGCATACACAATCACATAATATAGGTTTAAATAATGATCCAATAACTAAATTAAATGTGGAATATAAAGCTAGGTTGGATACCAAAGCTCGAGTTTTAAAAGCTCGCGTTTGGGGCTCGTAATAGGCCCCATGCACGTTAAATCTATTTAAAAACTTGTTTCGAAGTTTGTGAAATTTAATCGTGTGTGGGACGGTTTCGAAACAATTTCTTAAACAGTTTACGAAATCAAAATTTTTTATGGGCGGAGTCAAAAGTTTCTGAAATTGTTTAAACGTGCATGGTGTAGTTTCGAAACCAAAATGTAAATTTATTTATTTATTTATTAAGCATACAAACATATTACAATATACATAAGTGTACAAAATTAAACAAACAAAATATAATTTAAAGCTTAATATTATTCTAGATCTTAATATTAAAGTATTGATATTTATACATTTTTGTAATTTATAACCAAAGAATATTAGAAAATTATAAATTTATACTAACTCTAAGATATATGTAAGTGCAGTTTTTTTTTAGTTGGGCTGCGTTTAATGTAAAATCGATGTGGTGTTTTTGTTTATTTATTAACATAAACATTCGATTACCATAATTGGTACGATGAAATATTGGACGAAAAATATTTTCCGATCTAAAGCGGTTTCTGTTGTTAATATATAAGTGGATCATATCTCTAACATAAGGAGAATCAATTTCATTATTTAAAACTTTAATAATGAATATGATATCAGCAACCTCCCTTCTGGATTCTAATGATTTAAGATCCAATAACTTTAACCGGTTCCTATAAGGTGGCAGAATAACTGGATTTGATCAGTGTAAATTACACAGTGCGAATCTCAAAAAATTTTTTTGTGGAGCTTCAATTCTTTGGATATGATTGAGGTAATGAGGCGACCACACTTGACTGGCATATTCAAGATTTGGTCGAACAAGAGACGTAAAAAGTGATTTAAGGACGTATGGATCGCTGAATTCTTTAGAAAATCTTTTGAGGAAGCCTAGCATGGAGTTAGATTTATTTATTATGACGTTTAAATTTTGTTTGAAACATAATTTATTGTCAAAGAGTACACCAAGGTCTTTAAAGTGTGAGACTCGTTCAATAGATTTATTTTCAAAAGTATAATCAACTATTAATGATTCGGCAGAGCGAGAGAAAGTCATTAAAGTACATTTATTAATATTTAAGGTCAGCTTGTTAATTTTACACCAGTTTAAAAAAGAGTTTAAGTCTTGTTGAAGAAGGGATGAAGGGAAGAAGGGATCGCTTGTTGATGTAATTTTTTTGTAAATTTTCATGTCATCTGCATAAATAGTAATTTTACTATGCTTAATGACGGAAGTTACATCATTAATGGAAATAATAAAGAGAAGCGGACCTAAATGGCTGCCTTGTGGAACGCCAGAGCTAGCTTCAAAAGGTTCAGAAGTAGCGGATCTAAATAATACGTTGTAGCTCCTATTAATTAAGTAGGAATTAATCCAATTGGTAAAAGAAGGAGGGAATCCCATTTTTTTTAATTTTAGTATAATAATGGAATGAGGAAGAAGATCAAAGGCCTTACTTAAATCGGTGTATATGACATCTGTCTGAAACCCAGCTTCCATATAGTTTTTGAATTTAGAACAACATTCTATTAAATTGGTTACTGTGGATCTTTTTTTCATAAAATCATGCTGGTTAGGGGACAGTAAGTTTGAACAGTGATCATAAATAGAGTCAAATACTATTAATTCAAATAGTTTCGGAATACTTGAAAGTTTTGCAATTGGGCGATAGTTTTTTATATCATTCTTAGAATCTTTTTTATAAACTGGTCGAATAAACGATTTTTTCCACAAATCAGGAAAGATTTCTTGAGAATGTGAAAGTTTGAATAAAATTGATAAAGGAGTGCAGAGGGATTCAGAACACTTTTTTAAGATAATTTCTGGTACATTATCTGGTCCAGGAAATGAATCATCATTTTCCAAATATTTTTTCAGTTTACTCGGTTCAAAGTCTATCGTCGTGAGCGGGATTCTAGGAAAATTTTCTAAATCATGAAAATTGTTCATATTTAATACATAAGAGCTATTTATGTAGGAGCTTGAAAAAAAATCTTTAAAAAGGTTCGCGATTACTTCTGAATTATTAGAATTTGTGTTTTCGTAAGCCATAATATTTGGAAATTGATCTGATTTACGTTTTGAATTGACAAACTTCCAGAATAACTTAGGATTTTTTTTAAATTCAAATGCCATGTCGTAAAGGTAAATAAAATCACTTGTTTATGTTTTTTTGTTAGAAGTAGCTTATGTTTTTTATAATATGTATTTGTAACCAATATTTTATATCATTTTTTTTTTTTTTTGTTTTTATAAATTTCTACAATTATTATTAATGCGATAATTTTACCCGCCATTTTTTTAAATATATCTTGTCTTGACTTAACTATAAAAATAGTGAAGTTTCTGTTTGTTTAAGCAAAAATTTAATAGTGTGTGGTGAAGAGAGAAATTAGTTTCGAAACAAATTTCTAAACAGATTTAATAGAGTATGGGGCCTAATATAGGCAATAGTACATACCATATTTTATTTCAAATGATAACCAAATTGTATTCCAAATTAATTTCAAACAAGATCTAATGAAACAAAATATCAGATTTGAAATAAGATCAAATAATTATAGTGTAGAACGTACTGTAGTTGTATTATTAATTGCAATCTACCCTAATTAGCACAATAAACAAATAGATTTGACTAAAAACAAATCTGTGAGCTGTTGATGAAACATTTTTTAACATAATAAATTAAATCCTCTAAGTTGTTTTTGCAAAATTTAATTTTATATCTTTATTGATTTCCTCTATTACACAAAAGTCTAATTTTATTAAAGTTAAATTATATATTTTTATATATATATACATATATTAATTAAATAAATATAATTAAATAATTTTTTTTTGATATTTCAGGATAAACACATTGTACAACAATGAAAGGATTTCCTATATTAATGGTAATATTTGCCATTACATTAAGTGTTAACCTTTGTTTTGGATATATTATAGAACCAGGACCACAAGTAAAAGCAACAGTTGGTAAATTATTTTATTAATATTATATAAATAAATTTCTATTTAATTTAAAAAAATAAATAATTAATTTTAATCAAATAAATTTTTTAACTAATTTTAGGTGAAGTATGGCCTAGACCAAAATTTGAACAAAAAACATCAAAATATTTCATATTAGATCCACATAGTTTTGAATTCCAGGTAAATGTCTAGAAATAGATGAATTTTGTTAATTAATTAAAATTATGAATTTAATATAATTAACATATAAATATTAAAAATGATAAATTTAGTAGTTAGTTTGTCGTTGTTAAGATTCAATTTGAATTAATAATGTGTTTATGATGAATACGCTATCATTTATTTTAATAATATAACTAGTACTGTGTAATCAAAACCAAAGCATTGTCATTTGACTTTGTGTCCAATTTTTTGATCATCATTATCAATGTCCTGCAACCCCATCCGTTGGGCATAGGGCGGAAATATATGCTGAAATTGTTTGATGTCAGCATATATTTAAATAAGAGTTAACAAAAGGCATCAAAGTTGTGGAATCGTTTTAAAAAATATTTTCTATTTTGGTACCAATGTCTTCCGACAGATGATTGCGAAAGAAAAATTACATGTTTTTTATATTTATATTATATCAGTTTACCTGCTGCATATTAATATTGATATGAAACTAAGCTTTTTGTTCCTTTGTCCTTTCGAGATTTAGCTTTATTATTTTGTTGTTGTTGCTATTTATTTTATTCAAACGATACATTAGATCATATGCCATCACCATTGTGAACATATGCCACATTTAAAAATGGATGAATGGTATCAGAAAACAATAATTTGCTTTCATCGGGCATCGAACCTGGGACATTTTGGGTTGAAAAGCAGCCACTCTACCTACTGCGTCACCCAGTGTTTTAACATTTTTTTTTTTAAATAGAAAAATACGCCAAAGCCAGATGACAATACCTTATGTCTCTGGATCAAATAAAAAACAATAATTTTTAAAATGGTGATTTGGGTAAAAAATTAAAAACTTACAATCAACTCTGAAAAGCAGTTTAATTTTTTTTTTCTATATTTCTATTTTAAGTCCTTCAATTTATAATTTTATTTAAAATTAAATTAAGTTCATTTTCATTTCTTTCCTATGTTTTAAAAGGTTGTTGGACGCAGATGTGACATTTTAGAAGAAGCTATGGATCGTTATAAAAAAATCATATTAAATTCAGGAAAAAGTATTTTACGTGATAGTGTAACAAAAATTGATTTACAGAATAAAGTAATAGCAAAAGTTTATATTAATTTAACATCACCATGTGAACATATGCCACATTTAAAAATGGATGAATGGTGTAAGAAACCATTATTTGATAAAAACAAAAAAAAAAACAAAAAAATTAATTTCTTAATATCATCATCTACTTACATATATATTTTTAGATTATTTATCAGGATCAGGAAGTATAATTGCTCATTCAATTTGGGGTATTCTTCGTGCCTTAGAAACTTATTCACAATTAGTAACACCATCTGATAATGGTTTGGTAAGTTTTATTTTAAAACATGTCAACACCATTTAATTATAAAAATTATGCACAATTATTTACAAAAAAAAAGAATAAAAATTTATTTTTAGTTGAAAGTTCGTGATATAAGAATTCGTGATTCACCAAGATTTCCACATCGTGGTTTACTATTGGATACCTCAAGACATTATATGACAATGAAAACAATTTATGAAATTTTGGATGGTATGGCATATAATAAATTAAATGTATTCCATTGGCATATTATAGATGATCAATCGTTCCCATATCAAAGTATTAAATATCCTGAATTATCAGAGAAAGGTGCATATTCACCACATATGATTTATACACAAAAAGATATCGCTAATGTTATTGAATAT
The DNA here is from genome assembly GCA_963942445.1 of Argyra leucocephala. NCBI lineage: Eukaryota > Metazoa > Arthropoda > Insecta > Diptera > Dolichopodidae > Argyra > Argyra leucocephala. The sequence goes on along the minus strand of OZ012680.1, from coordinate 115,240,191 downwards.
GCACGTATGAGAGGTATACGTGTTGTAGCTGAATTTGATGTTCCTGGTAAATTTCAAATTTTATTTATGAAATAATGTTGTTATACATATATAAACATTCATGTACATATGTACATATATATAATTTTAGGACATACAAGATCATGGGGTAATTCACATCCAGAAATTTTAACTGAATGTGGTGAACCATATAAAGGAAAATTAGGACCAATAAATCCAATTGCTGATCAATCATATAAATTTCTAGAAAACTTTATTGAGTAATTTTTAATATTTTAATCATAGTTATTAAAAAACTGATTTTTTTCTTTTCTTTTTTTTATAAAACAGTGAACTTGTTAAAGTTTTCCCAGACAAGTATATACATTTAGGTGGTGATGAAGTTGGTTTTGAATGTTGGGAAAGTAATACAACAATAAGAAATTATATTAAATCCAATAAATTAAGTTATACTCATTTACAAAAGAAATTTATGGAAAAAATAACTAGAATGGCAACAAATAAATCAGTTAATCCAATTGTTTGGCAAGAGGTATAATTTTTTAGCTCACTTTTATTATTATTATACTAACTAAAATTGAAATATGTATTAATATGAAATTTTAGGCTATGGTTGAAAGTGTTAATATGCCAGAGGGAACAATTGTTCAAGTATGGTTAGGTGATTGGAGAAAACTTTTTAATCAATTTACAAAAGCTGGACATCAAGTATTATTAAGTGAATGTTGGTATTTAGATCATTTATCTACCGGTGGTGATTGGATGAAATATTATCGTTGTGAACCAGAAAATTTCGTTGGTACGGCAGAACAAAAAAAATTAGTTCTTGGCGGTGAAGCTTGTATGTGGTCTGAAGTTGTTAATAATAATAATGTTGTACAAAGAATATTTCCAAGAGTTTCAGCAGCAGCTGAACGTCTTTGGTCACAACAATATATACGAGATGAACATGATGCAGCAGAACGTTTAGAAGAGCATACATGTAGAATGATGTTAAGAGGTATTTCAGCACAGCCACCATCTGGTCCTGGAATATGTTAAACTAAATAAAGTTAAATAATATTTGAGTGAAAAAATAAAATTTATAAATTTTTTATACACTTAATTAGTTTTAGAGTATATGAATTTATTAAAAGCAAATTAAAATTACAAATAAATATAATAATTTTTTAATTTTATTTAACATATGTACAGTATATAGGTTTGTAAATAATATTACTTTGTTTGCATGATTCTGAAAGTGAAAAATATTTTTTTTTTAAAATAAAAAAGCTGCGTAATTTCTAGTGTTCATTTTAGAGAATGTGTCTCAACTTGTTCAGATAGTAGTCCAAATTAATGACATGTGATAAGTTGGGTTGGGGTAAGCCCAAGCAGATTTATGCTGTCCTATTATTCTCTTGTCCGGTCTTTTTTGATTTTGTGAGTTTCTATATATATTTATATTTTAAAGATAAGGAATAAAATTATAGAATACTTTTATTTGTTTCTTTGTTTTAATTAAGAATAGGTAAATTTGTTTGGATTATTAATCTATGCAATTATTTTTCATGTAATATGACAAGCTAGATTTACGATGCCAGAAACAGTCCAGTCATTTAATTTCAGTTGTACTAATATTTTAAAGAGGAATATTATTTTCTTTTGATTACATTTGGAAATAATTTTTTTGTTCTATTTGCATGTATTTTGTAGTTCTTTAAATTTCCCTTTTTGAAATTACTTTAATTTTTTTTAAAAGTTATTGGATTTTTATTTTTAGTGATACTTTAAATTAAATTAAATAATTTAATTGTTGTCAGGTTTGCATTCACTAATAAGTTAGTTACAATCACTGATGAAGGAAGTATGTTGCTTCCAAAATATCGATATTTGCAATGAAATATTAAAAATTATTAGTGAATGGAAACCTGACAACAATTAAATTCTTTAATTTAATTACTTTCATGTATGATTTATTTCTAGTCTATTACCGATACCTTAATTTCTAGCCTGCTTGTTATACTTGTCAATTTGTAAATGGTTCTCAAACTAGTCAATCGAGTGTATACTGTGAGTTTAATATTTAGTACTAACTATTTTTGATAATCGTATTTAGTCTTCTGAAAATTTCCCATTATTTGCTAGTAAAACAAAATTTTATTAATTTTTTCAAATTTTATTGATATCTATGACATAATACTATTTATTTATTCTTTTTTTATAATGATGATAAAAATAAATTCTTTATAAATGCCAAAATTTTATTTGTTAATTCTAAACATCGAACATAGACTATATATTTAAATCCAAAAAGTTTTTACATTATTATGTATTTTTTTTTTGTCCTTACAATTACATCTAAATTTTTACAGCATTGAAATTACAATAAAATTTTATATTTTATTTTGCAATTTTTTAATAAAACAAAGTATTAATTTAAAATAAAACATATTCACAGATTTTAACTAAAATTTTAGTAAGTCATTACTCCGTTTAAAAATCAAATGTTTCTATTCGTTCTAACGTTCTTTTAAAATTCATCAACATCACGTAGTAAATCAGATAACATTTCCATAAATAAATTTGATTTACTATCGTCAGCATCACATTTTATTTCTTTAATATGAGTATTACCACTAATACGTTCTAAAATGTTTGTTAAACTTTCATTTTCGTCCTAAGAAAAATTTAAACATTATGTAAATAAATATTTTGAAATTTTGTAATTATTATACTTATATTTTTAAATATTATTCTATTATTTGGTAATTAAATATAAATAAAATAAAATATTACACATTATGTAAACACTACTTACAGGTTTCCATTCTTTTTTCAATAATGACACAAATTTTTCATTAACATATGAAATTGTCAGCAAATTATTAACAATTAAATTAACAATAACATCAGAATATTTTTCAATTACTTCTTTAGATTTGGATGCACATAGAGGTTTTAAAAAGCATTCAGAAAAAAACGAATCAAATATATTAACTAAAAGTAAATTGAAAATAATTATGAGTAAAAATATTTTTAAAAAAATATATATATAATTTTAATAATTAAGTACATTTCGTTTGATTTTCATCTTGTTTCCTTTCTTCAGATAACTTTTCAGATTTCTCTGATTCTTCACTTTCATCTTCAATATCATTTGAAACATTTTTATCGTTTTGAATAGAATTGATATTTTTTGAAAATTCTTGCATTTTCTCAATTACCCAAATATCAGTAAATTTATTTATAAGATTATCAGATACAATTGATGAATGTTTTAAAACTAGAATTGAAAATTTTTATAATTAAAAAAAAAATTATAATTATTAAATATATTATTTACTTAAATTTTCTAATAAAATCACAGTTGTTATACCGCATAGTCTATAGAAAGATTTTGGCAATACATGATTATTTAATGCTAATTCCAATTCATTACCAAATTTTAATATATCTATTTCATTAACAAATTCATGTCGTCGATTTGCTGCATGCAACCAAAACTGTAATCTAGAAAATACTTCACTTAAAGGTGGATTTTGATTAATATCAATTTCTAAATTTGTTGTATTTCCAAGTTTTTTTGCTGTAAAATTTTTAACTAATTTTTCTGCATCCTTGAAATAGAAATTATGTAGATCAAGATTTGTTTGTCGCCATGTTTCTGCTTTTAATTTACATTTTTGTATTATAATTAATGCACAAGTTGATTTAACAATTGATAATGTTTCGTTGGGTAGAAGACCATCTAAAGCTTTCTAAAAAAAAAATTAAATTTAAATTTAAATAAGTTATGAATATAAAATTTGGAATAAATTAAAATACAAATTACTTCAACTCGAATTTTAATCATATCTGGCATTACTAAATCCCATTTTGTCATTAGTTCATCATATGATTTCTTAAATATTTCAGTGATTTCATTTTTAATAGTTTTCTAAAAAAAAAAACAAAAACAATATAAAACAAAAATTTCATATATGTATGTTATATCGTCCGTTTTAGTTTTCTTTAACTTACCAAATCCGATGAAGAAATATTTTCTATTTTTAAATTTGCTTCATTTTTATTTTTTAATAAAATTTCCATTTGAAAATCTTTAATTACAGCTGACGTTGTCCTTTCAGTTACAAATTCAACAATACGTCGAACTGATAAGCTTTGTGAATGCAAAAATGCTTCAATTAATTTCGTTTGAGAATCTTTTTCCATTTTAATATTTAAATTTTCTTTTTTATTCGATGACAGAAATCCAGAATTTTTATCCAATTGATGATAAGGATAATTGGATGAGATCGATGGTGATATTGATGGTATTACTGATGTTATTGTTGCACCTGATGTTTTTGTTGATGGTATAGTTGATATATCTGGTAAAATTTTTGTAGTAATATGACGTAAACGACCAGTACGTGATAAACTTTTGGAAAATTTTGTAGGCATTATTGAAATACGAAAGTCAGCTAAAAATGGACATGATACAATTAAAATGTTTTCTAAAAGTGGATCAAATGAATTTTTAATTTTATCAATATCTAAATTAACATGTTCAGAATTTCTTAAGATATTTGTTGTTTTAGTAGAGGATAATTTTATCATTTCAGATATATTTAAATTGACATCATCTAATTTAATTTTGTTATTATCTTCTGAAGTAAATTCATTTGATTTGTTTTTAATTGAATTATTATAATTTAATAATGATTCATTTTCATTAAATTTTACTGATACTGATTCACAATTAAATTTATTATTTTCTGTTACTTTAGATTTATAGTATACAGCTTGTCTATATGAATAATAATCTTTTGCAATATCAACTTGTTCAAAGAGCCAACCAAGACATGTTCTTAAAATGAAAATTGATGTTGGTCTCATATTTTTCAAATTTTCATTAATATTTTCAATATGTTTAATATTAATATTTTTTGTTTTATTTATTTTGTTTTCATCTCGATTTACATTTTGCGAAATATTTAAATTTTCATTGTTAAAATTATTATTAAATGTCAATTTCATATATAACTCATACAAGTAATTCATCATTGTACGATAATAATCTAATTTTAATGTTATATCATCCAACATCGATATAAATTCTATAATCCATGGTAATGTTATAATCAATTTTCTATCAATTATGGATTTTTGAAGGATTTCAATTATATTAAATTCTGGTTGTAACTGAAAATAAAAGAATAATAATTTTTTTAATAACAAATATTTACAATTCTATTTTAGAAAAATGGTTAAAATTGTATATTGGATATCATATCAAATTGAATCGAACATTTATTTAAATTTACAGGTACATAATCGAATTTGAATAATTTGAAAAAATAAAATAAAAGGTGTTGTTATACGAAATTTGCATAAAAAAAAATACATAGCTATGTAACATTAAATTTATTAAATAATAATTTTATTACTTAAAATGCTTTAATTTACAAATATAGTATTTATTAATTTTGTTTATTAAAAATTAATTCTAAAAAAAACTCACCATATTTCTCAGTTCCATTTGTTTATTATCAATTAAAGAATTTCGATTTCCTTCATACCGATATGGACGGGATATTAAAAGACCAAGAAATTTTCCAAGTACACGCATTGTAGAAATAATTTCCGGGCGTACCTGTAAACAAATTCAAATTAAATTCAATATAATTAAAATTTCAATTTCAAGTTTAAGGATATTAATTTACTTGGTGGATGATGATGAAAAATATATGAAGAATATAATAAGTGTACCTTATAATATTTTTTTTTTTAATTTATTTTAAATATGATTTTATAAAATAATAATATTTAATTATATCTCACACTCTTAATAAAACAAGGTAATTTAAAATATATTAAAATTTAAGAACAAGCCAATATAAACATGTACATATGTAAATGTGAAAATGATTGTATATGACAAAATTGTTGTTGGATTGTATTTTATTATAAAAAAAAAATGGAGTTGAAAATTGAAAAACAAAAATTTAAAGTGGAGAAAACGATGAGTTTAACAAAAATAATACGAGGGTTGTATTGAATATCTGATTGATTTTCAAAAAAAAAATTAGCAGAGATAATTAAAATTTTCAAAAATAATCACGGAAAAAGGAGGTAGCCTGCTTTTAAATCCAACAGCAGCTACGCATAAAAAGAATTAAGGTAAGTATTCTGGAATTAAAACCATATTTTGAAAAGCGAGATTTTTCAAAAGGCGATTTAATTTTATAATAAAGATTAATCTTAGCTTCGGAAAAAAGCTTATATTTTTTTAAAAATAAGTTCATTTTGATAAATTAAAATAAAATCAATTTATATGCATATATATATACATGATACACAATGTACATATTATATATTTTCATATAAGGTACGAAATAAGGTATGAAAATAATCTATTATTATTGAAATTTGTTTATTGCTGAGAATTTTTGCATTTTGTATGGCTATTAATCACCCTGTACAACTTTTATTATGTACCGTTGTAAAATGACTTGAAGAAGCCTTTCCAATGGTATAAAAATGTCTTTGAAAATTTTCTAGAGTTTCTAGAAACTATGAGAAATTTTTGTTTTTATTCTAAGATTTTCATTTTGAACTCTAATATCTCTAATGAAACGGTATTACTGATGCAGACCAATTAAGTATCATATTAAAGGCGGCAGAAATTTGTACAATGTTATTATTAAAGAGAAAATATATAAGATTTTAAATAAAACACTATAAAATTTTCAAAAGGTCATTTTGACCTTTAAATGACCATGTCGCCAAAAATCATTTTTTATGAAATACTTATGACATTGTTAGATACCGTTATGTAAAATTTTGTTTCATTCGGACACGCTCTTTTTTCCAAAATTTATCCATTATGTAGTTACTGTAAGTTTGTATTTATGTTTTTATATTAGAAGTATATTTGTGGCATACCAGTAATACTTAACATACCACAGTATAATTAATTTTTAACAAGATCCAACCCAGCCAACAGAATGTAGAATTTTCAAAAATATATTTATTAATATTTTAATTTTATAAATTTAAAAACCTTGGAAAAAACTGATAAAAAGATATTAAAATGTTAAATAGACTGGTTTGGAAAATCGATAAAACAATCGAAGTTTCATTGACGGACTATTGATTTTGAAATGATTTTGAGAAAACCCAGTACCATTCTGAACTTTGTTTGACTGAATTTTTTTTGGCGTATGGGAAATTAACATGGAAATCCAAAAGATTTTCAAAATCTATTTGATTTTCTAAAATCAAGAGCTTGAAAACTTACTACTAATTCCTTTTTTCGATTGAAATGAAAATTATTTTTGAAATTTTGAAGCTATTTAATAACAGTGTCCACTCTTTTCACAAATAAAGCTGTTTGTACCACAACCACAAATTTCCAACAATGTTTCTACACTTGTATTTTAATACAAAATAAATTAATCTGAATTTTAATAGCTTTGAAGGGTCATTTAGTCCTTTTTTGAGCTGGAGTACCGATTTGAAGTAAATATGACCAAAAAATTATTCATAAATCATAACTTATGTACCTCCTTTATTAAATTCTGATAATTTTTTCTAAATGATTTTCTCGCAAATAATAATTATTTTGGATAATTTTCTTATTACAAATTGTTTTAATTTTACTCCAAATTGCAATAAACTACAAGAAGGTGGTTAAAGTCATCAACCCAACGTAATTTGTAATATTATTCGTTCAAACCATATACAAAAATACACAATGGTGTAAAAATTTAGAAGGTAAGTCAACTACATAAATTAAAAACAACAAATCAAATTTAGAAATTAAAAAAAAATAACTATATACAATATACACTATGATTATAATAATCATCATTATCTACTTATCCCCACCCTACACTCTGACTATAATAATCATTATCATTACGGACTTGATAAACCCTAATGTGGTGATAAGTCTTTTATAAATAAATTTATAAATAAAAAATAAAATAATCATTATCAATATCCAACAACCCTATCAGTAAGGCATATGATGCATTCCATATATTCAAATTAAATATAGTTAAATTTTATTATTAAAGAAAAGAAAAAAAAACAATTAAATCAAAATCTTACCACATATTCATGATATTCTTGTTGTTGTAACAATGTTGATGATGATGATGATGTTGATAATGGTAATGATGATTCCTGTTGTTCTCGAAATGATATTATCTCATCTCTGTTTCTATCATCATTATTATTAAAATTATTATCTTGATTATTATTACTATTATTTTTACATGAATTCGATTTTACTAAATCAATTATTTCATATGTTGAATTATTTAATTCTAATAATTCTGAAATTATTACAATTTTTAATTGTTCAGTAAATACTATTGATTGTGCTATCATTAGGAAATCTTTGAAAAATTGTTGATTTCCAGGAAATTGATAATCTTGACTAAAATTACTGGGTGCTATCAAACGTTGATGTAATTTTGATAATTTATTCATATCGATATTTGATAAACCAATATCTAATTCAGTTAATGGTTCCTAGATTTATATAACAAAAAAAAAAAAAAATATATATATATATAATATATATGTATGATATATTTTTAATTAAATAAGTATAAATAAAATTAAATATATAAATTAATTATAAAATACAAATTGTATGCTATGAAATATACATATTATGAGTTTTAAAATTTTTTAATACTCAAACTAGGTATGGCTATGGTATAATAATCTGGTGGCATAAAATGACACTGGTGGCCCCGCCAATTTAAAATTTTTTTTTGTATTATTTCATTTTCATTGCGGCTTTTATTATTCATAATATCGTGGAGCTATTTCATTCTTGTGATTCAAAATTAAATAACCGGTGTATTCATAATTGCTGCAAATTGACCACAAGTTTGTCACCAGTGGACGTACTTTGAAACACAAAACAATTTGTACTTTACCTATACATTTACTTGAAAATTCTGCAAAGTTTTTATTCAATAATATTGACATTTTGAAAATAACAATTTTTTTTAAATAACAAAACAAAAATACTCAAAACAACAAAGACAACTACTTCAAAACATTTTATGCATACTAAAAATTTATCTTGCCAAGTTGACGCCCAGTAGTAGACTTTGAGTCCGCATTTATGAACAGCATTCCGAAAATCTGATAAGTGTGTTCATAAATTCAGAACATGCAGATTGACTGCAAAAAATTTAACTTGCTAAAATTACATTAAGTGACACTAAAGTAATTTGAAAAATTAAATCAATTCTTTTGAATTTTATATTTTTATTTTTTGTAAGAGTGCACTAGCATTTTGTATCATTAACTTTTGTTCTGCAATATGAACCGTCAACGAATGATAAATTTTCCGACATAGCTTGAGCTTGTGAGGATACAATGCACTCATTACAATACTTGAAATGTTTGCATGTTAATAAAAAATATTTCGGGATGGATCATAGCATATACCGGGTGTTCCAGAGCATGCGTATCAGCTTTTTAAGAGACGAAGGAGCCGTTATTTTAAAATTTAAAAAAGTTTTATTGACTACATCGAGGGTGTTCTATCGATTGCTGATTGGAAAAGGGTTTTTAGACCAAAAATCGCCGAAATTGGCCGAAATCGAGATTTTCAAATGGGAAGAGGTACTTTTTTAGGCAAATTTGGATTCTACGACAAAAAATAAGAAACTAAAAATTTATTCGGACAAGTTGGCGCCCAGTAGACCCAGAAAGCCCTTTTCCGGTTCTTTTTCGAAAGTTGAAAATAATCACCAAATGATAGAGCACCCTCAATTTAGTTAATAAAACTTTTTTAAGTTTTAAAATAACGGCTCCTTCTCTTAAAATGCGGTATATATAACTCAAGCTGAAGAGTCTTGATTTCCTTTATCTGAATCAGAATCTTTAGATTGACAAGTTTTTTCATCTGTTTCGTCAGGTACAGGTGGTGTGCCATCAAAAATATCTTTCTCAAGTTCCATATTTACACAAGTGTCATAAGTCGTTCTCCTCAAAAGCTCCATAAATGTAATATTCCTTTTTTCGAATACATAGTCTACATGATTTAATTATTTTTTTCATCTTTTTCAAAATTTATTTTTCTCTTTTTTCTCTTACTGAAGCACCACCACTTTCTACCAATTGCATAAATTCTCTGGTTTTAAAATTTTCCTCTTCTCGTAAAGCCTTTCCAAATTTTTTTTTATTTTTGGTTGGGGGCTATTTTCAAACCCCCGCCCCGTATCATTGAAATCCTGGAAGATGTAGCAGGAAGATGTTGACGACCGAACAAAAACGAAATTTACATATAATTTTTGTTGTTTTGGTGGAGGCTGTCACCCTCAAACCTCCGCCACATATCATTGAAATCCTGATTTTGCTGACGGCAGGACAAAAAAGAAATTTGAATATATATATATATATATATATAATATATATATGGCTACCACCCCCAAACCTACGCCGCATATCATTGAAATCATGATTTTGCTGATGGCAGCACAAAAAAGAAGTATGAATAAATGTAATTAACTTTTTTTTTGTAACTGTGCGAATGGCTTTGCTTTCTGAGTATACCTAGCTTAACCTAATGATCCCTACCAAAATAGGTAAATGAAATAGCACCGCAAGATAATGAAATAATTATTACCTTAACAAAAACAATTAAAATAATATAAACAATAAAAATTTGCCTTAACAAAAACAATTAAATAACGTCGCAGAGAAATGAAGTAATACCGCTGAGGAAATGAAATAACGCCCTAATGTTTGTGTTGCTCTTTCAGTTTTGCGGGCTTATTCCAATAAAAATACTCTCATAACCCATGTTTATACAAGGTAGAAATTGCCGCAGAAGTCTACCTTCATGTTCATAATTTTAAAAAAAATTGGTAGATTTCTGCCATTGTCGCTGTCAGATTATTGAAATATGAAGATGGCCGCAATTGAAATTATTGGCAAAGATAAATAAATATATTTTTATTATTATTCTAGTGTCAATCCAACATTATTATTATTTGTCTAATTTATATTTTTTATTTGATTAATATTCGATCCGAAAACTACGTTGTCAGCAACAATTTCATTGTTTTTTGTGACACTGACATATTCCCAGGAAAAAAAATTTAAACGTTAAAAATCTACCAGAAATTTAATATTTTAGTAGATTTGCTTACCCTTCACCAATATATAGATAGATTAGTAAATTTCTACCACTTTTCTACCCGTATAAACATGCATATACGGCGTTATTTAATTCCGCTAATAATCTATAATCAATCTATAGATAAATAGAAACTAGGAGCTGTTTAGGTAACATTTTTGTAAAAATTGTTTATGTATAATAAAATAAATAATATATATATTTTTTTTTAAATACTTACATTAAAATTTAATGAAATTATTAATTGTGAAGTAAATAATTTAGCTAAATGTGACATATTAATTGGATTTTCTGACATTGTTAATAGAGTTACAATTTTTGGAGCTAAATTAGCTTCAAAATTCCAATCTGATGTTAAATGTTTTGCTTCCCAAATTCTAAACAAAAAAAAAAAATATATATAAAAATAAATATTAATTAAATTTTAATTTTAACACATACCTTAAAATTGTATAAAATAAATCTCTTTGCCTTTTAAATGTATAACATTCTTTTGTGGATGTAAAATTATCTTTTGTATCAGAATCCGGTTGATATGAAACATTTTGAAATTGACCACAAACATCAATTTTTGATGATAATTCCAATTTAGGTTTTGTATTATCAATTTCTAATTTTATATTATGGATATGATTTAAAAATGTTCTTAAATCTTCACCTAAAATTTTCAATAGTTCATTATCAAGTATCACTCTTAAACTTATTGTATCCAATAATGCTAATATATGTCTTTGTTTATTTAATACACCCAGAACATAATAGAGGCAGTTTAGAAAATTTTTAAGTACAATATCCAATTCAATATTTAAATCACAATTAATTAATTTTGAATCGATATTTATAGGTAAAGTAGATTCTATTTTTAATTCATTAGTATCAATTTCATTTATAACATTTATTTTATTGAGTATTGAATTTTTTTCATTTGAATTAACATTTTCATTAATTGATATATCATTTGATTTTTTAATATTGACATTTATAGATGTATCAATTGTTGTATCTTTTATATCTAATAAATTTTTATCATAATTTTTTTCTTGTTTTTCCATAGAAAATTCATTATTTTCCATAGAATGCTCTTCAACTGGATCATTCGATTCTGCGATTATTAAATTTGTTGTAGTATTTAAAAAATTTACAAAATCATGTAAATTAATATTAAAAAAATTTATTAAATATGAAAATTCATTCAAAATATTTGTTATTAAATTTAATTCAATTAAAGCCGAATGAATTTCAATAAATCTATTCAATACCAATTGATTAGTTATTTTATTAAAATCAATTTTCAATAATGAAATCATTGAAATCATTTTTCCATCGTTATTCTGACTAGAATTTAATTTATTTTCTTTTATTCTATTTGTATTCGAAATATTGGAATCATTTGATTGTTGTTTTATAGGTGTTTGTAAAACATCAGAAGCTTTTATATTATCATTAAATATTTTCATTCGATGTTGATGTAAATTAGAATTATCTAAATCAGATATTTCATCAGCAAATTCTTTTGCAATAATATGCATTTGTGATTTCAATTTTACACGTTCTTTATGTATTGAACAATTTTCTTTATCAACAATTTCTTCTTTAGATATATCCAATATATTGCCTTCATTCATACGAAATGCTGGACTTGTAAAACTTGATACACTATTCATAGATGAATTTAAATGTACTGGTGTTGGTATAACACGTCTTGGTTTTGGTTTTTCACAATGTGTTATTTGTTGTAAATTTGTTGGTGAATTTGAATTAACTAATTCTAATCGGGATGATGATGATGATGATCCTGTTGTATCCTTATTAATTGATTTGTGTTGAATTTTTTTCTTACCACCATGTGGAGTTGATGGTGATGATAACAATAAAAAATCTCCTAAACATAATGAAGATGAATGACTTCGAAAATGATCAGTACTAATTGGTGTTGAGACATTACTGAAATTTGAATGAAAAAAAAAAAACAACAAAATAGAAAATAGAAAATATTTTTTTTTTATTAATTTTCCTACCTATGCCTTAAAGATCTACTATTTCTTTTATTACTTCCACCACCATTAGCACCACTAACATTACCACCAACACCATTTCCAGGAGTACTAAAATTTAAATTGTTATTTGAACTTCGATCAATACCTCCTGATTTATTAAATTTTCTAACTGGAGTTGATGTATTGCTTTTAAAACTTTTATTTAAAACTGGAAAATTATTCCAATTCAATTTGGATTCAATTACGTCACTTATATTTCCTGTATTCTCTAAGCTATTATCATTATTATGTTTTTTTGTTAATATTGTTATTTGTTTTGATGGTTGTTGTTGTTGTTGTTGATTTGATATTGATTTAAATTGTATTTGATTATTAGATGATATTATAGATTCGATATTATCATTATCTTTTGTTAAAATTGAATTTGCATCGTCCTCTCCCAGTGTTGAATTAACTTTTTGATGTTTTAATAATTTTGGGGTATTTGTACTAATATTACTAATATTATTTTCGATAGCTGATAATGATGTAGATTTTTTTACCATAGATTTTTCTATAAAATTTAATGAAGACTTTTTACTAATTGAATCTATTTGTGTTGCATTTGCATCGAATTTCTTTTGAAGTGATGTCACTACAGAATTAGTTGATGGAATAGTGGAATCAAATGATGTTTTTTGTATATTTGTAGTTGGTGTCGGTGATGTTATTGTTGTTGTAGATAATGTAGAAATTTTTGATTCATTTATTGAAGTTAAATTTTTGTTTGGTGTATCACAGGAAGATGTTGTATTACCACGTACAAATCTGTTAAAGAAATTGAAAAAAAAAATCAGAAAGGAAATAAATATTGAATATAGAAGAAAAACCTATGATTATTTAAAAAAGTGAATTTTATTAAATTTTAAATAATTTATTGATTTTTAGTAAAAAAAAAAAAATAATAATCAAAATAAAGAGAGAATTATTTCAACTATTCAACTAAAATATTTTATAAATATTTTTTTTTATTCCAAGAACTATGCAAATCTATACCATTAGTTAACATAAGTCTCACAAAAATCTGGTCAACATAAGTAGAAGATATATTGAAAACCCGTGTAGGACAGTTAATACACCGTTCAAGACCAAAATTAGACCTTTAAAGCTTAAATAGACTATAACATTTTTCGATTCAAATTATCAAATTTTGAGCATCCACAGTGGTTAAAAAAAGTAGAAAACTCATCCAAGAAAGCATATTTAATAATATTAAATCTATAAATACAAACAAAACTAAATTTAAAATTTTCAACTATACACAATTGATTTTGAGAACATCTGCACTCCTAAATTAGAAATTATAAGGACTACACTTTATATTATTTTTTGCAAATAAATTGCAGCATATGAATTGTTGCATAAAAAATATTGATCGTACCGTACGTAAAAGTGAAGCGTGACAAGCATAAGCCCATGTCCCCGTTCCAAATATAAAAACTGGCTTATTCGACAATAAAATCATCAAAATTTGATTTTTCTCATTTTCAACAGATTTTATTTATTTAATTTCAAGTACAATAATTATAAATTACATAAATCTATATAAATACAATCTGTTATCTGCCCCAAAATTCAAAATTTTTAGTAATAAGTCCATCTTTTTTCACCTAATCTAACAATGCAATCATCATATTTATCCATTCGTCCAATAGCCTCACAAATAGCATATATTTTGAGGGAACCACTCATACGTCCTGTTGCTGGATCAACATCAGCAATATTTAATTGAACTGAAGTATGCATCTTTAGCGTGAATAATTCTATTACTTACCCTGGGCAATATAAATAGACGAACTCACCAGCGTCGTTTTCCATTTTTATTTATTTTTTAAATAAATTTATTTTTTGCGAAACGTCAAAAGTAACTACGAATATTTTGATTAGTTACAGAAAAGCGCAATTACTTAAAACCGGGTTTTTGAAAACACTTTGACAAAAATCATTACTAAATAAGAAACACAGCTATTATCAACAAACACATATTATTACCATCCATCATGATTATTTTTTACAGCCAATTCTTCTTCTTTTATAATTTTACAACCTATTATTGAAAACAGAACAAAGATTATCAAAACTAGTATGATTTTCATCAAACCTAATTTTTAATTTGGCTTTAGGTCGCACAGAGTTAATACATTTAATAATTTGTTCTTTAACACACTTCTACGCGCAATGATCACTTTGGAGCAAACTTCAAGCTCGTTGCAATCAGATGATTTATGGTTGAAACATTTGCTGCACTTGTAGTAACGAGTAATTTCAACACCATCATAAGCTCCGCATTTTCGCCCTCTAATATTTAATTTTTCAGCTGCTAACATTTTGGGGAAGCATTCGGTATTAAGAATACATTTTAGTTATTTCTACTTTCTTTTTCCACGTCACACAGACGGAAAATAAAAACACGAAAAATATTCCCTAATTAAAATATTAAAAAAATCGGTATCAACTTAAAGTAAAGCGTTAAAAAACTGCTTTTAGTTTTTTTTTCAGCTCATAATATTTTATTAATTTTAGGGAGAAATCACCTAGCAGCGTTTATCAATAATTTGATTTTCCTTGTCCAAAATTTTCATAAAAAAATGCGTCTTTTAATATAAAACAAAAATTGAAAATCCATTCAATACAAAGCTTTACTATTGAAATAGAATATATGATATTAGTTTGAAAACACTTTACGGAGAAAAGATAGATGCAAGCTTTGCAAGAAAATTTCTGTACCACATATACCCTTCCAACTATTTTGGCTAACTACCTACTAGAAAATATTTAGATATAATGCTGACGAGACTGCACTTTTTTACAAGGACATCAAGTACAATGTACAAAAAAAATTACAAAGGTTGTGGTTGGAAATCTGAAAAAGGCACAAATAACTCTATTTTTTGTACAATTCATATGGAACAGACACAAAAGCGTTTGCAATTTGTAACGTAAAACGCCCACATGCTTTCAAAGGAAAAGATGTAACATTTGAGGATGCTAACTGAATTACAAATTCCCGAAGATAAAGTTTGTGAATTGTGATGAAAGTTTTGACTGTTATGACAATATAGCAGTAATATAACGAACATAGCGACAATATAACGAAATATAGCGACAATATAACGAAATAGTTGAAGCTTGGTATAAAGATGATTAGGCTGTATAGAGGTTGATGATGATGATAAATTATGTTTTAATAACTGTTGAGAAAACGATATCTCGCACCGATGCGATAAATTCATTTAACATTTTAAGAACTTATCATAAACCCGATTAAAATCACAAATTTTTAGAAAATTTACCTTGTAATTTTAAACGTGTCCGACTTTATAAGTAATTTTTGTTTTTACATGAGTCTGGTTTTTTTTTCTTTTGTAATTGGTAATATTTTCAATTAATTTGCTACATCTACATCTAAACGATTCTTATGCACTCTTGAAGCTCTAACCTTTAATATTTTGTAATGTATTTTATGATGGTACATTAATTTACTATACATTTTTTTAAAACTCAATTAATGATTGAATGGTTGGTTGTTACTACAGGGATATTTTTCTATTAGTAATCCTTCTCCTTCAATCATCAAAACCTCATCTTGTTCTCAGCCTTGGACACACATTGAGAACAGTTCAACACCTCCTCTTCTCATCCTTTATATAGATTGAATTTCACAAGTACTCCCATTTTTGAAGTATGACCTCTTAGGAGAACATATAATGTGTATAAGATATTCTGGGGATATTCTGACCTAAATATAGCCTTAAGCCGGCTCTGATGTTCTGTGATAATACTACTTTTGAATTTTTCCGTATTCGGGTCACCTCAGAAGTTTTTCGTTTAAATAGTTTTTCCATTCATTCAGATTGGTAACTCTCTTTCATCTTTTGCGTATTTATCTTCAGAAGTTTATGTCGTTTGTTTCACAACAACTTTTCCTATAGTCATTGTTTCTTGAATTTTCTTTTACCAGTGAATGTTGTATCTATAATGACTGATAGGCAGGCATCCATTAAAACAATACATAATTTGATTTTTCTAGATAATTAACTATATTTAATACTTCTCCACAAGTAAATAGTCGTCTTTGTTTTCACTTTTTCGTTAATTACTACTTTAATTGCTGCTTAGCTATCATAGCAAAAAAAAAAAACCATATTTTACACTACTTATAACTAAATTAGGTTATTTAATTGTTTTGTAGAATTTCCGCTCCGTTCATATTGTCACATTGGATAGTCCTGAAATTTTTACTTGCTTTTCTCGTAGCTCAAATAATAGATACAATGTCGCAAGGCGTTTTAACACTCTCAAATATTTTTGTAGAACCTATCAAAATTCTATTCGAAATTTATTAATCAAATCAACACAAAATACAAATTAATTTAAAACAAATTTTAATTTGTCAAAATAATATTAATTATTTTTTCTTTAAATAAAAAAAATAATGGCAACGATAAATCATAATAATGGCAAGGATATTTTGCCCACCACTAAAAAATCACCGATTCCCATTCAAAGTGTAACAAAATCCGAAAAGAAATTAGTAAAAAAAAATCTTTATAACTTCAATGAACGTCAAAAACAAGATTTAAAAATTGCTTTTAATCTTTTGGATGATCAGGGAACTGGTCTAATTGAAATTGAACAAATAAAAGTTGTATTTCGTACATTAGGCTTTGAACCAACAAAATATGAATTTCAAGAATTAATTAGTGAAATTGATAAAAATAATAGTGGAAAATTATCATTTTCAGATTTTCTATATTTAATGCATAAAAAAATGTTTGAAAAAGATACAAAAATTAATTTAATGAAATCATTTCGTTTAATTGATAAAAATAAAACTGGTAAAATAACATTAAATAATATTCGAGAAGTAGCTAAAGAGTTGGATGAAGAAATTACTGAAGAAGAATTAAATGAAATGATTATTGAAGCAGATTTTGATTGTGATGGTGAAATTGGACCAAATGATTTCATGACAATAATAAAAAAATTTTATAATGAAATTTAATTAATTAATTATGTACATTTTATATATCTATGTATGTATATGTATGATATATTTAGATTTATTAAAAATTAAATATATTTACATGAAAAAATAAATTTTAAATTATTTTTAATTTTTAAATTTGGCACTAGGAAATAACTCCACAATAATAATTATAGTGTTATTTTATTATGAGAGAACTTCGTGAAAATAAAAAGTGAAATAATTCGGCGCACATAATGAAATAGGAATTATTATATACAATATAACTTCGTCAAAATATTTTGAATGGTTTTGTAAGATTTCTGGAAAAAATAACTACATATTATATTCTGTTGTAGTCCACTTCGAATTACAAAACAATTTTATACAGAAATAACTCTAAACGCCTAACAAAGTCAAAATGGAAATAATTACGCAAATAAAATGAAATAAGCTCGCATAAAAAAAATTTGCTGAATTCGTAAAGTTGAAACATTATAATCTGTCTATGAGGGAGACATTCAGTAGTTTGTATGTGGTAAATTGCACTGATTAGCGGATGAGACAACCCAGTGGTCAACCATCCCAAGATTATATTCCATTGTATTTTTTGGCCCCCATTTCATTGTTCCTATTATCTACTGGGTAGCTGCAAGATGCTAGGACACTTTAGGCGACTTCCATCACTTGTAGCCAACAAGCTGCTTGTCAGTCTGTTTGGATGTGCAACTAATCTTATCTGGTACTGTCCGCTTATGCTTCTGCTCTCCTCCTTAATGGTTCTCACCTGCAAATCACGATGTATGACATCTATATTGACATATCAAGGCGCGCCAACTATCAATCTTAATAGCTTTGACTGGAAACACTGTAATATTGCAATATTTTAGTTGTTGGCTACTCCCCACAGCAGCATGAATCAGCAGCTTGTTTTCTAGTGACAACGGCGAGTTGCGGCCAATCATCCAATACAATTTGCTTAGCTTCAAGCCTAGTTGCTTTCTTTTGTTATGGATATGGATTTTCCATGTGAGTCTCCTATTCAAGTATTTTACAGCCTCTTTTTGAGGTACTACTTCGTTATTAGGTACAACCACCGGACAAGTTTTAGTCTTTAATGTAAATGTGATATGTGTTGATTTTGCTCCATTCACCCTGATTCTACACTTTTTTAGCCATTGCTGAACTTTGTTTATGCTGTGTTGAAGAATCTCGTATGGATGTATCATCAGCAAAAGTGGCGGTGGTTGTTTCATTTGTTGTTGGTAAGTCTGCAGTGTAAATGAGATATAAGACAATACCTAAGAAGCTGCCCTGTGGTGCAACTGACATAAATTAAATTAGTTGGTATTTCATGTCTTTCGATAAGACATGACCGCAGCACTAAATAATAGTTTTGTGGTAAAATTTTTTTAAGTTTGTACAGCAATCCTTCATACCAGAATTTATCAAATTCTTAACTAACATCTAGAAATATCGCTGAACAGTACTTTTTTTCCTCTAGGCTTAACTTGATTACATCTGCTGTTTTATATATTTATTGAAATTTAGTTTAGATTTATTGAAATTGTAAAGTAAATTATTTTTTGGTTTTACGCAGATATTTGATTGATATTGATGGAGATATTTCCTAGATACTTATCCCTTTAAATTCAATATTTTTCTATATTTTCTAGTAAAATTTTGTGCACAATATGAACTTTAAAAATTTCAATTCAACACTTTAATAATAGTAAAAATTTTATATCAATTTGGTTTTAATAATATCAGCCTTTGCCATTCCTTTTGAAGTAGTTTTTTTTTTATCACAGTCACAATACTATTCCATATGATGCCCTCCCTATAAATAGCATTTTCTTCAAATCACAAATTGAATTCAAGATTAACTTGAACCAATAATAAATCCAGATCTTAGCGGTTTCACGTATTTTTTTAACAAATATTTTAAATTAAATTTCTATGAGCTTTGTTACTTTCTTAATCAATCATTTTAGTCTTCTAGTCAATTTTTTCTATATATTATAATCAGTTCAATATGATTTTTGGGGATTCTGATATATATATATAATGACCATATTCCAAGAATAGCTAGAATTTCTAGCTGTCCAAAAACATATGTTTTTAGCGGCGCATCTTATCCTTTGAGGACGAAAAGGACATTTGAAAGTATCCTTTTGATGTTTTTGTATAAAAACCGTTGTATATGTTGATCTAATAAATATATATATATTCAGTTATATATTCTAGAAAGATAATGGTCTGAAGCATGTTTTAATATTTATTATGATGATTGGTGCTGCCGTTATGGAGCTATTATAGTTCAAAGTAAAAAAAATTAGAAAAAAAACAACAATCTTTATTTTCTTTCTTGAAAAACCCAAATACCTCAAAATTTTACTATAAAACCCCCCAATATTTATATACTGTTGCTCTTTTTTTCTCAGAAATTTTCTGAAATTTTAACTGAATATATATATATATATATCTAATAGATCTACAGATATAACCGTTTTTATATAAAAACATGAAAAAAACTAGGATATTTTCAAATATCTTTTCGTCCTTAAAGGATAAGATGCGCTAATAAAGACACATATTTTTGGAAAGCTAGCAATTCCAGCTATCCTTGGAATATGGTCATTAGGTTCTACGCCGATACAACATCTCCCTCTGAAGAGCCAGTATAAATTAACTTTATTTAGTTTAGAAGGAAGGGTACAATAACTACAGCCTTCCGTCGTTGTTATAACCCTATTTTAAAATTTTAAGTTTGTACAGCCATTATTCAAAAATGGTAAATCTGATACTCATTCAACAAATACCGTTAATTAGGAGTATTAATTTAAAATAAAAAATTATGAAGAAATTGTTGTTCTAGTTTCGATTCCTTCGGAGCTGTATATTGAATATTGTTTAGACATACTTTTTATAATCCAATTTTTTTAACCCTCTGTAGCCCAGGTTAAATTTAAAAAGAGACTACTTGTCTAAAACAATTTTTTCCTTAAAATACTCCAAGCAATCACCCATTGAAATATTTTTGATCTAAACCGAACCACCCTGTATATAAGATTTGGTACAACATCAACTGGATCCAAGATTAAACTTGAATGCGTAATAAATCCATACACATCTAAATTCTCATCATCATCTTAAAGATTTTACTTAGTTTATAAACATATATATTCTCTTCTTAACCATAAGCATATACTCTCATAACCGCATGGTTTCACCGCTGAATTAAATTTAGTTGAAAGTAATAATCTGTAACGACTTGATCCTCAAGGTGGATTTCCACAGGCACCGTTTTACCGTCGCGGCCGTTTTTAACTAATCAAAAACGATGGTCGCGCCGGGTTTTTGTCTCGCCGCAAATTTAAATTAACTTTATCTTTTCCGTGACGGTAGCCACGCATACTAAGAAATTTAGATGACAAGCAATAACAATTATTTGAGTATTTTAAATTTTGAAATTAGTTATATCATAAAATTATTTGAATTTTAATTTGAAAATTGCAAAAATAAAAAACATTGACTACTTAACTGTCTATTTGGATTTTAAATTTAACCTATACATATTTGAACTATTTTAAATGTTAAAATATAAATAAAATTTAAAATGCAAGTAGATAGTTTGGTAGTCAATTTTATTATTTTTAATTCTTGTAAATTTCAGATTTAAATTCAAATAATTTGTCTGCACTTGTTAATAATATCTAATCTATCAAATGTTTCAAAGTGACTGAAAACCGTCGCATGTGGAAATCGTTTTCAAAACACCGTCACAGAAATAGCGACCGTAATGGTAAAACCGGCGCATGTGGAAATCAACCTTTAGTAAACTTTGAAATAAATAAAAAATAAAACAGAAATTATGGTATTGATCTTGATTTTTAATATATATTTTTTTTTCATTCAAAAAATGTGTAATTTTTTATTGATTACAACAATTTTACAACTAAGATTGAAATGAAATTAATTTATCTTTTATTTTTAATCGTGAATTAAATCTGCACTATGCAATTGATAGAACAAAATCGTTATCGTACGTTTTCAACAATACAACAAATTAACTTCGATACACCAACGCGACCACGGTGCTTTGCCACAGTAGCATTTTCTGTAACATAAACGTTTAACAATTCACTTGCAGTTACATTTTCCGTTACAGAGCTTATAGGTAGGAAAATTGACAACCGCAGTTGCCTCTGGAAAACCAATTTGCTTTTAATTATGCCTTTTTGTTGCCGCCACGACTCGATTGATCTAGTGAATGTCTTTCTAAAGGACTCCGTCAAGATTCGAGCCTTGCTCATACAGTTTTAAACATTTTTCACAGAGTTCAGGCAATCATAGAGAATAGTATTTAAAGTCGTTTTAAAAATTAATATTTTGACCATCATTTTCCATCACCCCATCTTAAGCTAATTCCAACAACACATTACAAAAATTCTATAGGGTTCAAATCTCCCACACTATTGTGTTTTTTTCTTTATTAACATTTATTTGATTTATTCGTTATTCACTGTTTATTGTATTAAATTATCTATTCTTCATCTATAACACAACTTTCTATACACATTACATTCTAGAAACATTCCAATCTTTCCTTAATATTATCTACTCCATAATAAATCACGCTTTTCAAGAAAAATACAATATAAACGATTAAAGATTTGTAAACTTCTAAAAATATACGCGCGATACGCGATGCGCGCCAACTTATTCTAATTCAAAATATCTTTAAAGACAAAATCTCTATTTTTTTTATTTAACATATTTATTTCTCTCTCTCTCTTTATTTTATATTTAAATAGATATAAATAGATATTTAAGACAGACTATTTAAGAAATTATTTTACGACCACATAATATTTGACCACAGATGTAAATTTTGATAAAATAAAAATTGTAAAAAAAAAACAATAAAAACAAAAAAAAAAATAATAAAAAATATTTCCTAGTGTTTTAACATAATTTTTAAAAGAACCCTTCGGCATTTAAAATAAAAAAACAAATTATGTCCCCGTGACTATTATATGTACCATTAACAGGGTAAGGTACGTACATATCATATAATCAACTCTCCGGAACTTAAGAGATTAAAAAAATAAAATAAAAAACGAGCAAAATTTTAAATTTTTTGAAATTAAGAAAATAACAATTTTAGACAAAAAAAATAAATAAAAATAATAAAAAAATTAAAAAAAAAACATGGAAAGTTTTTTTCTTGTAAGAAAATTATGGAAAATTTTGTTGTATACGTAAAAAAAAAAACAACAAAAACAAAAAAAAAGGTAAATGTTTCGTATTTTCTTTACACAGTGTTCTTTCCATTTGCATGAACATTTAGTTCTCTTAAGGTTCTTCATTATACATACTTACGTATATAAATTTTTTATTTTAAGTTTTTTTCATTTTTTGTTTTTTTTTCTTGTTGCTTTTAAAGAACTTGAAACATTCGAATTTAAAAGGGTCTGCTTATATAGAAATTATGCAAATTTATTATTATTATTTTCACTCCAACCAAAACAAAACAAAAAAAAAAAAAAGTACAACAAATTTAATAACCATGGAAAAGTTTTTTTTTGTTTTTAAAGTAGGTACAGTTCAAAAATTTTCTTTTTTAATTTGAATTTCCTAAATTTGAGGGGCTAAATCAAAATTAAAATATATGACAATCTAATCGCTTGTTTTGTCTTCAAAAATATTTCGTCCTTCTTCCTATTTTGTGTGTGCGATTATTTTCAATATTATATATACAACTATATAATAATAACCCTCAATTTTTTTATTTTTTTTATTTTCATTTATTCTTCCCCCAACTTTATTTTTCTTATTCATTTCTTTTTTGCGCTATTAGCGATGGTATAATAAGCAAAAAAAAAAAAAATAATTCTAATAAAACAACATCAGCAAATTTTTCAGAAAACGCACTAAACAAAACAATAAAAAGAAAAATAAAAAAAAAACTCCCTCATTTTATATTTTTTCTCTGTATTGGTTTTATATCCTTTTTTAAATACTCTTTTAATTTTTATTAATTCATATTCTGTCATCCTTTTGAGAAATATTACACTAAAAATTCTTTTACTTCTTAAAAACAAGCAAAAATTCAAAAACAAAAACATTTTTTTTTTTTTTTTACTTTTTTTTATTCTTACATCAGTCACTCATTTATTATCCTTGAAGAAATCTCAAAGGAATTTTCTAATAACCACCAAAACCAACTGACTGATATATGTATGTATGTATGTATATATATATATATATATATAATTTTTTTTTCTTTTAAGCATAATAACATCACATCGCAGGAGGACGATTCAAAACATAAATCTTTACAGTCTACATTTTAATAAAATAAATCAAACAAAAACAAAAAACAAAAAAAAAAATTCGATTGAAATCGCAATGGACGACGACTTAAATATATTGTAAGGATCAAAAGTATAAAAATTTTCTTTTAAGACTTTTCAAAATAGAAAAAGCAATTAATTGAGATTTACGCTTCTTTTTTTTTTCTTTGTTTCTTTTTCTTTTTCTATTTTGATATGTTTTATTATTAAAGTCTTGTACACTACCTATAAAAATATTAAAAAAAAAAAACAAAAAAGTAAATATAATTAATTGATGGAATGAACAAAGATTAGTATAAATTTTCTTTTATTTCGAATTAAAAAGTAGAAAAAAAAACAACAATAATAAAAATTTAAGATCGATAAGGATATAAAAAAACAAAATTATATTAAATTCTTTTATATTCCATTGAAAAAATTTAATTTGAGATTTTATATACAAACAGTATTAGAAAAGAATAAATTGATTTAATTTTTATTTTATAGAAAAAAATTATAATAATAATAACGGAAGGGGGATTAGGCAGTAAAAAAAAAAAAAACTTCTGAATGTATACTTGAAGAAATGCACTTCAATTAAAAAAAAAAATAAAATTTATTTCTACTCTCTTCAATTTAGTTCAGGCATTCAATGATGGTATTTAAAGTTTTTTAATAGCAAATAATATTGAAAAATATATGTTGTAGTAGAAAACAATATTAAATAAAATAGAAATAAAAATTGTTCTTCAATATGATAACTATTATTTTATTTTCAAACTAAAATAAATAAAAAAAAATTGTATTTTATTAAATTAATTTAAATTTGTTTTTATTAGGTAATATTTTATTGAGATTAAATGAAAATTTTAAATTTAAAAATTATGCAAGGTTGGATTAAAACGATTTAATGATAAAAATTAAAATTATACTTACTTTTCTGTTTGATTTCTTATGTAATTTAAGAAGAAAATTGCAAATTCTTCTATTGTGCACTTGTTTCGAATATCGTCTCTCTGCAAAAAAATAAATTAAATAAAATAATTAAATTTTATGTAAATAAATTGTCATAGAATACATATGTAATCTGTAATATGTTTATTAAATTTCCAAATATAGTGTAATCGCTCAACTTGTAAATCATTGGAAAGCTCAACAAACAAAGACATGAAATTAATAAGTAGTTGGACAATCAAACATAAATTAACAATAAACACGGAAAAAATGAAAAATATATTCCATTTAAGAAGTCAACCGACAATATTCAGATAAAATATGCTAAATGCTCTTTGGAATTGGTAGAGACCTACAAGAGCTTTTGAAACACATTTTGGAAGATGCTACATTGTAGCAAAGATAATTTACATATAGATGTGGCAATCCTGTATAAAATAAACACCTTAAAAATTCAAGTTCTTGAAAATTGAGTAAAAAATCTAAAAGCTTTTTTTATTCTAAAAAAAAACGTCAACTAAATTGTTTACTTCTCAGCTGTCTGTAATACATAATATACAGAATTTTCAATTAGAAGAAATTAAGAAAAACGTAAAATCAAAATAAAAAAATTTGTAAAATCTGTATTTTATTTTTACTTCATATAAATAAGGTGTTATTGTAAATAAAATGTATGTGATATATATTTTATTCTTTTTCAGTTTTCAGTCAAGTCAAAATATAGCTAAAATAATATTTAATATGAATATTGTAAACTATGAGCACAGGTATATTAATAAATATATGTAGCTACCTATATAGTATCAGCAATTATATATATTTATGATAATATGTGTAATTATATATAATTATGTACCTAAATTTCTGATAGTATTTTTATAGTATAACATAAAAAAGAGAATTGCAAATTTTATTTTTGTTTATTTTCTTTCTTCTAAAATTTCAAACATTGATTTATAAAAATAATTAGTGTGTGAATGTATGATGACATTTGCCCCGTATTAGGAAATTTTAAAATAAAAGCTTTAGCACAAAACTTTCCATAAGTTGCCACATCTATTTGTAAATTATCTTTGATTGTAGATTATACGGTTTCACTGCATTTTGGAAGTCACGGATAGTGTATTATTTAGTTATTACAAATAATTTAACTTAATATTTAATATTTATAAATGGTTTTACAATTTAAAGTAAGATAAGACAAGATAACACATTATTGAAAAATATTATATATAAAAAAAATTATAATAATAAAGCATGGTCAAATTAAAAAATATAATGTATCAAATTTTATATTTGAAGAGATAAAAAAAAACTATAAAGAAAAGAAAAAATACTAATGGCGTTTTCGGATCTCTTGCAGTTTTTTATTTTTTTAATTTTTATTGTTAAATATATACAAAACATTAATTATAAAACTAAAATAGTTTCTTAGCCTAGTGTGGAATTGGCAATTGTTAAATAAATGTATACAAAAGTACTTATATATAATAAAATAATTAAAAAAAAAAAAATGTATTCATTTATTCATTAAAACAAAACTTGAGAGAAAAAAAACATATCATTAAATGATTTTATAACACATATATACTTTAAGAAAGTAAGATTCAATTAATAAGGTCAACAAAAGTGAAATAAGAATAATACATAATAAAATAATAAAATAAAATAGTATAAAAAAAAATAATTTCATCATGCTAAATAATTTGTATTAAATTAGATTTACCAAATAATCAAATGATAGAAGGTAACTTCTTACAGCATTTCTAAATGAATTTACAGTTATAATACCCCTAATATGATTCGGTAGCTGATTAAATAATCTACAGCCTGTAACAGAAACTCATCACTGGGGGGTGAGTAAATTTTGACTTAAGCCCATACGAGCATTGTTTCTATTTCTAGTATTAAATGTAATGTGAGAAATATAGATGAAATATTACTATATGGCCAATATTATTAAGTATTTTATGAGTTGTTAGTGTTTGTCGAAATTGATATATTCCCTTAACAGGGAAGTATATAAGTAACTTATACTATAATTAAAGTATAACTTACGAGTATTATACAACAAAAGACATATTCAATATGTTTTTTAATATTTTATTCCAACGCACCTGTAAGTGATGAGTGCTTTTAAATATCAAAACAACCGTGACATAAGATAA
This sequence comes from Argyra leucocephala, assembly GCA_963942445.1. Classification (NCBI taxonomy): domain Eukaryota; kingdom Metazoa; phylum Arthropoda; class Insecta; order Diptera; family Dolichopodidae; genus Argyra; species Argyra leucocephala. The sequence goes on along the minus strand of OZ012680.1, from coordinate 115,212,592 downwards.
ATTTGACAGAAGAATATAATAATATATTTTGGAGTCACTCATTGTACTGATATTTGTCCCGATGAATTAGAAAAAATGGCTAAAGTTATTGTTTTAGTAAATCTAGCGAACTTTTAAAGGTACCAAAGCAAATTTTACCCCCATGGCCGCAATAGGAATATTTTTATTTTCTTGTCAATATTTTGCTTTACAAAATAAACATTTAGATCAATTAGAAACATTTTGAGGTGGCTCATTCAAAAACATAAGCCATGGAAATCCAAAAAAAAATTAATACCTACGTACTTTAAAAAATACTTCTAATTTGAAAAAGCTTCATATGTTATTGATTCTATGATATTTTGCTATTATTGGTTCCTGTATTAAATATATAGTTTTACTATATGGGCTTAAGACCTAAATATGTTTTTTTTTGTATAAAACGATTTATTTCAAAGATGGGCATACAAATTAGTATTTTTTGTATTTCTTAATCGTTAAATTTTTGCGGTAATATTTTGAAAAAACTTCACATTTAAATTTTTGGGTTCGTGTCATTGCTTTTTGCTTTGATTCACCGAGGTAGAAAATTTTCAAGACATTATTAGCGTATTAATATATTAAATTGTATCGTATCGATTATTGTAGATCTTAATGATTGATGATCAGTGGCAACTCATATAGAATCACTTATTTATATAAAATTAAATTTATGAGCTTAGTGACGTCACAAGAATAAGATTCATCATTATTCATTCCTCTGCATGTTGCGTGTATTACCAGGGATATTTATTTAAGTCTATATTTTGTATAATTAAAAGGCGTCTGCAATGCATATTTGAATAGAAATAAATTAATAAATATGTTTGCAACATATTCTTGTACGAAATTACAATAAATTTTCTGAATTAATCTGTTTTTGTTTTTTTTTATCAAAACATAATATAAAAAAAATCTGTTTCATTAACTACAAACTGAAATAAAAAAAATCCCTTTGATAAGAAAAATAATACGTAGTTTATCAGAATAACAAGAAATTAAAATAAAAGTAGCTAAAAACTTATTAAAAATAAACAAAAAAATACATTTAAAATATTTATGTTCATATATATACATGATAATATATATATATACCCAAAACAAAAAATTAAACTTTAAAAAATACCTTTTAAATGTGTCTATACTATTTGAATGAATTCAAAGGAATCTTAAATCTAACTTTCTCCCCTTTCAATACTTATTTTGTAATAAATTCCTATTTAAATGCCATATTTTGTATTATTTTTTTCCTCTTCTTTTTTTTTATTTTGTCCAATGACTGTAAGAATAACAAATAAACAGAAAACTTCAATTTATTTTCTCTATCATTTACTTTATAAATTTTCGAATTCAGGGAAATGAATTTCCCTTGAGATTATATATATATATACATATACACATGCAAAGACGTTTTATAATATTCCATTTTGTATAGAGAATTCAAGGATACCATAGTAATTTACTATGAAATATTGCAGCTCTACTTTTATTTAATTTTTTTTTATTTCAAAATTTAATTGCATAGTTTTAGGTTTATAAAACAAAAAGTATAGAAACAGAAAAAACAAATTGTCATAAGTTCTTTGCTATTCTTTTGATGTTTATTTCTCATTCCATAATAATTACTTTTATTTTAATTTATATTTATTTAAATTATTTATTAATGACGAATCTTAATATTTATAATTGGTTGATGGGTGGTTGGTCTAAGTCTAAAGGGTGGATAAAAGAAAAGAAAAAAAAATAGAAAAATTAATTTTTACACTCTTTAACCGATTTTACTTCTGTTTCATAGCAGACTTCATTGTTAAGCCCAGTAATACACTTAATGAGGCAAAGCACTTTCCCCCGGTTATTTTTATTTTTACTTATACTGTCAGATTAATGTTTAGACTAAGCATGTAGACGTTTTTTCAATAATAACTTTCCAAAATGTTTGATTTTGTTGTTCACTACGTTGGACACATGCATGGATAATACAATGAGAACAATTTCCATCTGTGCTCCGCATTTTCTTGAAGTATGGAAACAAAGAGTAAGGTGACTCAAAATGTAAAAGGTGATATCTAGAATATTTTTGATCTAACTCTGCTTTCGGTAATGCTGAATTAACGATCACTCAGTTGATTCAACCAATCAACTAGCTGCACACTTTTGATATCGTGTCATCGATATTGATTTGGTTTTTGATTCGATTTTGATCAGGCGAAGAACTTTCTTCTCCAAGACACCTTCGGCATTGTCCATGATTCTGATCCGTAAAGCAGAACTGGGAGTATAAGTGTTTTGTAGATTTGTACTTTGGTGCTTCGGGAAAGAAGCTTTGGCCAGAGATGTTTTGAACAACCGAAGCAGTAACGGTTTGCAATTGTTGATATCGTTTTTGGGATTGATTTATTGTGCGTATTTTTGATTATTTTTTTTTTACACATACTAATACACAACCAATTACAAGCAACAACTAATTATAAAAATTGTTTATTCCTTGTATGCTCAAATTTGACTGTCATTTTACATTACTGAAAGTGACAAATCAATTGTAATGATTTTTATACAGTTGCAAAACAGGTAACATAAGCGAAAGCAGGGTAATTGAAGAATAGGTGTTGAAGATCGAGTTATCTGGAGAATTTTGAAAGAGACCAATTTTTAATGGTCTGTGGTAGGATAACAAGTGTTAAGGAAGAATACCCAGGTGGCTTGATAATGTAAAAGTTGATATTCAG
>OZ012680.1:115032348-115202348 GCA_963942445.1 Argyra leucocephala | reverse complement strand
CGAAATTAATACTAATTTCAATATAAGTTAACACAAAAAAATCTCATTACTCTCAACGTAGTAGATCGAGGTATTTTAATTAGTTTATAGTCAAAACGTTTGTAGTCCCAATTCTGTTATATCAATAGTCAACAATTTGGTTGAAAGAAAGTAATAAACTTCATAAGTTCATGCAATCGATGTCGTTTATAAGTCACATTAAAATAGAACGCCAATTTTTTCAATAAAACAAAAAAAATAAGTAAAAAGTGAATTATTTTATTAAAAACCTGATTTATATATTGTCTTTTTCTGTTTTTTATTACAAATATATTTTATAATTTTTTATTACAGAATTGCTATTTATGAATAAAATAAAGTTTAAAATTGTTATACCAAAGATATTTGATTGAATTTGATTTTATTACAAAGATGCAATTTTTTTTTTGACTACGCCTATAGTCACAAAATGGTTATAGTCAGAAATATTACTGAAATTTAGCGAATGACTATAACCGTGTTTTACTGTATATATTTTTTTTTAAATAGCAGAAGCAAATGAAATAACATTTAATCATTTTTGAAGAGTATGATCTGATCTGATTTTTGTTTTTCTGTTTTGTTTTCACTTTTTGTTTGTGTTTTTGTTTTTGTACTTTTTTCTATAAGTTTATTTAAAATGAAAGAATTTTTATGAAGCCTTTTTAAAAATTTGCGCGTTATTGAAATTTATTTTAGAGTATAGATGTTGCTCAACTTGGAAATAACCGTCATTTATTTGGTGTAATTATTTAAAATGTTTCAAGTATTCAACACCAAAAACTTGCTAAAATTTTAATATTTTTGGGGGGTGTAATTTACTATTCAATAATTCTTGCTTTTTACTCACCACGTCGTTCATCTTGTGTGTTATATATAAGATTTCAAACTTTGACACTAAATTTTCATTGTATTTTACATTTCTGGTTTAATTTGATAACTGGATATATATAGTTAATAAATTAATCATTACAGATAGAATAATTTGCAAAACAATTCTGTGTGAAAAAATGAATACCTTCTAAATAACGTTAGAAATGTAAGAGGATAATATGGTATCTGGCGCCCCCTTGAGATTAATTGGCCTAATCATCGTCTAATCTAATCGAAATAACATAATATTAATTGCAGTACCGTAATTAATGTACCAAAATGTATTTATACCTAAAATCTAAGTTGAATTAAAATTATTAGTTTGTTTTTAGTAACTTAATTCTTTTGACACGCTAAAAATTGTTTGTTATCATTAAAATTTATTTTTTATTTTTTTACTAGTATTGCAGAATATATATAATATGTATCAACTCTCAACATATATTTTACTTCTACCTCTACACTTTTATACACTTACTCCCATAATACATAGAAAAAAAATCATTTATTCTCTGAATTCTCATTATTTAATTTAAAATAAATAAACTGTTATTTTAAAAATTTATTATTATTGTCGTTATTATCAAAGGCTTCAGGCAACAACAAAAAATTAGTATATATAAGATATCGATAATTTACTATATACTGTTGTGTATATGGCATAACTTATTATTACTATATAAATCCACTTTCGGAACCTATCACACGTGTTCATTACATACTCAATTACTTTTTTCTGTAAAATGTAATAAAAATTTTATTCGAGAACTTTACATTACTTTTTTCGAAACTAACAGTTTCTAAAAAAAATTTAATATGCATATTTAAAAAGGAAATCAAGTTAAAAAAAAATGTTATTAAAAAAAAACTTTTACGTTAAAAGTAAAAAAAAAAAATTCACATATTAATGTACACTAAACAAACTTTTTATCCTTTTTATTAGCATTCTATTTTTTTTTTTTACAACCCTTCTCTCATATTTAATTTAATTTATTATTATTATTGTATTTCTATTAATTTGCTTTTTTTTATCTAGAATTTTCCATCTTTTAGATTTCAAATATGAAATGAAATAAAAAAAAAAAAAAATAAATAGTAATAAAAATCCGTCGTTGCTGGAGTGATGTGATACACAAGTACTCGGTGAATATTCATATTATAATAATATTATACTATCTTGTCCTGTTTCCGTATATTTGAGCCATTGTTATTGAAAAAGATAAATTTTTATGTTTTTTTTTCTTTTTTTATATTATGCACTTACATAATAATAATATGTGTATATAAGTTACGTCGTTACACATAAGTACACCTATGTACCTTTTTTGTTTAGTGATTATTTTTAAAATTACTATTTTCATATTTCTATACAAGTAATAGTTATATTATTCAATTCAATATACATATATACAGGATGTTAATTTAATGAGTACAATGAGATATGCAAATGCATAGAGCAAGTCAGTAATAGGTTAAATTTTTATATAATCGGTTTTCGAAGTTATTGGGATTTAAGGACATTTTTACTACTATTTTTCGCTGTTATTGCCAATATCTACAATTATGGGACAAAAACAAACAGAGTTGAGTTTAACTCGTCAAAAATTCAGAACTGTCTTATTTTGAATGATATTGTCTCTGATATATTTCCACATTCAACTTGTAATTTACAAAGATTTAAGGAAAATATCAATACCTTTATTGTTCAACTCCATAATACTAATCTATCTCAATTTTTTCTTCATAGTTTATCTTATCCTATCCTATTCTAACCAAACGGTACTTATGTGCTAAAGGTATTTTCTTAACGCTTTAGCTATTCATTAAAAAAACAAAAAAAAACGTGAAATCGTTTTTTAAAAGCATTTTAAAAAGAAAAATCTTTCAAACTAGCCCTTAACCAGCTCTAGTGTCTATTAGTTCAGATATATAGCTCTTCAAAGCTACATTTTTTTTTTAAATAAACGGTTTTTTCCTAGTTTTCCGAAATTTTTCTAAATTTGGAAGAATCCTTTACTTCGACAGACTATATATGAGGGTTCATCTTGTTTTTTATATATTAATGGGGAGTTCTATGTAAGCATGACCTCTTAAGATCTGTTGTACTTCCTCGCTTATCTCAGAATTATTGGTCTATGTTTTTATAAACGCTATTATTGTGTTGATAGTACCATTTAAGAGAAAAATTATTAATGATCAAAAAGAAAAACAAATAATTCCAAGTTTGATGCAATGATTTCGACATTTGATGATGATGTCAAAAATCACTACAAAATAATCAATATAAATAAATATTTTTATAAATATACTGATTTAATGAAATTAAAAAATTTTATTTTAATATAAATTTACCAATCAAATAAACTTTGATATTAAAGTAATAAAAAAAAAAATTACATTAAAATAAAAAATATAAAAAAATATTTTGAATGACATAACTTTTAAATATATCTTCTAAAACATGTCAATAAATCAATATATTTTATTTATTTAAAAATAAATAAGTATGTAAAAAGCAAAAATCCCTTATTTTATTTTTTATTTATTTTTAATCTAAAAAATAAATTAATAAAATTCTAATATTAAAAAAAAAAGAAAAAAATAAATAAATAAATTCAAATATTTATTTTCTATTTGATATTTTAAAATATGTACTCTCATATTTATTTTATTAACATCTTCTAAAATGATTAAAGAAATTTTTCTAGATTTAATATAAAAAAAAAAAAAAACGAAAACAAAAAAAAATATATCTAAAATAAAATCAAAAAATTATTTTTTCTAAAATAAAGGTAGCTATTTTTAAATTCTATATCAAAAGGATAAGAAGGATACTAATATTCATATAATAATTTAGAATACATATATGAATCCTTTTCTGTTACCTTTGATATTTTAATAATAATAATAATAGTAATAAAAAACAAAAATGAAATATTAAAAGAAAAATATATGTTTTTTGTTTTAATACTTTAATATAAAAAAAAAAATAAATGGTATGGGGTTAAATTTTGATCAGGGTCGAAAGATTTTTTTATATTTAATTTTTTATGCTGTACATTTTTACACTGTATTAGATGTGTTAAATTGATGAGTTGCGTACATTGAAAATGAAATAAATAGCAGCGATGTAGCAATTATACTAAATTGTTGTACTATACGTTTTGCGGCGAAATTTCAAATTTTATATTGTTTTTGTTCTATTCATTAAAACTTTACTTTAATTGTTTCACTAAATTTATTCGCCCACAATAATTTTATTATTATTCTATATATTCTATTATATACTATTTACATATTATTTATATATATATATATAAACTATATATTTATACTATTTTATACTCTATATATATACTATTTTTTTATATTATTCATTTGTAATAAAAAATTATTTTTTAAATTTAATTATATTAAAATTATATCGAAACGTAATAAATCATTTAATTATTTATATTATTATTATTATTTATTTCATCAAAATATCAACACATAAACTTGATTGAAAAGTTGAAGCAATTTTAAATTTAGATAATTGAAGTTATTGAAATATAATAGATATTGAAATTGAAATATGTCACAAATTTTTCTTACCTCACTGTACAATAAAGCCATGATTTATACTTTTTCAAATTTATATCAAAATATTGTTTTCATCATACAGTGATGAGTGAATTTAAATATGTCGAGATACGACCCTAACCATTATTAATTCGGACAATACAAGTTTTAAAAATGTTTTATTTTGATAGAATCACATAAATGTAATAACTTGCATTGAAACAGTCGGTAAGAATGTTCTAAATACTTAAACTGTTTAGATTTATTTTTATTTGCCTTAATTTGTCTAATTATTACTTAAAAATAGAAATAGAAATACGCGTATCTGTATGATATATCAGTAAAATTAAAAGGAAAATATTCGACTATTTTCACTGTTAATAAAAATAGAGTGTTATTTATAGTGTTACAGGAATTCCTTTTTATCTACAATATTTATATTTAGTCAGAAATTAAGCTACAATGACTGATATTTTGTTTAATTTTTATTTTGAGTAAAGGAAAAATGGCCAACAACCTTATAATAATTTTTTTGTGTTGATTTTTGTGATTTTCTATATATATATATATATATATATATTTTTTTTTACTGTTTTAATTCAAGTTATTATACACTCATTTGAAAGCTTGGTTTATTAGCAACATTTTATAGAAAACAAAATTTTATTCATAAGACATAATAAGCCTATTTTTCAGCCCAAAATAATTACGACCATTTTAAATTCCGACACCACTGTATTTATTGTACATAAGAGAGATTTGAGAATAACAAATACCGTTATCTATATAAACTGATTAGAATTAATTGTTTCCATCATAATAAAGCAATTTATTTTTGATAATCTCTTGAAGGTGACGCATGGCAGGTCAGTAAGTACTGATATTAAAGATTTAATAATTTCTAGTAATAAATGGCTAGCAATAATGGGCTAGTAATAACGAAAAGTTACTTCGTATAATTTGTAAAACTTTGAAAGTTGCAAAGTCTACAGTTGGAGTTACTATAAAAAAGTTTAAAACTACAGACGTACGGCTGGACGAGAAAATAAGAAAACTGATGATGGAGATGCCCAAACTTATTGAAAATATGCTGTCCAAAATATGTCCGCGATATAACCGAAAAATGCTGAGACCGCTAGATTAGGAAAATAGTTTATCTAGGGATTGCAATAGACAGTGGAATCTATAAATTGGGTTTGAACATTTATAAAATAATAATCCGGTATTTTTTAGTTAACAATTGTTTTATGACTTAATAATAATTTTGATTTAGGCTTAAGAAAAGCCAATTGACAATCGCTTTAGAAAAATGGCTGAAACTGTATAAGGAAAAGCATTACTTCTACAAGGCGATTTAGATAACTTCTTTAAATGGTGTACAGACAATAATCTTCTTTTAAATGTGAATAAATGTGCACTTATGTGTTACACACGTCGACGTAATCCGGTTTGTTTTAATTATTCTTTAAATGGTCCAAAACGAGCTCAATTAAAGACTTAAGGGTTTACTTTGACAAGCTTAACTTTTTGTAAAATCACATTTTTGTACTATTATCAATAAAGCTAATTCTATGCTAGATTTTGCTAAACGTTGGGCAAAGGAATTTAACGATCCCAATGTTCTCAAATCTTTGTATTCTAGTCTCGTTCGACCAAATTTGTAGTATGCTAAACAAGTTTGGTCACCTTTCTATGATGTTTATATTAATAGGATTGAAGCATTGCAAAAAAATTTTTTAAGATTGGCTGTGCGTTACTTCCAATGGTAAAATCCATTAATTTTACCTCCATATGAACATAGGTTAAACTTAATTCATTTGAAAACTTTGAAATTAAGACGAGAAGTGGGGAAGATGTTATTTTTCTTACTGAAATTATTAAAGGAAACATTACTTCTCCTCAGATTTTGAATAACATCAACATTAATTCAAATAATCGCCTACGAAATACAAATTTTTTCACATTAAGTTTCCATAGAACCAATTATGGCAATTATAAGCTAATTCATAAAATATTTTAACTAGTTCTAAGTTAGATATAATTTTAATTTGTAAATTGAATGTGTTATGTTGTATTGTTGTAAAAAAAAAAAAAAATAATAATTGTAATGAAGTTTGAGCTAAACCAAATAAATAAATTACTGGACATAAAGACCACAATACCATAAAAATGGAATTGTATTTAGTTATACATCTAAATTTGATTTAACTGCTGGTGATAATCGGAAAAGGATCATAAGAATAAATACAGAAGTTTATCTTAAGGACTGCTTTAAAAGGACAGTAGCTTCCAGCAAGTGATGGTTTGGGTGTGTATATGTCCGGAAAAGGTGTTAAAATTTTCTATTTTATTGATGGTACAGTGTCGAATGTCGAAAAATATATTGGACCAACACTGTCCATTGATAGATTACGAAGCATGGGAGAGTTTTTAATTAAGAATGATTGGTTTTAACATAAAAGTGGCATTGGCTTTAGCAAAAAAATATCCCCGTTTTAGAATGGCCTGCGTAACAATCCATAATCAACAATTGATGGTTTACGTGAAAATATTCAGCAAATGTGGAATTTAATTAGTCATGAAGATTGTCAGATTCGCTCAATGCCAAAACAAGTAGACACCGTGAGTAAAGCAAAATGAGACGTAACGCAATAAATACTTCGTTTGAATTTAAATAATTTTCAACTGAAAAATAGACTTTATCATGTTAGAAGTGTTAATATTTAAAGGTATGTTATTTTATGAAGTAAGAGTATTTTGTAATCCATAATTCAGCAGGTATAATATAATGTCAAAAAAAAAAATTGTAGTATGATAGTATTGTAGTTGATTTAATCTAAGCTCTAAATTAATATAAATCAATAATGTCAGTATATGTCAACTATATTTTGGAATGAATAAAAAAATTAAAATTAATTAAATTATGAATAAAATTTTGTTTTCTATAAGATGTTGCTAATAACCAAACTTTCAAATAAATGTAATAACTAGCATTAAAAAGTCAGTGATGTTAATAAATTCTAACAAAATGAAATACGCTTAAAATTATTATTATTATTAATTCATTTCATTTATTTCATTAGTTATTCATTAAATAATCTTTGATTGATAATCTCAATGACACACAATTAGCAGTGTCCGGATTAATAATAGCTATAGGGCTTGTAGTAGACCGGACAAATTAGTTAAAATAGTAAAAAAAATCACCAGCTCAACTATCCTCATACAAATAAAAATAAAAAACAAATCACATGATAAACTAGCATGCTAGTTAGTTACTATCCATCAATGCAAGCCCCAGGTGATACAACAAAAAAATAACAAGTGCACGTCCCTGATTTAAAATTTTTTTTTTTATTACTTTACTCAAATAAAATCCACATTTCAAATTACTTAAATTTTTTTTTTATACATATATATTTTTTTGTGTTTCTACCCCCCATTACTAATTTATGAAAATAAATACAATAAAATAAGAAACCATCAAATTTTAGAGAGATATTCCTGCCTCTAAATAAAAATAGAATAAAATAAGATTACAAATTTTATTCATTTCATATAAACCGTACATAAAAAGTCGGTTTTCCTTTAAATAAAAATTTATAAGAACTTTTAAAAATAACTTTAAAAAATCACAAACACACAAAAACCCAATTTTTATTTAAAAAATTTTGAATTCATTTTATAAATCTATAAAAAAAAAAAACGTATAAAATATTATAAAAAGTAGAGAAAGTACAAGAAAAAAAAATAAGAAAAGCTAAGTAATTCCATTAAGTAAACATTCTTTGAAAATCACATTTACTGAAAAACCTTTTTTGCTTTTTGTTTTTTTGTTATTTTTTTTCTTTTCTATTTTAGTTCCCAATCTGCCCTCATCAATTGTTGTTCTTTTAAAAGTACACTGTAATAGCAATAATAATAGTAAACTGGATAAAATATATAAAGGGTTAAAAATGTAGATACATGCTCATATATTGATAATAATAGATGAGGGTTTTTGAAATTTCAATCAAAAGAATTTGTTCCCAAATTTAATAGAATAGAAGGAGCAGGTTTAACCATCTACAAATTTTATATGTTAGAGTATTTAAAACTGTGCTTGAAGTATTGATAGATTGTGTATTATTGCCATCCTACCAATTGTTTTCAAATTTGACAGCAATCAAAGAGTAGATTATGATCCATCTGCAAATTTTATGTGTCAGAGTTTGAAACTGCTTCTGACATTAAAAAATTATATTTTACTACCATCCTACCGATTGTCCCGAAATTTAATAGCATGCGAGAAACCGTGAAACAAAATTTGCAACCGTGCATGTAACATTGATAGATTGTGTATTATTGCCATCCTACAAAGTATCCCCAAATTTAATAGAATAGAATCAGCAGGTTAGGACCTATCGACGAATTTCATATTTAAGAGTAAATTTAAAAACGTGCTTGTAACATTGATATATTATATAGGGTTTTTCAATAGTGATGATACAATTTAAAATGGTTAAACTATCAATACTGTGCATTATTTTTTGATATTTATTATGTCATTTGTGTTCAGTAATTAGTATAAGTTAAGCTATTTAATCATGGAAGCATACACGCTTGGACAATGTGAATTATTATATTCGATCGAAAAATTTTATTCACTGATGAAGCAAATGGTTGGAGTGCTGAAAATTCACACAAAACTGTTCAGACACAATTACATCCAGATAAAGTCACTATTACATCTTTACAGACACCATTACATCTAGTGTTCAATTCATGCTGATGGTGGAGTGATTGTTCCATATTTATAAATGGTCGAAGAGTAACTAGTCACTGATACAGAACAATGTTAAATTCTTCTATACGACCAGACAGCATTTAACTATGTCTTAATTTTAATATATTAATTATTACATTAAAAAACACTTTATAAATTGAAGCATTTTAATGAATTTCTAAAATTTAATATAATTTGTTAAAGTAGCAATTTAATAAATAAATAATGAAAAAAACAAAAAAAAAATTAATTTTTTTTCCACTGCTGTTGTTGAGAATAATCTGCAGGATATCTGGTTTTAACAAGATGGCGCCACGTGCCACACAGGCACCTTAACAATTGATTTATTGAAAGCAAAATTTTGTGATGAAATTATCTTAAGATATGGTCTAGTTAATTATCGTATCAGGTCGTGTGAATTAACACGTTGTCATTTCTTTCTTTGTGGATATGTTAAGCCATAAGTCTATGCTAATAATCCAACAACAATTGAGCAATTGAAAATCAACATTGAACGCATTGATGAAATACAAACAAATTTATGTGAAAAAGTGATGCAAAATTGGGTTAAAAGAATGCAGTACGTACAGAGAAGTCATGGTGGTCATTTGAATGATGTTATTTTTCATACATAATGAGATAATGTAATCTTTCAACTAAAATAAAAATTTTGCGTCTCACTAAATAATTCATGTGTTTTATTATCTATATTTTATGCTATCCCATCGCTTGTTTTCAAAATGATTATACAAAGAGTATAGGTTAGGGCCCCTCAACGAATTTTATATGTCAAAGTATTTAAAACCGGATCAAATATTTGAAATCGTAGATTAGTGCCATCCTACCCACTACACTAAAAAGAAATAATATAGTTGTGGTTTTCCATATTTGAATATTTGATTTACATACACACCAGAAAATTGATAGACTCATTACACATTATGTAATAAATTACAGTACCGTAACTAAATCTAAAAAAGTAATTCCACCTAAACAAAAACATGACCGACAAAAACCAATGGAGACCGACAAAAGTTTTAAAAGTTATTAAAATTTTCAAATATTAAAATAATTGTCTGAATATGACAGTACAGTTGGAAAATGATTAGCAAAAACATTAAAAATTGGTAAACTAAAAGTGAAAATGGAATTAACCAGTAAAATTTAAAAACAATATACTAAATATTCCTGAAATTTAAATTTTGAATAAACAAAATTAAAATTTTAGTTTCATGGTCAAATTTGTTTTATCCATAATAATGAAAAAATATCACGCATAGGTACAAAAAAAATGAATACAGGAAAAATTAAATAATTTTAAAAATCAAACTATTAATCAAGTAAGTTGTATGCTTTTTGTTTTTATTACAGTCGAACTCGCTTAAGAGCACATCGAAGATAACAGGCAAATTTGTTGCAAATTAAGCAAGTTGTGCTTTTAAAGTCCTGAACATTTTTTTAAGATCAATTTTAATTATGTTGGTGCTATGTGGTAAATAAAAGTATGAAAAACATATTTGGTACATATGTCATTTATATTTGAATTTTTGTAGCTATGTATTTGTACATAGTAGGTATGATATCCAACACTGCAAAAATTACTAAACTGTCCGTATTTTTATTAATTCCAAAGTTTTTAAAAAATTCTAATTTATTAATACTAATTCTTACCGTATTATACTGTGTTGTCTCAACTCATTAACAAAATTTGGTGTCACGTGCTATTAAACAACGCGAAAAGTATGCAAATTTATAAAATATTATACAGAAATGTATGCATTTAAAGATATTTTGCTGTTAAACGATTTGCTTTTAAACGAATTGAATTATATGAAATATGTATAATGCACTTAAAATGATTTATGCTTTTTAAGCGAGGTGCTTTTAAGTGGACTCGACTGTATATTCAAATGTTTATATATAACTATTATAAAAAAATAAAATTTTCATTCAAATTTATACAATTCAAAAATATTTTTATATAAATTTTTTTAAATTGGGAGGGGTGTGTTTTAGTCAGTAAAAATCTGATACACAATGGAAGCTACGAAGCTCATTGTGTCTATAAAGATTCCCACCAATTCAAGCCAAAAAAGAAAAAATATTTAAATTTAAAATTTGAATTCATATGTACATTTGAATTAATTTTTTTTTTAAATATTGTATACATTATGTATTAGTAGTTAATTATAATCAAAACATATCAACAAACACAAATTTGCATTTGCAGAATTCTGCACGAACGCATTTATTATCAAAAAAATTCAATATGTACAATATTAAACATTTTATATATGAGGTAATTTAACGATACTAGAATTCTAATCAAAATCAAAACTAGAACAAATAACAAAGTATCACCACAATGCTTTCTGTAGCTGTTACACAACTCCTGGAATTCATCAAAATTATTTCAAAAACTAAAGATGTTACAGACCGAAAAATATACGATATTAATTCTAAATTCTATTAAATATACATATTACATTTTTTTACATATATTAAAAAAGCAAACCATACTAGAATTTTAAAATAAATTCGAGCTAGAAGAAGTACTTTTAAATATCTAAATTAGTATCATACACATCCACTATAATTTGAATTTATTATAGTAAATAGTTAGGGATTATTTACAATGACCAATTAATTGGACACTAGAAATATGTATTTCTTTATTTTAACAGTTGATCCTACACATAAATCTGTAGGCCAACTTTATAGGTCTTTTTACCTTCCGAAATGTGGGCCTTTTTATCAAATTATATTAATTATTTTGGTATATGTATATTTTTGTATACTAGAAATTTGTTTATCAAAAAATCAGAATTTAATTGAATATTTGTTTAAATTGATCGAATTATAATTTCTAACATTCCTTACAAATTTGAATAAAATTTATTTGAATTGGTATGTGCTTTGCTTACTATAATGTATATTAACTTTACAATCTCCACTTCATACTCAACTTTCTTTCATTCGGACAATTTTCATAAAATCTTTAAAATATAATAACAGACAAAGTAAAATTTGATGCGCAATAACTTGGAGGAAAATAATTTAAATAAAAAAGAAAAAAAAAATTGTACTGTTAAAAAGAAAAAGTATAATAAAAAAAATAATAAAAGAAAAACAAATTTTTTTTGTTTGTCTGAATTTGATAAGAGTAGCAGAGTAGGAGGGGGTAAGATTGTAACTATTTTTTCAAGAAAATTATAGAACCATTTGACGATCAGACGTATTTCCCCATTTTACTCTGATGTTGATGATGACGCTGTTGATGATGATGATGATGATGATGATGATGATGATGATAATGATGACAATGATAATACCAAAACATATTTTTTCATTTTGCTTTCTATCAGCTTTTATACTACTTTTCTTTTCTTTATTACCACATATCTTTGCTATTATTTTTTATTCATTTGTATTCTCATATTAGGTTAAAGGATTCATGTTTGTTTTTTTTGTTTTTTTTTTTTTGTTTTTCAATTTTATCTTTTAGATAAGATGATTTTTTTTTTTAATACCCTTTACTTAAAGCTACAATATATAGTACGATGCCTTCTCTAAAAGGAATTTAAAATAAAAAAAAAAAAATAAATAAAACCAAATTATTCTTTATGGTGTTCAAAAGAAACTTGCTTATTTTAAATTTATTTTAGATTTCCTAGTTCGAATTTTGGATGTGCTATAGTTACAAAGGATTAAAAATTTATTATAGAAAATATAAAATGTCCCTGATTAGTTTTAACCGTTCAATTAAAAAATAAAAATTAATTGGAATCTTAGTTTTTTTGTAATTTTTGATTTATGCAGTATTTACAGTTAAGTCATGTTAGGTAAGATAAAGCTGTTAATTTGAGACATTATAAAATTAAAAATAATGTGCTAATTTAATTTATATTAATTAATCACATAATCATTTTTACTCATCTCATAAAATATAGTAAATCGCTCGTACAGAGTGTATTCAAAGTATCTATATCGTTTTTACTTTAAAACGAAAGATTTCCACTATAACTGCCAGTATTTCCACTTTAAGTGCAAGAATTTCGTTTTTGAATCTAAGTTTTCCCTTTAAAGTGTTTATTTCTTAAATTTATGCTTTCATTTTTAAGTACAAATATTGATTCTGGACTGAATTCTTCTATAAGAATAAGTTTCATCTGCTTCAAAATGTACTGTTAGAAATATCTATCAGATTAATAGAAAACTAAAAATATTTTTTTATTATCTACACATTTTTAAATTTTTACATACATATACATATATTTATAACACATAAGTACGTTCATTTGCTACTTAATATTAATATTTTTATGATCACCCAAAATGTGACAAAAGTATAACTGCAACGATACAACTCGTAGCTGCTATCAAGATTATTTTAAAAACCAAAGGTGCTATACAGACTCGATCATTTGTATTCAGGTATTTTCTCAAAAATAAACATATATTACCGTTTTCTAAAATTTTGACTGCTTCAGGTAACTGCCATACAACTCAACTCCTACCATTCGTTATAACTTTTAAACTGGGATAATAATTGCTTTGACACAAATAGTTAATTTATTATTTTATTTATTTATTTATTTATTTTATTTATTTATTTTTATCTCAAAAAGAGCAATTTGCTCATATATAGTATATATATTATTATTATTATTTAAAATAAGCACCTAAATACAAAATTTTGCACTTCAAAAAGAAAACCTTGCACTTAAAATAAAAGTACTTTCATTTAAAATAAAATTACTTGCATTAAAAAAAAAAATGCACTTAAAGGGTAAATCCTATTTATAAATAAAAAAAATGTATATACTTTGTGGATATTTTACAGTAATGTATTTGTATGCATATTATTTTAATATTCAATAGGATATTATACATAAATAACAATATTACAAGTAAAACAGTTGAATCATAGAAAATAAAGTAATCAAAATAAAACTAAAAATACTAATTTTCAGGGAAATATAAACTCAAAAATTATGCATAGACATATAACATGATATAATAAACATAAAACATAATATTTATTGATAGCACATTAAAAAACAACTAGTATTTGCCCGAACAATATAATGAGGAAGTTGTACAAAGTCAGTTGACATATAATTGAATTTTAAAAAAAAATCATTACTGTATTTATAAATTTAAAATTAATACGATTTTAAATTTGATCTTGTAACTTATTATACCCGTAATATACAGCTATGCTCTTGAATTAAAATAATGAATTGGATCTGGATTATGATGCCATTGTTCTGATAATCTTATATTGAAGTTAAATACTTTGTTGTTTTATTTACTTCTGATGTAATGAGTTTAATTGATTAATTTTAAATATTAAAATTTGTAATATTTAAGCTAACTAGGTGTTTTAAATTACATATTTAAAATACCGTATTTACTTTGAACTGTTTTTTGAATGTTTTTTTTATTTGATAGTTTGTATAGATATTATTTATTTCATTATTTAAAATTTTTCACAATTTATTCATATCTTTCCAACATATATGCACACCATCCCATACTCCAATTCTGTAAGTTATGGTACTGTAAAATAGACTGTATAAATACAGTTATATTTTTTTGTTTATATTCGGGAAATCCTGTTGTAAATTTTTTTTTTTTAATATTCAATAATTTTACTATATTTAATATTAACTAAATAATAAAAATAGATAAATTTAAAAATATAATATTTTCTTTTTATACAAAATTCAAATACACTCATATGAAAATAGCTCTTTGTTTTACGTCATCACTAAATTTATCTAGTCAGATCTAGTCACATAACATATTAATTCATTTGGAATAGTAAATAAATTAAAATATTTTGACATATAGATAACCTACAGTCACCCCAGAGAAAATTGAAATAGAACCAATATAATTATTAGGATACATAATAAGATTATATGACACCAATTTGATACACTTACAAAAAAAAAAAAAATTTAAGCAAACAAAAAACAAAACCAAAATATAAAAACATTAAACCCGAAGGTATTAAAATAGTCCTTGCATTAGTGATAAAGTTAGCCCTTTTAAATTTGCATATTTTTCCTATGCCAATCACAACACCACAGCAATAGGGAAACTTAAGAAAACACAAAAAAAAACAAAAAAAAAACATAAAACATGAAGAAAATGAATGAAGAACACAAAAAGGACCTCCATTATAATACAAATACATTGTCCTTTTGTGTTTTATATTATTTATACGATATATCCTACAACACTATATATTATAGTCTTAAAAACAGTTTGTACACCAATATAGTGGTATTTCTTGAATATATACTATTAAAACGAAATTTACATTACAATAATAAAATAAAATAAAAATTAAAGCTAAAATTTTTCACCAAAAATCAACTGGTGGTGTATTTTTTGTTTTTTTTTTTTATTTTTTTCGTATACACATAATAAGTGTAATTTTTTTTTTGTATTTCATATACCTACCATCATCGTATAATAATTGTTGCTGTTTTTCTTTTTCATTTTTGTTTTTCATTTTTGGTGTTTGGTCTCTGATTAAATTTTGATACAAATCTAAGGTACCGTTATGATCAAAATATTAAAAGTAAAATTTAATTCTATTACTTTTTTTTTCTGTTTTCTGTATACCTATACCGTTGTTGTGTTGTATTTTGTTTTTATTTTATTTTGTGATGTCCTTCGAAATTAAAATGTTGAGAATATTATACGAACATAATTATTTTCACGCAGTTAGATAATATTCACACAAGTATGTATATATATTTCTAATATATACAAACGTGTTATAATGTATATATAAGGTATATATAAACATAAAATGACTAAATTTTCAGATAACATGATTACAAGATTACAGTAGTAAATTTTTATAGCTATTTCTTACTTAAATTAAGCTGGAAATTTTCAAAAAAACAAAAACAATGTGTATACATAATGTAATTAATTACATTAAGGTGTACAAGGAAGGATATTTAATTTCTAATATGATGGTTGTTGTTGTTGTTCAATTTTATTTTATACCAGCAAAAAAAAAAGGTATTAAATTGAAGTACACAATATAACGGGCAATTATAACTGAAATTAAGATTTTAGATTTAACTCAAGTAGCGAAGGTGATTTGTTTTTTTCTTCAAGATAATATTATAAAAATCAAAATGATAATGTTAATTAAATAATTTAAATTAAAATTAAAATATATAAAATGGACCAATGTTATTAAAGTATTATTTAAGTAAATTTTAAATTAAAATAAAATAAATATTGTTAAATTCAAAAATTACTCATTTATTTCGTTCATGAAATTTTATTATTTTTTGGTTTTTTTTTCTTTTTTAATTTTTACAATCAATTTAATTTAATTTTTAACAACAAACTTTTTTTTTTTAATTAATTAAATAATTTTCATAAAAAAAAAACTAAAACTAAAACTATTATTAATTTGTTAGAAATTCTTAGTTAAGTAATTTTATAAAATGAAAAACTCCATTGAAATAATTTATTGTTACACACAATTACTTCACTAACTATACATATTTCAGTTAACATTTCTGTTTTTGTGTAATAGTCTACAATTTAATTTAATTTCTTTATTACATTTTTAATATAAAAAAAAAATAAAATAAAATAAAGGACATAATAATACACACACACACTAAAATGATTATAATAACATAAGCACAAAATAATATTTGAAGTGAAGTGTATTATTATTTTGAAATTAAGACTTTGCTCCTCTATTCACGAATTAAAATTAGTTAAAAATTTTTATTCATAGAATTTTATTTAAATTATTTAAATATTAACTGTAGTATATTATAAAATTAATATTTAGTTGTTTTGTTAATAACCACATGCATGCATGTTTATCATTTTCAATTATATAGAAATTCGTTTCGTATTTAATCAAATTTAAATTAAATGAAAAAAATTGTAAAAAATGTCATGTTTCCGAAATTGAACTGACTTTACTTTTGCAGAACAGATTATGTATACTATTATTACCTAGACATTAGATAATGACGTTTTAATGTATATAACTAACTGTTGTAATGTATAAGGTTTAAAAACGATTTATTGTATCAAGTCAAATTATTTTTAAAAATATCAAAAGTGAAATTATTTATATAAATACTAGGGGCACCTGTTGGTTAATTATAATTCTATTTAAAATCAAATTTAAGATTTGCATATATTTTAACAAAACCAAAATATTTTAATGAAAATATTTGAATTTAGTATTATTCAATAAAATAACATAAATGCTTATTATATACCTTTTCTTTCTATACCCATTCCCTACATTCATTCAAAATAATTTGATTTTCGTAAAAATCGTTTTTTTTTCATTGTGAAATCCTGTTGTGAAATTCTGTTGTAGATAAATAATATTTGACACATAACTGCGTGATCGAAACTTTAATTTGTTAAATTTTGGTAAACAAAGAAATATACTCAAGAGAAAGATTATCTACTTTCTTTTTTTTATTTGACATAGGTTCATTTCAATGGTAATAATGAATTTGTTGTTTTAGCTGTTTTGTATTTATTTATTTTTTCAAAATTTTTGTAAATAATTAAGAAGAGAGATATTGATAAATTCAAAAATAAGTAGTTTTAAAGGACTGTTCGAAGGAGAGCTTTCTCTAGGACTTTTTTTTATAGAAAATTAAAGGAGAGAGAATGAGAGATCAAATTAGAAGATATTTACTACACACTTGTAAATAATTATACCCAATTAATTTAACCCATAATTACTATCTATAAAAGATGTCTAAGTAATTGCATATAAATACAAAAGGTATTTCATAACGATTGTATTATTTTAAGATCATATATGGATTTTTCTAAATGTAACAGCATCAAAAATTAAGAATTATGATAAAAATAAAAACTGATATGTCCATAAAATTTTTGTTTTTAAGAATTTTATCAATTAAAAAATACTTGAAAATTAGTAAGGTTTACAAGGTGGTTGTCAGGGAGGTATATGTAAAATGTACATGCAAAATGTTAATATTCAACAATTTTAAGTAAGTTAAAATTTTCTAAAGAACAATACAAAATAACAAATAATATTCAATATTCTCAAAATAATAAGTTAGTGTTTTTTTGGAACGTATGTTGAAATTTTAGCTAATATCGTTATCAATTTAGTTTTAATTTCACACATTGGATACTAATATATTGTACTAATATATCACCAGCTATAATTCTAATTTTCTTCCCCAGATATCATTATTGCCAGTCATATTTACAATATTTGAATTTTTAACTGTTACAAAGAAAATTTCGGTATTAATTGAGGACACATGAGAACCAAAATGAGGATGCTAATTTGTGATACATTGTTAGCCAACGTGTTAAATTGTCAGTGTCTATTTATTTGTCATTCTGTTAAAATTTATGTACTATTAAAAAGTAGTTTAAATTAAATTAAAAAAAAAACTCAGAGTACGTCAATATGAAGAGTTAATAAAAATCCATTTTTCTCAAAACAATATTCCATATTTTTAAACATATCCTCCGAAATACAGTATAACATCAGAAGTATAGAATACAAACTGCTGCTTGCTCAATTATTTTTGTCGCATTTGAAACAGATTTTTTAAATTATTTTTGATTATGTGATCAGTGATTAAAAGTCAAATTTACTTTTAATAATAAAATCATTTTTATTTTGATATTTTAATTGTAGGATTGTTGTAGGATTGTTGGAAATATCGCAACTTTTAATTGTAGGATTGTTGTTTAATTTTATGTTATTACTTCATATGATAATTGGTAATGTAGTATATATACGGTAATGGATATATTTTAACCTAAGTGCATTTGTACATTTCATTTGATAAGAATTAGTTCTATACCTATACCTCAAAGTATTGGGTTGGGATCAAATTTTAATTTCAGTAGTCTATTCGAAGGTACCTACCATCCTATGTATGAAAAATAATATCGTCGTAATGATTCGATTTGATTTGATTTATTATACAATTATTACATAAAACAGATCTTGTCACATTTGAACCAATAAAAGTTGTAATAGAACAACATAATGTACAAAAATGCCATAGATAAGAATAGTATCGAGACATATACACTCTAATTACACTTTAATCACCGGACTACAATAAAATTAAAAAAATATTTTTAGAATTTAAGTATCAATTTTACAAAATGATTTTTTTTTAAAATTTAATATCCAATTCCGTTAATGGAAAATTTCGAAAAATAAAAGCAAAATGTTGGCCTACAGATTTATCTGCAAGTCTACTAATCAATAAAAATAAATAAATAAAAACAAAATCTGTTATTGAAATGATTTTTAAAATTTTTTAAATAATAACAAAACAAAAATGTAAAAATGTACCCTATGGATGTAATAAATTTCCCATTTTAGACAAAGGATACAAATGTTATAAAATTTCTAATTATAAAATTAAGAATATAAAAAAAAAAACAAGAAAATATCCTTTTTTCTAAATTTTTATAATAATCATTCTAAGGAAAATTTATATTTTATAATAAATATGCATAATACCCAATTTATATATATATACATATACATAAAAAAAAATTCCATTCACGAATTGTTAAATACAAAAAAAAAAAAATTTAAAATATAAGTGAACCGTCTTTTATTCAGCATCATTTATACAATTATTATTATATACCAAAATAAAAAAAAAAAATTAACAAAATGAATTTTGCTTTTCAGAAGTACTTCCATACAAATACAAAATAATATTTTTTTTTCATTTATTTAATCAAATAAAAAAAGAAAATTCTAATTTCAAGGTAAAATTAAGAAAATAAAGCTTTCCAGTTTTTTGTTTGGCTATAAATAAAAAACAAACTGTTAAAAAGACTAAAAATTTCACCACAACAACGTTTAAATCCTGTTGTAAGGAAATAACGATGCAAATGATAATGTTGTCGTTAGGATAAGATCTTAACAATGCGAGAACTTAACATAAGAGTAAACTAATATTGTGGTATATACAGTGAAACTCTTTTATTTGGAATATTAAAAAAAAAAAATCATCACTTCAATTTAGTAGTTATGAGAACTATTGTTTGACCGTTTCTCATATATGTATATATATATATTATATTATATACAGCCCAATAATAATTTAATATATATAATATATTCATCAAATATTATAGAATGAGTGCTTCCCCAAATAAAATATTATTTTATTATTTTTTACAACTTAATATAAAATATATATTTAATTTAATATAAAAATTACTTAACTACAAAAATTCAAATCGAATGAAAAAACTTTCAAGCAAAAATGATATGCATAGAATGATATTAACTACATTATATATGTTTAGAAAATAATGCCTATATAAACATCATTATTTTCTATTACTATTATTCTTTCAATCATACAAGACAACAAAAGATATTCAACAACAATAATTTTAAAATCTATCAAACACACTATCAAACACACTATCTCTATTTAGCAACAGCAACAAAATAATAAGAGAAGAATAAAAAAAATTGATTGAGTTGCTGATATTCATTCCAAATCTACCTGATATAATTAGAAAATATCTGATAGAAAGTAGATTATCTAGGGAAACAACAACAAAATATCGATGACAGAAAATTAAATTACAAACAAAAAAAGTAGCAAGGAATGAATTAATTTTGTGCATTATAGTGGTTGTTGACTTAAATGAGAATTAATATTTATATAAATAATGTATGTAGTTTTGTGTTTTTGTTAGAGAGTAGAATTGATTTGAGTTAAGAAATTCTGTAGTTTTTTGTTATTGAATGCTACATTGTTTATTTTCAGCCATAATTTTGTTTTATGCAGTTTTGAAACAATTAGTTTGTTAACAAATTTAAAAATTTAAAACACTTTGTTTTTTATTATTTATAAATAATTAAAATAGAAAATTGTAATTGTGTTATTGAAGGCTTAAGAAAAAATCATTTTCTGCTAGAAGTTTTGAGGAAAAACTATTACTTGTTAAGGATGGTAAACCAATGCTTGATCTACTAATAACAACAACAATAAAACGGTGTAATCAGCATTTTTCAATAAAATCTTATAATTCGTATACGTTGTATTTTCCAACATCAAAATCAGAACTTAAATTAAAGTTATATTTTCAGATTAAAATTTTGATAACAAAAACAGTATTTGCGCAATATTAACATTTTTAATTGAAATAGAATAATGAATAATCTAAGCTTTGTTAATTGATAATAACACTTCCTCTATCACAACTATTTCAGTTGAGCGATCGTTTTTCTGCCTAAACAGAATTAAAACTACTTTGAGAAATAGATGTGAACAGTTTTAACTGTCGAATTTAGTAAAAATTTCAATAGAAAGGAAAGCCAAATCAAACTGATGTTTTCTGTTATAGCGCTTCCCCAGTTGAAAATTCCACGCCGCGTCACTGATACGTATATATTATACTAATTTAAAATTTTATCTCAATTTGTCAAATTTTTTCAAGCCAAGTATGAACAAACACAATTTTTTATAAATTTTTTATGACAAAAACATTATTTTGATTTAACAATGAGATATATAGCGCTTTACAACAATACCAACCTGACCATGCATCAAATACAAAAACACAAACAACGATTTTCGACAACAACGATTTTTGAAAATCACTTAAATGATTGAAGTTAGTTAAATACAGGTATAACTTTTTTTTTTGTTTAAATAATTCCTATTCCAAGTCTATGGGATGAACACTCTAATTACATTTACATTTACAAAAACTGCATTTACACAAAGATTTGGCCTACACAATTACATATATTTTTTTCTTTACAATTTTCATATATCTACTAATTTAAATGTGGAAAAAATATATCTATTGTTGAGTAACTCCGCCTTCATATTCTATTTTTTATTTTTAGTAATAACTAAAACTCTTTTTTTATCAGCTATTTTATTCCAATGACAAAGGGTACTACTGCACAGCGTCGAAAACCCTATAAATACATTTTTTTGCCTTCGGTGAGAACCGAACCTGTGACCTTTCGGTTAAAATGCAGACGCTCTGACAACAGAGCTATCCAGTATGTTGGAATTTACCTAAGAAACGATAAGTCTGATATGAACGTTGTGTATGCCGAAGTTGTAGTGGATGTTTCTATGCATCATAACAATTAATAAAAAAAATGATTATTTAACTTTAATGTATTTCAAAAAAATATCAACATTTTATACCAATTTTTTAAGTTTGGGCAGCAATAACACAAAAACGGTAAGTCCGATACTTACACAATAATCAACATTACTTACATCAATAAAAAAAAATTTAAAGAATACAGCCAAATGAAGCAGGCTTCATATCTTTAGAAATGTTGTGGATATTTTTTAGACGTTATTTTTCTAATCCGATTTTCTTTAATCCCTCCTAAAAGGTCTAGTCCAGATTTAGAACAACTTTTTTATTCAAAGAATTTAAATTAAATAACCATTTAAAATATTTTCAGGTCAGAACTGACTACTATGTACAAGATATGTTTAAAAAATGTTAATCCTAACCTCCGAAAGATAGCTGAATTGAACAAAGTATTAATTATTTGGAACAATCAACTAAAAATGCCAATATCTATATTCAAGTTCAAATCAATCTGTATTAGTACCAGGTTATAAGACCATCTAAGTGACAATGAAGCCACTCTAATAATATGGCACATAATCTAATCATCAGATGCTCTTAAATTCCTAACATACAAAATAATTATTTATATGAAACAGTACACTACTCAAAATTATATACATTTGTTATAAAAATTTACCGAATATATATTAGAAGTTTTTGTCAAATATTAAGATAGATTGTAAATAAACGTTAGAAGTAATAATAAAAAAAAATATATATATATATATATATATATTGAACAAAAAAGACAAAAACAGGATAATATTTAATTTCAAAATGTAGATACATATTCCTATTCTCAGAAAAATCTCGACCTGGAGATATGTCACTGTATATGAAAAAATGTCTGTTGTCCTTGTATCGCAAATTCAATATAAACAATAGAAAAAATAAAATTATTTTTTTTTAAATAAAAAATCAAAAAAAAAAATATAAAAAGAAAGTAACCCTATACTTAAAGAGTAGGAAATGTAATTAGTTCTTAAAATAATTTCAAAAGAAAAATACTAAATACATTTGTATGTATGTATGTATGTGTGTATGAAATAAAGGAAATGTTTCATGTTTAATTTCTATGACAATTGAAAACAAAAACAAAATAAAATAAAAAAGACATGCATTACACAAGACTTATTTCAAGGTTCGTAAAATTTTCCACCCAACATGCATATACAACAATAAATAAACACACGCGTTCATGAATATCCATACATATACGTATACATATAATCATATGTAAATGTTAATATGTGAATAGGAATAATGAAAGGATTTAGTGAGCGTGTTGTCAAGATTTTTAACAAATTAAAATTAATAATATCAGAGACTGTCTGATGATAAGTTGAAAAAAAATTTTTATTAAGAGTTCGAATAACTCTCTACTCATATTTTTTAATAAAATAAAGTATGTACATACATACATATATGATGAAAATTTAATTTTATTTAATAACACAAAAAAAAAATGTCTTTTAATAAATTAACATGAATTCTATTATAAATTATCATTTCATCAGATTTATTTATCAACAGATTCGTTTTCTAAGGTGACATACATGAACACATCAACACACAAACACACACAGTAAGCACACAGAGAGTAGATTAAATTATATGAATTTAAACAAAAATTATTATTTAATAAGAATAAAAAGATTTTGGCTGTTATAAGAAAATAATTTCTTAGAATATCCAAAACAAGTACTTTTTATAATAAATAATATTCTGGGTAAATTTTATAACATGGAATTAGATACTTCTCTCCCCCCGTTCATATTTCTTAAATAAATTAGAATAAAGATTAAATTTGATTGAAATTAGTTTTGAATACCTATAAGGAGGTTGAAATATTTTAGCTTTTCTAATAATATTGAAATAAAGAAATTTAATTATAATTTTCATGTGGGTATATATATATATATATATATATATATATAATAGACTAAGTATTACGTTCTTTCAAAATAAAGTCTATTCAACATTTTTCTTTAAAGCATATGAAAGCCTTATAAGTAATTGCTTTCATTCTAATATATTAATATTAATCATTAAATTAATTTCTATGAAAAATCACAGGTTATTATTTTTAATATTAAAATCTGTTTTTGAAATGTTTGTAAAATTAAATATCTATGTATTATATTAATGTTATTATATAAAATGAAAATATTCAAATTTGAGACAGGTAATTTTAAATATGAAAGGAAAATAATTGCACTTTACATTTTTTATTCTTTAGAATTAGAATCATTGTGTATTGAATGAGTTTTGAAATTTTCTTCATTTGAAATTGAAATATTTTTTTAATTGTGTATATAAGCGGAGACCTAAGCCTGTATTACATTTACTTTGAAGATTATAGCACACTCCTAGTTTTATATAGAAAATGGATAATAAACTACAATACAGCAGCACCAGTCATCATCAAATAAATGTTGAAATATGCTCCAGACCGTTATCTTTCTACAATATATAACTGAATATATATATATATATATATATATATCTAATATATCAACAGATATAACGGTTTTTATACAAAAACATCAAAACAACAAGAATACTTTCAAATGTCCTTTTCGTCCTTAAAGGATAAGATGCGCCACTAAAGATATATATTTTTAGAAAACTAGAAATTCCAGCTATCTTTGGGGTATTAGGTCCTATGCCGATACAACATCTTCCTCAGAATCCCCGAATACCGGTCTGGTTTATGTTTTGTGTGTATACGTTATATATGTTATCTGTTATGGTTCTTTATTATTTATTTGATTTCACTGCAATTTCATTTCAACTTCGGTTTGGATTTAAAATAGTTTTGAGGCTAGTAAGAGTAATCAGAATAAGAACTTTAAATTCAATGAAAAAAATTACATAAAATATAATTGTCATGTATATTATAAGCAAAATATATAAAATTAAACATGAAACATATACCATTGTCAAGTCAAAAAATATGATGACATGACAAAGATGAAAATAAATTTAATAAAATATAATGAAAAAAAAAATTAAATATCAATTTCAATTCTTATTCTTTATTACTTAATAGTTGATACCATTTGATACTTATGCGCTATTAAAATGACATAAATTCGCATATATCATTATAGGTCTGAAATCTGGATTTATATAATTATAAAAAAGTTGATTTTAAGGTACCTGGTTAATTTTTATGCTACTTGTAATGATTCTTATGATAGTGGAGGTGTAGACGTGTATTTGTATAAGATAATTTTTGTTGTGATTCATTTTAATTTACAAAGTACCGATTTTATTAAAATTATCGTTATAAATAATGTACCTTTTCTTTGGAATTTATAGACTTCATGATAATAACCTTAGTATTAATGTGTTTTTAAAAAATTTGGATAAGTTACTAAAAATTGTAAAGTAAAAAAATTTATTTTTAATTTGTGATATTAATATTTCCAAGCCCCAGGGAACGCATTGTCGAGGGAAGCCGCAACGTCGTTGGAGAGATGAAGTATCGGCAGATATGAAAAAACTTCAAATTACCAACTGGAGAGATTCCGCTCGTGATCGAAGTCAGTGGAGGGCAATGTTACGTCAGGCCCAGGACCATTAAGGTCTGAAGATATTAATATTGACTTGTTGAATAATTGTAGTGATGTCGCCAATTACAAGTTTTTAATGGCTGCAAATGGTTTGTATATAGTGTATACAAACCATTATTAATAAATCCACTCGTCTCATTCCGCAGAAATTTCTAGATCATGTTATGATTTATTTATCTTCGAAAAATAATATTAGTTGTGATAGTGGGATATTTGATCTAAAAATAACAGATAACTGCATGCACAGGTTTCTTGTTGTTCATATAATAAGCCTATCTAATCAAATGTCTCCCATTTGTATTGTTGAAAAAATTAATTTTACTAAATTGAATCACTTGCTCAGATTAGAATTCTGGGAAGATTTGTATGTTTTAAATTATCTAAATTTGGTATATGATAAATTTTTAATAATATTGAAAGATCATATTTCTTTGTACACTACTTCAACAGAAAGTCGTGATAGGTTAAAGAGATTGAAGTCAAGGATATTATAATTTTTAAGTTTAATTGATTTTTATATAGCCTTAAGCTGTAAATTAATTTTGTACACACTTGAACTGATTGTTATACTATTTTGTTTTTTCTACTATTTTATACATATAATTTTATAAATATACACTCTGTACGAGCAAAATTGCTCTTTTGAGATGATGATGAATTAAATAAAATAAAATAAAATAAATAAATAAATAAATATCTAGAAATTTAGTATTGAAAATTCACAAAAGAAATAAACTTCAACAAAAATGTTCTAAACATTAGAATAACATAAGACTTAGAAATTATTTTGAGAGAATTTGTGAGGAATTGAAAGTTGAAAGTCCAGTCTGTCGTTACAATTATTACATCAATGAATTTAAAAAAAGGTAATATCAAGACAAAATGGCAAATTGTTAATGGTATTTTAAATAGATCACAAGATAAATCTAACTCTCTTGAAGTAGTTATTGACGGTATTATCACTACTGATCGACTCAGTGTTGCTAATGCATTTAATGACCATTTTTCTGTAGCAATCAATAACTTGATACCAAATGTTCCATATCTGACTTCACTGTTTCTCAGTGAGAGGTTTCTCAATCAGAAAGTTTCGGTTTTGATTCCATTTCTTCTATATTGAATTGTTTAATATGAAAATGGTTCTATGAAATATTTTAAATCTTGTACTAGTGACGGTATTTACGTATTTCTCCTAAAGAAAATCTCTTTAAATATATAGTTGATATTCTAGCTTACATTTTCAATTTAAGTATTTATAAAGGTATATATTTCCAAGTGCCCTCAAATCAGTTTGGTTTTAGGGTAGGTAGATCTACAGAAAAGGCATTATTAGAATTTTGTAGTTGAGTTTACTCCAACTTGTATACTAAAAAATCAACAGCAGATTTTTTTGTTGATATTACAAAGGTATTTGATATGGTAAATCATCATATTTTGTTAGCTAAACTTTACAATATTGGTTTCCGTGGTTTTATGTATGATTGGCTTACTTCCTATTTGAATTCAAGATATCAAAAAGTAAAAAGTGAGAATTTTTCAAGTTCGGAGAATATTCTTAACATTGGTGTTTCTCAAGGATCAGCTCTACGACCAGTTTTGTTTCTTATTTTATTTGCTGATGTAATTGCTAATGACAATGCTAATGACATTAGTTCAGAAATTGTTAAAAGTTTTGGTAAAAATCGTTGTACAAAAACATCAAAATGTTTAGACACCTGCTTCCTCTTATTGTATTAAACATATCGAGGGTAAAATTATTTATTGTTGTTTTTATTGAAAGTTGAAAAATGTCTCAAAAATTTACAAATATTTATAAATCTGTCTATTTTTGGATTTAAAACATTAAACTTCTCAGGTCCAATTTTACAGATAAGATTTAATCATTTGAATGTCGGATTGGAGACTAAAATATAAGAATAAATTTTTTGACTTAAGATCAAACTTTAAAAAAAAAAGGGCATAGTTAATTGATCTGTGATGCGTTTAGCCAATCCAAAGTAAGAAAATGTTTGCCTTTAATGTACTAAAAATTACTCAAAAATATCATGCGAGCTCAAGAAAAACTAACCGCTATAGCTACTAACTCTCTTTGAAATAAAAAAGACAATTAAAGAAAAATTATTAGTAATAAAAAGTTAAAAAGAAATTAAAAAAGCAAAAAGTTAAATATAATTGATTTTCACTGGAAAATCAGATTCCAAGGACAATTTTGAAACCCACAAGTTATTATTATTTATTAATTCAATGCACTTGTACTATATGAGAAAATGTATAAATGATCATTTAAATAATTTAATTATAAATATTTGTATATAAATAAATGTTAATATTATATATATATATATATATATATAATATATAGATAGCATAAAAATATGTGTATAAAAATATAAAAATATAAATGTAATGTATGCATGTATACATACAGCAGAGTGCAATGAAATTGGAACAGTTTTCAGTAACTAAATAATTTGTATGTTAATAGCAAGCATTTTTAACACCCTAAACAATTTTTTTTACATTACGTAATAAAACAATACTATTGTTTAAGTACAGCAATTTTTTTTTTTTAATTATTTTATTTTAAGATACAGCAGGGTGAAATATTATTGGAAAAAACTTAAGAAAAACTATAGAAATAACAAAAGGTACAACAGGGTGAAACAAAATTGAATAAAGAATAGGGTGAACAATTATGGGAAAAAACCAAGGAAAAATTATACGAAAAACCATATGAAAAAGTATAGGAACAATACAAAGAAAAGAGGGTGAAATAAAATTGGAAAAAAACGTAGGAAAAATTATAGGAAAAACCATATGAAAAATTATAGGAATAATACAAGGAAAAGAGGGTGAAATAATATTGCAAAAAAACGTAGGAAAAATTATAGGAAAAACCATATGAAAAAGTATAGGTAAAGTCAAACAATACAAGGAAAAGAGGTTGAAATAATATTGGAAAAAACGTAGGAAAAATTATAGGAAAAAGAATATGAAAAAGTGTAGGAACAATACAAAGAAAAGAGGGTGAAATAATATTGCAAAAACGTAGGAAAAATTATAGGAAAAACCATATGCAAAAAAACGTAGGAAAAATTATAGGAAAAAGAATATGAAAAAGTGTAGGAACAATACAAAGAAAAGAGGGTGAAATAATATTGGAAAAACGTAAGAAAAATTATAGGAAAAACCATGTGACAATTACAGGAATAGTACTTGGTACAAAGTGTGGAAACATTGTTGGAAAAAGGTTAGAATTCCTTTAGTAATAATGATAGGAATTTATTACAAAAAAATAGTAACAAAACTATGACGTTATTAATTTTTATTAGGTACATTTAAGGTATATGCTCAGATAAAAATTCCAACATTGGTACATTTTAAAAAAGTGACCACTTTCATAGGAAAATACATTGGAATTCCAATTCATCTGGAATTTCAATTCCAATTTCCATTTCATTCAGCTTTTCCGAAAATATGTACCATTCTATACCATTGGTACGTGATACAATTTCGGAAAAAATATTTGTAAATCCAATCAGAATTCCAACCAATTTGGTCAATTGGGAAGTAACTAAGATAACTATGCTTTCAAAAGTTGCCTTTGTTTTGTAAAAAGGGTTAAATAGTAATAAATAATTGAAAAAGTGCGTATAAAGTCGTAAATTTGTATTTAATTAAAAGACAGATTTATCAATAATTTATCAATATGTGATATTTATGAGAGATTAAGATACGCAAAGTTGTCTGTTAATAATTTCATGAAAAAAATTTAAAGTACTAGAAGTAAAGAACGTTTTCAAGAATCTGAGCCGAGATGACAAACTTCAATAGTTTAAGATAAGCTTCTGGTGTTTCTTTCCAACCGACATAGATTTAGAACTTGAAAAAATATTTTGACAGAGCAACAGAAAATATAATATTGAAATTAACAGTTCGAAGAACTCTAAAATAAAACTCTAAAGTTTTCGGCCACATGAGAAAGGGTAATAGTCAAACCAGAAAATTACCAGACTTGTAAAAAAAGTAGACAAAACAGGTCTCCAATTATCTCAAAGTAGCCGTTATTATGCTTAAATTTGACCAATTCAAATTTAAGCATAATAACGGCTACTTTGGACGATCACGGATGGACGACTGCTGGTGCGACCATGCTAAATATTAAATAAAAACATTAGATTTATTATAAAGTTTTTCCAAATTTTAAATTTATAAAATTTAGTAATGAAATTTAATTATATAAAAATTCTAATCAGTTTTTGTCAAATTTCATGAGCTACATTTCCAATCACCTGATAAAATATCAATTTTGTCGTTTGAATTTGATTGCAGATATATTTTTTATAATATGTTATATGTATTAAATATGTGTATATAAGTATGTACATGTCAATACGTATATTCATTAAATTTAAATATACATACATTATACAAATATACTTATTAATGAGACAGTTTAGCTGCGTACTCCGATTTTTTTCTTTTCTATAAGAGTGAGCTTATTATTTAAAAATTAATTTCTATACACCAGATAAAAATAATATAAACTATATTGTAGAGATGATTTCCTGTAACACTATACTCAAAGTATCAATTTTTATATACAATATTAATATATAATCTAAGGCTAATAAACAATAAAATAAAAATATAAATGAATGCCTAATTTGATCAAATTTTTATTTTCAAGATTGATTCAAAAATCATTTAAAAATTTAAATAATGTGCACACCACACCGCATATAAAAGTTAAATTTGCCATTAAAATTGAAACCAATACAAATTAATATTAAATCCCCCTTATATATATGTGTGTATGTATGTTAGGATTCGAAATTTTATCTTAACAACCACAATGTATCAACATCAAAAATCAGCATGAAAATGTAAACTTATATTATAGGATATAGACAGACTTTATCTACATAGCTACATATATAAAAAACTTCAAATTAAATATAAAAAACAAAACAACGATAAAAAATCATACTCTTTAGAATAAAGATCCAATTTTTAAAAATTTCTGTTTAGTTTCTATTTTTTTTTCTTGTTTTTCAAATCTCTATGGAATAAGGATTGCTTACTGCACTAAATGGGAAACAAAATCTAAATAAAAATAATATTTCAGAGGGGTTTACTAATATAATAATATCTATATATATGAAAATGTATATTATATATCAATAAAATATTAACAATTTCTAGATAAAAGATGTATGTATGTATGTGTTTGTAAAGGTATTGCACAAATACCAAAATTTGTACAATACAAACAATAACATTTTGATATCCTTTATCCCTTTTTCTATTTTTATCATCTTTTCTCATCCCTTAGTAATTTTATTATTATATTATATATTATATATATATATATAAATATTTCTAATATATAATATAAAGCAGACTTATATATTATAATATTTTTATATACTAGATATTTGTAAAATTTTATACGCACGCAATTTTTAACAAAAAAAAAAAATGGAACAATGAAATTTCGGATAAAAAAAAAAGAATTACAAATTTCCGACAAAAATTTTATGGTCCACTATAAATTTAATGAAGTTTCCAATTTATCAAAAAAAAATATATATATAATTAAAACAATATATCTATATAAAAGATATATATATATTTATTTTAGTTTATAACAATTAATTATTGAGAATATTTTGTATAGCAGGATAAAATGTCCTTAAATAGTTTTCAATAAATTGCATATAATTAAAATACTACACAATGGCATGCAATATGAAAAACAATTATGAAAAACAATGAAAAACCAATCAAAATAATTGAAAAATAAAACAAAAGAAAATTTAAAACTAATTATAAGTAGTTTTCGTTAAATTCTTAATTAGTTAGTGGATTAATTTTCTCAATACAAAAGAAAGTCAAATGTTTTCCTACATCTTTATTTATATTTCCTTTCTCAACTGCTCAATAGCTCATAATAATAAACTTTCACTATAACAGATAGATATTTATTATATATATAATTAATATACGTAATTAAATAACAAAAAATAAAAAATATATAACTCTTAATTACATAAAACTAATTAAAAAGTTAGAACAAAAATATGAATTGAAAATTTTGAAATTTATTTTCAAAAATTTCATGCCAGAATCACAAAGTAATGATTAATAGTTATATTACACAAAATCGTATATAGATAGGACATTTAATCAATTATGAAAGAAGTCAATATGCAGCACTGGGTGGAGCTCTTTTATTGGTGTACATCTAGCTTTACATGTAGATGCTGATACTATTTCAGCTATTGATTGATAAGTACAACTGCTACTGACATACAGGCAGTCATAATCAATGTTCAGGACGAAATACATATCTTCTTTCTTCATTATAATAATAAATATAATAAAATTAAATACATATCGTATCATCAGATGGAGATGACGATTTAGAGATTGAAGTCCGCATTAGCAAATCCCGTACTGCTTTCGAGATGTTTAACATATAAGAATCTTCATTTTCATATTACAAAATAAAAATCCTTAATTCAAGTGTAAAATCTGCTCAATTTAAGATCCGAAACATGGAAATTTTCAGCCAACATCACCAGGAAACTCTAAACGTATATCAATATATGCCTCGGGCGTATCTTAATTCGTTGCAAACAAACCATTTCCAGCAGAACGCTTTGGGAAAGAACAAATTAAAAGCAAATAGATGTGGAAATTCGACAGAGAAAATTAATCGAGCATACTCTAAGCTAATAACAATATTGCGAAACAATGTTTCGAATGCAATACTTAGGGTACACCTAACGTCGGAAGGCCAAGAAAAACATGGAGAACAACAGTTTTAGCCGAAACAAGTGCTTAACAAAAAAAGTTGCTCTAATTGAAGAGATTAGCCTCGAAGAGATTAGTCATCAAGAATAGGAGATGATGTAAGGACTTTATATCCGCCCTACGCCATCAGATGGGGTTACAGCACAATTATGATGATGATGATGATGATAATGATATATTATATATAATATGCATTTTATAGTTTATTCAAGAGGATTGAAACCGTCTAAACACCTTTTAAGAAAATTTTAAGTTTTAATCTTTCGAAGAAAATTTAATTAAGTTTTTTTTTCAACTGATTATAATTCTAGAGGGATGCATAAAAAGTATTTAATAAAAAGTAGTGCAATAGTCTTGTTTTTATACAAGTAATCGACTCGGTGCACCCGTTCCACATAAGTTATTTTTACTTTTCATAAAGTTTTACTTCAATATGCTCCTGGCATCATAACAATTTTAGTTGTAATACATTCATGGAAATAAAAAATTACAATATAAAAAATTTATTTATGTATATGAGT
Organism: Argyra leucocephala; assembly: GCA_963942445.1. Taxonomy (NCBI): domain Eukaryota; kingdom Metazoa; phylum Arthropoda; class Insecta; order Diptera; family Dolichopodidae; genus Argyra; species Argyra leucocephala. The sequence goes on along the minus strand of OZ012680.1, from coordinate 115,169,046 downwards.
ATATAATAAATAAAAATTAAGTATGTAATTTTATTTAATTATAGAACTTTAACATAATGTATATTTATTATTTTTGTATGGTAATCTAATCTCTTTTTAGTAATACTCTAAAATTATTCTGAAATAAAATTTTTCCATAAATAATTTAATTTCATTGCAAATATCGAATATTTCGAGGAAGAAAAAAAAAATAATCCCTTCATTAGAGCTTGATAATTAACAATTACATTATTTATCACTGATATATATATATATACATATATTTATTCTATTCTCAGTAGAATTCTATTAAGGTTAAAATACCTTTACGTATATTAAGTAGTGTATACTGCAATTTTTACTACATAAAATGGGAACGTGTAATATTTTTCGAATATTTACTTATTAATTTTTTGATAATATTTACTAATTAAATTTTATAAACTACTGCTATCATCATCAGAAATTACATGGTCTTCTTAAATAGCATTGTTTAATTTTACTTAAATTTTTACTCCAAATTATACTTCCAACAAATCTGAAAATTTTACTATTTGTATCAATAATAAAAGAAAAATTCAATTAAATATCTAGGTCCTGGGAGAAATTTAAACCTGGCATAGGAATTACGTCATTTAGATTGGCAATATTATATATATTATTTAAGAGTTGACCTTATGATTTCAATGTCATTGCAGCTGTTGTAGCAACACATATATTTATTTATTTTTTATTTGAGATTTGATCCTATGATTCCAAAGTAACAGCAGCTCGTTAAGCCTTTAGAAACATAAATATAGTTTATTTTTATTGTAATTCTTTTTTACGTACATTTTGCACCAGTAATGAACCTGGTGCTGCTACGTAAAGATCCCATTAATAATTATCTATATATATGTATAAAAAATTTTTATGTCTGTCAGTCTTTATGTTATTTTTGGACTCGAAAACTACTGAATCGATTTGGATGAAATTTTCAGAGTATATTACTGGAATAGAGGGAAAGGTATAGGCCTACCCGCTTTTCAAAATTCCCACGGGTTCGAGCAGCTTTCATACAACTCAAATATATTAAGAACCAAAAGTGTTACAGAACTGAAAATTTGTACTCAGGTACTGCTTAAAAAAGAAATAAATACGTCTATTATTGTTTTTCAAAATTTTGAGTGGTTCGGGCAGCTACCATACAACTCCCACCATCTATCACAAATATATTGAGAACCAAAAGTGTTACAGAGCTGAAAATTTGTACTCAGGTACTGCTTCAAAAAGAAATAAATACGTCTATTATTGTTTTTCAAAATTTTGAGTGGTTCGGACAGCTACCATACAACTCCCACCATCTATCACAAATATATTGAGAACCAAAAGTGTTACAGAGCTGAAAATTTGTACACAGGCACTGCTTAAAAAAGAAATAAATACGTCTATTATTGTTTTTCAAAATTTTGAGTGGTTCGGACAGCTACCATACAACTCCCACCATCTATCACAAATATATTGAGAACCAAAAGTGTTACAGAGCTGAAAATTTGTACTCAGGTACTGCTTAAAAAAGAAATAAATACGTCTATTATTGTTTTTCAAAATTTTGAGTGGTTCGGGCAGCTACCATACAACTCCCACCATCTATCACAAATATATTGAGAACCAAAAGTGTTACAGAGCTGAAAATTTGTACTCAGGTACTGCTTCAAAAAAGAAATAAATACGTCTATTATTGTTTTTCAAAATTTTGAGTGGTTCGGACAGCTACCATACAACTCCCACCATCTATCACAAATATATTGAGAACCAAAAGTGTTACAGAGCTGAAAATTTGTACACAGGCACTGCTTAAAAAAGAAATAAATACGTCTATTATTGTTTTTCAAAATTTTGAGTGGTTCGGACAGCTACCATACAACTCCCACCATCTATCACAAATATATTGAGAACCAAAAGTGTTACAGAGCTGAAAATTTGTACTCAGGTACTGCTTAAAAAAGAAATAAATACGTCTATTATTGTTTTTCAAAATTTTGAGTGGTTCGGGCAGCTACCATACAACTCCCACCATCTATCACAAATATATTGAGAGCCAAAAGTGTTACAGAGCTGAAAATTTGTACTCAGGTACTGCTTCAAAAAAGAAATAAATACGTCTATTATTGTTTTTCAAAATTTTGAGTGGTTCGGACAGCTACCATACAACTCCCACCATCTATCACAAATATATTGAGAACCAAAAGTGTTACAGAGCTGAAAATTTGTACTCAGGTACTGCTTAAAAAAGAAATAAATACGTCTATTATTGTTTTTCAAAATTTTGAGTGGTTCGGGCAGCTACCATACAACTCCCACCATCTATCACAAATATATTGAGAACCAAAAGTGTTACAGAGCTGAAAATTTGTACACAGGCACTGCTTAAAAAAGAAATAAATACGTCTATTATTGTTTTTCAAAATTTTGAGTGGTTCGGGAGGCTGCCATACAACTCCCAACACCTATTACAAATATACAGAGCAAACATATCTTTTACCGTTTTACATTAATTATTAGATTTGTTCGGATACGAGCCATATAACTTTAATCACCTATCAGGAATATTTAAAACATTAAAGTTTTTATGTAGCTGAAAATTGTATTTCAGGTACTCCCTCATACTTACGTTTATAATGACATACGTTTTCTAAAATTTTGAATAATTCTAATAGAGATTCATGTATAAATTCTGAGAGATTTTTCGTTTTGTTTTGACAGATTTTAATTTTAATTTATATTAGCCAATTGATTATTTTTTATAAATTTATTATTATTTAAACTTAAAAAAATAGGTAGTTGTTTTTTATATTAAATTTTATATTAAATATTAAATTTTTTTTTTTTAAATAAATAATTAAAAAATTTTTACACATTGTATTTAAATATATATTCGTAAAATATTGATTTCAGAACAATAAAAAATAAAACAAAAAAAATGTTGGAATGCTTATGTATATAAATGAATAATTTGATAATTTGATAATTCCTAATTGTTACTATTTTGAAATTTTTAACTATTTTTGATTAACTTTCAGTACATAATTATTAATGCTATGCGACCGTACAGCTCAGGCCAAGGTCTTAATCATTCAATAAAACAATGATACATATCTTAATTTTCTTTTAAAACAAATATTATTTTACATTTTCAAAAAAAATTTGCAAATTTTGTTGTACAACTACATACTATATGTATATAAATTGTTTTTTTTTTTAATAAAGAATAAAGAAAAAAAAAAGAAAAATATTAGTTTAAATTTTTTCTTCAAATAAAGTGAATGAATAAAATTAACTTTATGTCTGTAAAAAATTATTTTAAATTAGGTATTTCTATTATAGGGAATTTGAGTCAGCAACGCGGACCGGGTACAGCTAGTATAATATAAAAATTGCACAAATAATAAAAATTATGTGCCCGTTTCAATAGATACAGAATTTAGAATAGAGTAAAAAAAAATAAAATAAATGTAAACAAACCAATTCAGTTGATATTTTATATGATATTTTCAAAAATTATAAATATAGTTTTTTATTTAAATAAACTCAATTATTAATTTAAAAAAATGTATTTTATTATCATATAAAAAAATGCTTCAATTATCACAGAAATAAAATATTATCAAAAGAATTTACACGCTGGATGGCGCAGTAGGTAGAGTGCTTGTTTTTCAACCGAAAGGTCCCAGGTTCGATTCCCGATGAAGTAAAAAAACAAAAAAAAATGTGTTATGGGTTTTTCGACCTGAGTACCCTTTGTCATTGGGATATAATAAATGATAAAAAATAATTGAGAGTCTAATCTGGTAACGAATTAAATAAAATGAAACTATTCTATTTAAGAAGGCTTAGTTCCTGACAATAGCAGTAGTAGAGTTGATGAGCCAGTAATTGGATAAATAAATGCTCGAAATATCAGATGTATTGTAAAATTGCAGTACCGTGCTTAATTAAACACGAAAATGTGATTTTACATAAGTTACTGTCAAGAACATAAAAAAAAAAAAAAATCATACATTTCGTTATAATTACATAAATTTTGAATAAAAAAAAAATTATTACAAACAAGAGGAAATTTTCTACATTTAGCACAGTGATACAAAATATTATCAATTATAGGAATAGATCTATCTAAATTGAAATACATAATTTTATTTTTTTCACTTAATAATAATTTGTGATAGCAAAACCAACGATGTAATAAATCCAAGCCATAATTAAACACACATTTTCAAGAAATTACTTATTATTGTAGGATATACCAACATCATTGGCAAAAGGCAGTTGAAAAAGCAGAATTAAAGAAGATTAAAAATAATGTAGAATCCTGAACAGGTCCTTGAGGTACATCCTAAGAAATACTTTTAAGATCACTGATAGTGTCATCAATTTTAACTTTCTGAATTCGACCCGTTAACTAAGAAGAAAGTAAATTAAAAAAAATTACCTCAAAAACCAGCTTTATACAATTTGTCTAATAGGATTTTATGACCCACAATATTAAATCCTTTTTTAATAGACCTTTACTCAAATTAATAATATAAGTAAAATAGTCTAAAACAAAAATAGTTTAAAAAGAATATATGAATCTAAATAGACCGTTTCCCTTCTAGATTTTATTCAAAACTGGCTGATTCATGTTAACTTTTCTTTTAATGAAAATAGTCATAAAATGGTTACCTAACTTGCCATAAAATTACCTGTCTATGATAATATTCTTATTTTCGTTTAAAATACAGAAACCTATCTTCCTACCTCTAATCTATTACAATCACTATATAAGGTCTTTATATTTTCTTTTCTATTTTCTACAATTGTATGCGTCGTAATTTTCCCTTTTCTATTTTTTCTTTATATATTAAATATATTTATATAATATAAACATATTCATATTTTTATAGATAAATATAAATACATACATATAAGAAAATTTCAATATTATAAGCAACACTAAAATTTTTCAGTAACAATAATCCAAACAACAGCCATAATAAAGATAAAAAAGGAATAAAAACATTTTTGTTGTTGTTGTTGTTGTTGTTGCTATTTTCTTTTTTTCATTTTGAAAAGGTTATTGACCTAAAAGTGCGTGTTCAAATGTCATCCCCATTTCATTAAGGATATCCTCAAATAAATATGGGGAATAACAATAAAATAAACAACAACAACAACAACAACAAAATGAAAACATAAAATATTCCATTCATTTTGAAAATATTGTATTGTGTTGTTTTTTTTTGGGGAGTGAAATCATATACATTCAATCAACACATATATATACATATATTTATATATTCATAATAAATACATATATATATAATTTATATATGGATGAATGTATATAAAGCATGAATAGAAATTTGAATGAGTAATACTTATGCTTATTTAAAAACACATTTTTGTTGTTGTTTTTGTTGTTTGTTTTCAATTTATTTTTTGGAATCTGACTGCTTTTTCAAATTCAATAAAAATATAAATACTGACTACATACATATATATATATATATACATAAGGATATGTTAACGCAATGATATACATATCTACAATTAGTACGCAATATACGTACAAATACAATGATGAAAAACAAGAAAATGAATAAAGTGACTCACTCCCCTCTAGATGATGGGACTAAAAAGAAAAATTTTAATGATTGAAAAATGTATGATTTCTTGTCCAAAGTATCAAAAAAAAAAAAAAAAACAAATTTTATAGCTGCATAAATAGAAAGGTCAATAGATGGGGCAAAAACACTAAAAATTAGTTTTTTTTTTGTTTTGTTATTCAATCGAAAATAGTGTTGTCAGAATCAAAAAAACTTAATAAGATTTGAAGTTGGTTTGTTTTTTCTATATTTTTTTGTTAAGATGAATTGTGGTGATTTTACAACAAAAATTAGGAAGCGTGTTATACGCCTGTATTTGGTTTACCCATATCTCATTTGGCCTGTAGTATTGCTTGCCTGTATTTAATGGCTGTTGAATACAAAACAGAAAATAACTCCATTTTCCAGAATATTTACTTGAATCTTATACGTAGCCGGTGTTAGATACAAACGAAATGCATAATTTCGAAAACACCAAATGAGTTAAAGCTAGATTTTGACATTGTGGTATTTTGGGATTTTGTACCTGGGAATTTTATGACCTACCCATAAATTGTACATATATGTATGGAGGTATCTGAAAGAAATAGTTTAGGATCTATCTTGGAAATTGCCCAAAAAAGTACCCATTTGAAAATCTCAATTTCGGTTAATTTTGGGCTTAGAAAACCCTTTTCCAGTCCTCCCCGGCGAGTTTGATAGTCCCTGATTGATTGAAAATATCACTAATCGATGGAGCACTCTCAATTTAGTTAACACATTTTTTTTAATACTAAAACAAGAGGGGTCGTCCCTTCCCCTTTTTAAAATCTGATACGCATGCTCCAGACCACCTGGTATATTTGGTACAATTTTTTTTAATAAATGCTAATATCATCTAAACTATACAATATAAACATAAAGTATGTATGTATGTAGAAGTATCGAGAAAGCAGACCTTTGCAACAGTGTGTAAATATTGGGGACGTTTTATTTTAAAATCTTGAGATATTTGGGTTTTAAAGAAAAACAATAAAGATTCGACTTTTTTCAAATTTTTTTTACTTTGAACTACAATATTTCCCTAACGGCAGCACCTATCATCATAAAAAAAAATGTTAAAATATCCAGACTGTTATCTTACTAGATATCAAAACCGAATATGAATATATATATATATTTATAATTCATCAACAGATATAACGGTTTATAAATACAAAAACGTCAAATCAACAAGCATACTTTCAAATAATGTCCTTTTCGTCTTTAAATGAAAAAATGCACCGTTATAGATATATTTTTTGAAAAACTAGGAACACCAGGTACTAGATTGGTAAATTCGGTCCAACGCGAATCCACCATCTCCTACAGAAGAGCCTAATTATGTAATAATACATTAGTGTTCGGAGATGGCTTATAAACATTGCCCATAAAGTTATGAAAAATTTATCTAGTGGAAAAAATGTTTATCAGATGTGGGAGCAATGCATTGCATTATCAATTAAATTAATTTAGCCTTAGCTAATATTAGTGAAAGTGCAAAATACAAAATTTAGATATTAAACCCAAAAATTATATCATCTTAATATTAATAACACAAGAAAATTAATTTATGATTGCAAGCAGAATCGAGTCTGAAAACGTTAACAAAAAATTAGGACAATAATGACTGTGTCTTTAATTTCAAATATCTTAACTACCAGCTTGGTGGATTTGGTAGATCTGCGATAAAAATAATATATAATAAAGGGGAAAGTGATGAACACTGTGGTACTCCTTTTTTAATTTCTTTGCTGGTTGATGCTTCAGAACTGATTTTAATGAAAAAATATCTATTTCTTAGGAAGCTTTCTATCACTTTCGTTAAATGAATAGGAATATTAAACGTCATAAGGTTATGGATTAGATCATTATACCAAAATAAGTTAAAAAATTTTTTAATATCGAGCGTTAGCATACCTGCTGAATATTTGTTTTTCAAGTTTTGCTTGATGAGTTTTTTAATTCTACAAAACTTGTCGAGAGGTTGAATGTTGGCTCCTGAAACCGAATTGCTCATTTGGTAAAACGTTAGCAATTTTAATAAATTTGTCGAGATTAATTTTAATGAGTCTTTTGAATAGTTTTCTGAACTATTTGGACAGTATATAACTCTTAATCTTTCAGGGATATTTCCCTTGCTTTGGAATGCAAGCAATTTTTCATTTACTAGGAATAAAAAACTATTTCCAAGCAATTATTAAAGATTTTACTTAAAATTTTATAACTTATCCTGGATAAGTTTTTAAGGACTATATTTGGTACTGTATCGTGTCCTGGGGCGGCTTTTCTCAGTCTCAACTTTGTCACAGCTGAAATAATTTCTTTCATTGATATTGAAGAAATTTCTTCCGTTTAACAAGTTGTTGATGCACTCCTGAAAACACAATTTAATTTCAACTATACCCAAATAGAAATATACTATTCAGATAGAAAAATATAACTGTTTAGAAAAATATATTTTGAATATAGTTGACCACACTGATATTTTTTTACCTACACATAAATTATTAAAACAGTATAATGAATAAATGTCAGAAAAATAAAACAAGAATTGTACACATAAAATAGTTGGGGTGGATGACGGGAGTTGTCATTTAGAGATGGGTTAGGAAGAGTAACGAAGATGATGGTGTAAAAAATGGTGTAACTCAAGTACAATAATATAATGAAATTTATCTTTAAGTCTTTTTTATTTTTTTTTATACACATTTGTGCTTTCATAGTAGACCAGTAATATGTGTTTTCTGTTTTTGATAGAATACAAAAATAAATACATATTAAAAGGCGATTATTTATGGTTTATTCTATCTATATTTATTTTTTTTATTTTGTGTTTTTGTATAGAAACTAAAAACACAAAAAAAAAAAAGAAAATATGAGAAAATTCTCTGAATCATGCAATTACTAATGTGGTTAGAAGTATCCTTTTTTTTTTTGGTTTCTTGTTACTGTTTATTATTGTAGTTGTATATCCAGTTTTGAATATGTTTTCCTAAAAAAAAAACTAAAACTTAATACTAAAACCAACAAAAAAAAAATATAGCAACAACATGTTAACATCAATTACATGAAAATCTCATTTTAAATGAGAAAATAAAAACATGAAAATTTAACCATATTATATTTTTTTAAGGGAAAAAAACTAAAATTCCCAAGACTACGATGGAATGTTAAATTAGAGTTTTAAAGTATACAAACAAACACACTCACATATATGTAATAAAAAATATAATTGCATAAAAAAGGATTATTGTAAAGAAACGTTTTATATAAATATTTATTTAAAAATCAATAAATAAATTAAAAAAAATTTCCAAATTAAATTAATAGTTTTGGAAATTACTAAAAAAGCAAACAAGTAATCCCAATAGTCATTGTTGGGTTTTAAAATTTCCATTATTTACTATATAAAAGGATAATAATTATAATTAAAATAGAATTTAGTTTTGAAAATAAATTTATAAAAATTATTTTTTAAATAATCGTAAAATATATTAATTTGAATTATTATCATATTTTATAAAATTTAGTAAATTAAAAATGTATTATTGTATATGTTTGGTTTATAAGTAACAGAAATATGTATAATAAATTTTAATATTCAGGGTTTAGTATGTATTTTATGTATTAGAAATGTGATAATTGACTAAAATTTATAAGAAGCCGGAAATGCTAGTTTTTTTTTTACAAAATCGCTATTGTCATTTCGGATAAGCTGTAATCGAAAATGTCAAATTAAAATTTATGGGAAAAAACAAAAATGGTTTCACAATTATCAGGTAGGAACCAATTTGCAAGTGTTAAAAAGTGATATAAAATATCTAGACTATGGATTTATTCAAGGTTGCTCTTTCATGTGATGAAAAAATTTGCTATTGTCATTTCGGATAAGCTGTAATCGAAAATGTCAAATTAACAGTTATGGGGAAAAAACACAAATGGTTTCAAATTATCAGCAATTTTCAAGAGTTAAAAAATGATATAAAATATTTAGACTATGGATTTATTCAAGGCTGCTCTTTCATGTTACATTTATCCTTATTCTGATTGCCGATTTGTCATTTTGACGGTACAACGAAACTGTAACGATTGCAAATGCCTATCGATAGCATGAATAACAATAGACTAAGAAAAATAGTGCCGTTTGAAATGCATTTATGTATAACATATGACAGTCTTGACATATACAGAAAGTTGAATATTAGTGGTTTTCATAAACAAGCAATATTGATAAATCGAGTAGCCAAATGTCACAAAAAGGTGACAATATGTTGACAAATTTTGGTGAATGGTCGAGAAAATTTTGTGACAAGTTTTGTCGGTAGGGTTTACCCCATTTGCCACAATTTAGTTGACAATTTTGTCTACACATTTGTCAACAATTTGTTGATAGTTTGTCATTATTTCGTGGTTTATTTTGTTTTGGTAATAATTTGTCATCCATTTGTGGACAATTTTCACACCAATTTTTTTTTTTTTTTTATTACAAACAGGAAAGTTTTGTCAGTAATTGAGAGATGGATTTTTAATAATAAAACACAATTTGTATTTTATATATTACATATTTTATTCTATCTATAATTTATATTAATTATAAAACAAGTTATATTTCAATTGTTTTTTAATTACAAAATTCATTCATATTTTGAAATAAAGTTTGTTGTGTTTTTCAAAATACAAATGTCAAAACAATACCGATTATCAAAAGTGTTGAATAGACTGGTGAATATTATTTTTTAAAAAATTATAAAGAAAAACACAAAAATCACCTTAATGGCTTGATCAATAAAATACAAACGCTAACAACTGATTTTAAGTAATTCAATCGACATTCATGCTACCGAAGCGTCGTCATTTTGACGGTATGACAATTAAGCGTGATTTTGCGTAGAATAAGGGCCATTACTAGTTTTTCTACTATATCGATAAAACTGTTTTATCTGCAAATGATTTAGCAGTAGTATATTCTACAGAAAATTTTGTACAATTTGAAATTAATATTAATGAAAATATGTATATATAAAATACACAGTTGGAAGGGGCTTGTAGAAATTAACTGTCAATATGAAAACAAACAAAAAATACGAATTATATTCAACAATCGCTGTAAAATATAGAATTTTTATTATAAGTTAAACTCTAAGCTACAAATATCTTGGAATTATATTCGATTCAGAACCTAACTGGAAAGAACAAGTTTCAAGTCAGATAACAAAAGATCGTAAAATTTTAGGAATGTTTACAAGAATAAATTACAGTATATCCTGTGAGCTGAAACGAACTAATTTATTTCAATTTATTCCACTGTATATTATTAATGTATTGCATTATGATTTGGAGTGCAAAAAGTACAAAACAAAAAAATTAAAAAATTTATTTACTTTAAATATTAGAACACCAACAGACAATAGTAACACAATCACATAGAACACTCAATCAGTCAATCAATAGTTTCTAAAAAAAGGGGATTATAAGGGAGATGTTGTATCGCCGTAGGGCCTAATGACCATATCCCAAGGATAGTTGGAATTGTTAGCTTTTCAAAAATATATATTTTTAGTGTCGCATCTTATTTTTTAAGGACGAAAAGGACATTTGAAAATATCCTTGTTGTTTTGACGTTTTTGAATAAAAACCGTTATATGGAAATATCTTTTTTTTTCTATAACTCATACATAAATACTTTATGTCTATGTCGAATTAGAAGATAAAAGCATTTATTTAAAAAAAATTGTGTTTTTCTTACCCTTTTTCTATATAAAACTAGGAATGTGCCTTTTACGAAATAACAATCTTCGAAGTAAATAAATATTTTTTTTTGTTCAAAATTTTTCTACTTTGAACTACAATATCTCCATAACGGCATCATTAATCATCATCAAATAAACGTGAAAATATGCTCCAGACCGTTATCTTTCTAGAATATATAACTGAATACATATATATATATATTTAATGGATCAACAGATATAACGGTTTTTATACAAAAACATTAAAACAACAAGGATACTTTCAAATGTCCTTTTCGTCCTTAAAGGATAAAATGCACCACTAAATATATATATTTTTGGAAAGCTAGCAATTCCAGTTATCCTAGATACGGTCATTAGGTTAGACACCAATACAACATCTCCCTCAGAAGAGCCCTAAAAAATTGTCATAATTTACATTTAAATCACTATTAGACCAATTAGATCAATTAGAATTAAAAAAAAATGTATTCATAGATACAAAAACAGATTTGACAAAATTTAAACTTAAATTAGAAATTAAGAAGTCAGATAGTTTTTGTCTCAATTTGCATTGTAACTGATTATTGCAATTACATTAAATTTTGTACTTGATTTGTATTTTGCTTTGATTTATTGTCAAATCTTGTGTTTTGTGTCAATATATCAATGTTGCAGTATTTTTACAAGCTATTTGTATTATTCCATTTTATAATCATTATTTTATATTTATTTTCCAATTTTAAAATAAAAAATAGATTTAATTCACTTTTTTTCACCTATTTTTTATCAAATGATTTTTGTTTGCCTAAATAATCGATTACACTGCAGTAGTCACCTAAAACCTAACCTAATGTTTTTAATTGAACACAATATAATGGGATAAGGACTGAGCTTAAAGCAAATGCACCATTTTTTTGGTATTGACTGTATTAACATTAAAAATTAAATTACTTAAATCAAAGTAATTTACTTAATTGATTAGATTGCAAATGCATTTGATCTTAGTTTGACATTTCTTCGTTAAAACCTTAAATCTCTAATCAAAAATATTTTGATAAGCAATTCCACCATCTAATAATGAAGACATATGTTTGAAAAATACTAATCTGAATATATATATGAAAAATTAACATCAAAAGATTGTATAGGATTTTTGATGATCTGTTGAATACAAAATTGTGTTGATATTTGAGTTCATGGTCATGTTTATGATTCTATATAAAGAAATTTAATTTTTCAAATAATAAAATATAATCAATTTAAGTAAGTGATTAAATATTAATTAAAAATTTTATAATATAATCTTATATACAGTATATACATATAGTTATTTTTATATGCTATACATATATATATATTAAATTTGAAAATTTTTAAGCTTCATTTCACTTTTATAAAGTTGTTTAAAAGTTTATATTTAAGTTTTTAACAATCACAATATTTTTTTTTTTCTTGTTCGAATAGAAATTGATAAATGTATATGTATATGTACATATATATAGTACATAATATATTTAATAAGGATAATAAAATCGTTCATTTGAAATTTTCAAAACATTGAAGTAATTTAAAATGTTATAAATATTTTTTTATGCTGTTACTTCACATGTTCAAATTTTCACAAAATAAAACTCAAATTAGGACTTAAAACAATCAAGAAGAAAAATTGAAACAAAAAAAAGTTAAAATTAATTTTCCTGTTTAATTTTTTTATTGCCTTTTGTTTTTGTGTTGTTTTGTTTTTTTTTTTTTTTTGATTGATTTCTCATTTTCTGCTTCTTATTCTATTGATTTTTTTTTTGTTTTTCTGCTTTCTTAATTTTTGTTTTTACTACTACTACTACTACTACCCCCAAAGCCCCAAAGCTGTTGATTTTTTTAACGAATTCAATTTTCTTGACAAAATCCTAGTTAAAACCAAGAATATAAGTTACAAAAAAAAAAAAGAGGAGATAAAATTTACAGGATCAGAAGAAGTTTCTGTTATTTTTTATGTCTTTCTAACTTTTAATCTTTACGAAAGCGTGTACGTGGGTATACGTGTATGTATATGATTGTCTGTAGTTGAGTTGTGTTTGATTCATGCTGTGCCGGTTTAGTGACATTCTATTGAAATTGACAAAAAAAAAAAAACAAAAAAAAAGGGAGAAAACATCAAAACAAAAAAAAAACAAAATCTTTTGTTTCCAATTCATTCCACTTGCTTGAACTTTTGAATGAAATTTGTTATATGTTTTTGTTGTTTTTGATTTCATTTTTTGCCAAAAATTAACAACAGAGGAGGTTCTCGAAGAATACCGATTCAAGAGAATAAATTTTTTTTTGCATTTATTTATATTATATATATATATATATATATATATATATTAAAAACAAAATAAGCAACAGCTTTAATACATGCGGTTAAATCTGGGAATTTCAAATGTAAAATTTTATTTTATATTTTTTTTTTTCTATTAAATGAACACACAATTTCAAAGTTCACCGCCAGTGTCTTTGTAAATCTTATATTTAAGTATTTTATAAAAGGAATTTTTCTTTATCGGATATAATGTACATTATATATTATATCTTTTATTTATATAATATGTATATTTCAAATACTTATGATATAAATATATATATATATATATATATATATATATGTATATAATAACAATAATAATAATAAGTCATTCGGAAGAGTTCCCTAATATCACTTGAAGGTAATTCGATTGAGAATTTTCCTTTTCAAAAATCATACAATAAATTAAAACAAAAAACAAAAATGGAATTTTTGTATTATTTTTTTTTTATATATATATTCAATAAGGATCTAAAATAAGGATCATGATTGCGTATGAAACTATTATACCTAGAGATTTTGTATTTTAAAAAAAAATTATCAAAAGATTAAAGGAACATGATTTAATTTTTTGTTTGCTAAATGTATTCGATTTATTCCATTTGATTTATATTCGAATTCATAAATTCAATTCAATTTCAATTTTCAAATATCAATTTCATAATTATGTGAATTATTTATTTATTTAAAAATATATATGCGTAATCATATTTATAATTATTACTCATGTAGCTGTAATAAGCATATCTGTGCCAACAAATCATAATCGCTTCATATTCAGAATTTTATACATAGCGGACGTTTGGGAACAGCAGCTCCCGACTATAAAAATAAAATTGGTGTTTCTTTATATTTTATTTTTCAGCATCTGATATTATGATTTGGGAAGTCTAACGGCATATTAGCATTAGTGTAGAACGAAAAAAAGGTGTAGTAAATTTTTATTCTGCGTTAAATTTTTTTTTAGCTAAAACTGATAATACGGTGAAACGTGAGGCACTTTTAATTATTATTTTTATATTAAATTCCGGAATTTTGATTTCTGGGAATTTGGTTTTCGGAATTTTGATTTCCGGGATTTTAAAATCCGAGATTTCAATACCAACCCATTTTGAATTTCCATTAACAATATTCCAGCAAGATTCATTATATAATTTTGTTTTATCCTATAGTAGTTCTGGATGCTGAACATCCACCATTAGCTTTATTTTACTAGGACTAGTTTGGTTTCGATAAAAGTATATTTTAAAAATTTGTATTTTTACATTATTTTATTTTATACTTTTTAGTTTTAAATGAAAACTATAGGTAATATAATATCAGAAAAAGTATATAACTTTAAATTCTCCTGTCTATAACGCAAGTTTTTGAAAAACTCCTGATAGGTGCTAGCAGTTGTATGGCACCAAGCCGAACCAGTTCAAATTTTCGAAATCGGTTACAGCCGTATTTCTTTGTTTGTGAATGTTTTTTTTTTTTTCTCCTTACTCCTTTTGGGAGCATAGGTATTCCACTTGACAATTCCCTCGTACTTGATTTCTAGCTGCTTGATTTCTAGCATGAAATAATGCTTGTATTTCCGAGGCAATGTCTAATTTCATTTTTAATCTGTTTGTACTGTCTAAGTAGGGGATTGGCCTACTGTAGAAGACCACTTTGATAACTTTTATCTGCGCCTACGTGGTAAGACGACGTCTGTTTTTCTGCAAGTTGTCGCTGCGATTTTATCCATCTTTGACGTTAAGATGCCTGACGTTACCACGTTTTACTGGGTACATCATGTCACATATTTTTGTCAGTTGTTGACAGTTGTGTAATTATTATTACTGTTTGTTCAATATTATTTATTGTGTTATTTGGTTATTGTGTTGTATGATATATGTATATGAGTATTGATAAAGATATTGATATAGGTAATATTTTTGGTTATACATTAAAGTATTAATTATATTAATTATTTTTATTGATTATTAATTTTATATATAATATTTTGCTTTTTTTTTTAGTTATATTTTATACCCCCACGGGAATCGAACCCGTGACTACCACATGGTAATTCAAACACATTTCTGTGCTCTAACCGATTAGGGGAAGGGTATCTCAGTGTAAATTTTCGTGCCTGTAACACAATTGGTTTTTGAAATATGTCCAAGACATGCAAGCAATTTTACGGCAGCAACCCGAACCCGTCATTTGATAGCTTTGTAAAGTACAGTGTCCGGTTCTTTTTTTTGATCATGAGTAACTGTGCAAAATTTCAGAACTCTATCTTTAAATTTTTTAAACAAAATTATTTTTTTTTCTTTTTGCGTTTGGTTTTAATATTAAAAAAATATCCAACCTACCACGTAAACATATAAACATATAAAAAAAAAATAAACCGACACTGGTAAGTTAATATAAAAGTATATAATAACACCTTATAGTACCTTATATGTTCTTATTTATGGTATTAAAAATTGATCTACACAAAATTTAGAACTGAAATTGGACGATAGTGTGTTCGATCAGTTAATTTAACAATCTGACAAGGTTAGTTCACCGTAGCCATTTTCAATAAATAAAAATCCTATTTGAAAGCAAGAACTAATTAAAGATATTCTATTACAGTTTATACTTTTGTTGTCTATTCATAATTTTTTTTTTTAAATTCACAAGATAAATTTAAAAAATAACAATTTATGACTTTAAAAGAAAGCAGCATCAGCAAATTTGAATGAACCAAACAATACTCTACATAATTATGATGCATATAATAATTAAACAAAAATAAAAGTATCATTGTAGCATATAGCATGCTTCGATTTGATTTCAGAAGTAAATTCAGAGATAAATAAATAAATATAATTTTTCTTCAAATAAATTTTTCAATTTTCCAATATTTATTCTTAAAAAAAAAAAAAGAATAAAATTTAAAACTTATTTAATCTTTAATTATTTTTATTTGCATATTTGCTCATTAATTTTATTTTATATTATTTTTATATTTTTGTTTTTTTTTTTTATTTAATTTTAAATTATTTGTATCCTGAATAAATTATACAAATTTTATACTTTTATTATTCTTATATCTTTGTTTTTTTTTTCTTTTTTTATTTAAATATTTTGATTTCTTAAGTTGATGTATGATAAAGGACCCTTCGATCAGAATACCCTTAGATGAGAAAAATAAGTTTTTAATAATTTCACTTCTTCTCCCTTAAATGATTTAATTTTATGTTGTATATTTTGATTCTATTCCAGAATTTTCATTACCTTTAATAAAAATTCATCCCCCTTTCGTTTTTTTTTTGGTTTTTGCCTTATAAAATAAGAATAATAATAATATCTGATCTGTGATGTGTCGTCATCAGAATTAATTTAATTATTTTTATTTTTATTAAATTTTTTTATAATATCGTTTGTAGTGCAAGTTCATTGAACCTTTCAATAGAAGAATATTAAATGAAAGAAAAATAATAAATTTTAATTTTCACAAATAAATTGTTTCTATGTATATACATATATATATATATATATAAGTTTTCTTATATACAAAAATACATAATAAAAATAAATTGGGATATTTTTTTTTTGTTCAAATTAACAAAAATTGGAAATGAATATTCGAGTTGTGCTTAAAAGGTTTGAATATTTACAAATAATTTGATTTACTTTTAATGATTTTCAATTAATATCAGATTTGCAATAAATTATTGTGCAAAATAATTGTCATTTAACAACAAAAGAATATAATTATGTAGAAATTAAAAAAAAACTTTTGCGAATATAGGACACCAATATTTATAGGACACAAATAAGTCGACTGCTAATGTATATATGTATATATATATAAAATTATGTGAATAAATTTAATCCCACCAGCGAATTTATTCAATCATAATAATTTGGGCACCACATTTTAAGGTGTAAGTACACAGTAATCAATCGGCCTTTATTTCAGGCAGCTGTCCTTTAAATTTATTATTTTTCTTTACGCAATTCAGATGAAGTAAATATTGCAGCTTTGGATATTTCCAAAACTTTTGTTCGAGGATGGCATATATGGCATAGTGAGTTATAAGTAAAATGCCTCAAAATGTTTACTTTGATGGATTTAATACGATCAATTCCAAATAAACACGCTAATGTTCCCCAAGGATTAGTTTTCTCACCGACGCTATTACTTGAATGTATACCACTTTCAATACAATCCCCAGCTTTGCAAACGACAGCCTTGTAGTGGCATCATACGATTTTCAAATAAAATCTGGAAATAAAAAGCTAAAATCTCTTCAAGAGACATCATGGCCAGTTCCCTAAACCATGATTTGATCGCAATAGCTAATTGGGGCTTAAAAACAAAGTCGACTTTAATACTTTACAAACTGTACAGAGCTGTACTATCTCCAGAAGAATTTCCATTTTTGATCCTGATCTTTCGTTTCAGGAAAATAACAGTTGGTTTGAAAGCTTAACCATATTAGGTATGGACTTAAATCGAAAAAAATTCTGGAATTATCACATATTCGATGTTGAAGAAAACGCAGTCAAATGTTGAAATTTTCTGAGCCGCTGTAGGGCTTACTTGTCCTCTTGTGAGCTCTTGAAAATCTATAAAGCTTTCAATCGACCCTAAACGGAGTATAATTCTCACATATGGGCTGGCACTTCTAGTAATGGGATAAAGCATTTGAAAAAAGTCGTTTATCAATGACCCAAATGTCACCGCTCATCTGGCTTCTCTTGTCGTATATTTGAAGCTCTCTTGCTTTTTTATAGATATCTCGTATAGGCACGGGCACTATGCTCAGTGGAAATTCAATCTGTAGTACCTTCACTTAAGCAATTCCCTAGTGAAGGACAGCATGTGCTTCCGTAAAAATCCTATACCGTAAAAATCTCTAGATGGCAGAAGACAAGTTATGAAAATTCGTTTATAATCAAACATTCCAAATGTGGAACTGAATATCATTTTATTAGTTCCCCAAAGATGATCAATTTTATATTAGAACTCAATTAAGATTTTTAGGCACTAGTTGTCTTTTTTTCAAGTTATGATTATCTAATATAGATTTTTTATTTTTTAAATATTATTTATATAAAATCCCGTTATTTGAATTTTCTTTTTGTTTTAACATATCTACTGTTATCACAATGAACCTTATCGCCTAAATGTGTCGGTGTACTATCGGCAGCCACTACTACTTACCTACCATAATCTACTGTTAAAAGTTTTGACACAATAAAAAGTTCTGTTTCAAAATATATGTACGTGCTGACATCTGCAGTAGAATTTCCAATTTGTATAAAATTTTAAAGTATTGTGAAAAATTTTACCGAGCAGTAGTATCAAAGGCTATTTGTTACAATGATTTGGAAAATTAATTTCCATTTATAAAAAAAAAAAACATTTTCTAATATGTAAATTGTATAAAATGTTACAATCAGAAGCTGTGACATATTCAAAAAAGCATTAAAATTTCTGTTAGGTTGCTAAACATATATACGCTCCCAACTATAACTGAATCTATAGTTTTCGGCAGATTTTAGGCAGTCATAGAGAATATGCGGGATGTTTTCCTGAGTGTCAAGACTTTAGTTGATTAAACTTTTATTAGAAATGATAAGTGAAAAACGCATTGCATGCATTTATAAAGCAAACAGTACCCCATCAATATACTCATTGCCGTCCTATAATCTTCCTTCTATTAAGCTGAAGAAATTTTGCCTAATTTTAATTTTATCAACTTCAAGTTATGATTTTTTATGAAATTTTGCCGAACCTAATCTTATATATCCAACAGAGTTCACATGTCTTCTACTGACCATGAGTATATGCATGGATTTGAAACAATCAAACGAGGAAGTACAATGTGTCTGAAAAGGTTGCGTTTACATAGAACTCCCCACCGTAAAATTAATATATGAATGATATAAATAAATACATTCACTGGGGTGAAGTTGATGTCACTATCTACCCCATGCAGTTCATCCGTTATACTACTTAGCGTCTATATAAACTCAACAAAATTATAATGATAATACACAATAACGTATTTATAACCTTCAAAATGTGTAGCATCTGATCTAATTATTCCTAACCAATATTGTTTTATACTCTACTTAAATTCTTTAGTACCATCTTGCCTTACCAACTTAGTATTGAAGGATTGTAATGCCTTTATGGCTGCCTGACTATTACTATAACGAGAATAACAAATGCTATATTAACATATTTTTGAACTGTCCTTTATTTTTATTTTTTTAATATGGTCACCTTAGATAATGAGTGTAATGTAAATTTAATATTCAAGTTGATAAAATAGACGAGCTGTAGCTCTCATGAGCTCAAAAAATTAAATATATATAAAAAAAAATATGTATATATGTTTATGAAATATTGTAAATATAGTTTTCTATAATTAAAGCATGAACGGTTACAGAAAATATTTTTAATTTTTTATATTAAAATTTTTGCAAATTTATAAAGGACAAAGAAGCAAAAAATTTGAGAATGAAACAAGATTTCTAAAACAGATATTAAAGAAAATACGTGTTAGTTATTAACAATGGTAATGAAATAGCATTGAAATAGAAACAACGTTTGTAAATTCTTAATTTGAATATTTTTTAATTCAATCTTAAATAGACAAAATAAAGAGATATAAAAAAAATATAAAATATTAAACGATAAAATAAATAATATGGTAAAGAGCTACGTAGAGTATGAACCATTAGAAGTTATTATAATCGTAAATTTGAATATTTTTAGATTTTACAAATCATCAGACTAATTTAAAGAAAGATTTAAAAACATGGAAGAAGTACAAACCTAAAAATTTTGTGATTAAAATAAAAAATAAATATTGGCTATAATTAGTTAAAAAAAATGTAATAGTAGCGCTCGACAATTCCATAGAACTGTTTATTATTCACACACATCAAACAATTATAAATATAAATTTTTTAAGCCGAAAGCCTCTACAGCTAGTGCCTACAAAATTGGCCATAATTTGAATTATGGTCAATTCAATAATAATAAATACAAATACTGGTCATCAAGACTATAACAAAAATGGGTATCAAATTATCAAGTTTAAAAAATAAAACCACTATTTGTATTAATTGTATAACAATTAAAAAAATACATTTTATTACAAATTAAATATATAAAAAGAAATAGATATAATAATAAAGAATTAGTTATTAATCTATTGAGAGAATTTTGCACGAATGATGTTCATCGGATTTTAACTGTTTTTTAATTAATTTTATTTTTAGCTGATTACATTTAATTGATAAATTTTTAAAAACCCCTAAATCCTTAGAATTTAGTAACGTTTTAACTTGTATTCTAATGCTCTTCAGTTCTGATTTAATTGGTACCCAGTAACAAATAAATTTTCACCAAATTATTTTATGATAGTTAATGCAACCTAAAGTATGTAAAATATATGTAAAATTGCAAAATAAAATATATTCATAATTATTATTACTGTTCTAATAATTAAAAAAAAAAACCTTTTAAAAATTTTTTTTTTTTTTTTTGAATAAACTTTCAGTGCTTGTAACTGGATCTTATTCTTTTTTTCTATACACCCTCCTGTAAAAATGTTTCTATTAAAAATTTATGAATTTCTCGATTTGAAATTTTCTTCTATTTTTAACTATGTATATATGACTACGATATTCATAAATATATATTTTCCCATACATCATTTTATATACATAAATATATAAGTTTGGTATTGTTAAGTAATAAACACTTAATATGTATGTACATTGTACATATATATATAATTTTTGATTATTAAATTTTCCATCGAAAATTCTATTATGTTATTAAATATACATGTATGTGTATAAATTATTATACATTATTATGTATTTAAATAATTAAATTACATCCTGACATATTTAGAAAACTATAAACAAAAACATAAATCAAAATAATAAACTTAAAAATAAATATTAAGTCTTAAAAACCTAGAAGGTTTTATTTATATAACGTGTGTTTGTATATATACATACATAAAGCCATATTGTTTAGATAAATAAATATGTTACTTACTTATCTTAAGATACAAAATAATTTTAATTAAATATTGTATATAATATACATTTATGTATATATACATATTATTTAAATTTTTAGATTTGGATAAAATTATATAATATTTAAGTATCAAAAATAATATCTCAAGGATAAATATTCTAAGCGTTATTTGGTTTAATTGAAAATCATAATATATATAGGTATGAAAAAAATATAACTTGAATATATTTCTGAGTAAATTCTCAAAATTTGAAGTTATATATTAAATATACATAAAGTGCATTTATTTAATGAATTATCAATGATTTACTGATGGAAAACAATTTCACATATTTTGAATTTATTTTTTTATTATTTTTATAAAAATAAATGTAAAGTCACCCGGGTTTACTTCATTATAGTTTTACTTTTTGTTTTACTTAAAATAAGTATATTTAACCCTATTAAAAATAAGTCGTGCCTAAAAAATATTCTAGAAGTTGCATAACAGACATTTCAACATAAGCTGGGTCTAATTCAAAATTTTTAGTGGATATGAGTTTGTGTGAATAATTCAATAACATAATGATAAAATGCTTATTATTGTGTCTTTATTATATACTAGTTTTGTAACCCGTCATAAATGACGGAAGCAAAATAAATTCTAGCATTTCTTTCCTTCTGTAAAATAAATGATTAGTGAAATGAAACTCGACTTTTATACCATAAATTAAATATATCACTAAAAACAAATCTGATTATCAAAAACAAATATTAAATTCGCTTTTATCAATTTATTTATTTTTAGTCTTATTTATATAATTTTTAAAATCTTACAATATTAATTAATACGCATAATATATATACAAATTGTAACATCATGTAATTGTAATAAACATAATGTCTATAATTGTCATAAATATACTCTCTGTTTATTTATTATTGTTTATATATGCCATCTGTCACCTGTCATCTGTCATCTATCATCTATCATTTGTAATTTGTCATCTGTCTTCTGTCATCTTTGATGTGTCATCTGTCATCTGTGAGCTGTAATCTGTCAACTGTTATCTGTCATGTGTCATCTGTCATGTCAGCGTTCCGTCGAACATTTTTCCATTCATCCACCCAGATAAATGCAGAAAACTATATATGTGTATAATAATCTGGTATAATTGCATAATTTTGTCTGATTGAAGATAAAAGCAAAATTGGACCTGCTACTTTTAACTTTGGCTGGTAAGGAAAAAAATATAAATTAAAATTTCTTCAAAAATTCTTCTTTCATTCAGCTACAGTAAATTGAGCTAATAGGTATGACTTACAACAAGTTTTGAAATTAGTTTTAGGTACCATATTTATATAAATAATTATATATATATATATATACTTATTATATTATACTATAGATTAAGAAAATACTAATCTCGCATAATAGACTTAAGCTTCAAAACTTTAATGTTGT
Organism: Argyra leucocephala; assembly: GCA_963942445.1. Taxonomy (NCBI): domain Eukaryota; kingdom Metazoa; phylum Arthropoda; class Insecta; order Diptera; family Dolichopodidae; genus Argyra; species Argyra leucocephala. The sequence goes on along the minus strand of OZ012680.1, from coordinate 115,145,861 downwards.
CAAGAAGACATGTTCAAATTTCGCTACCTTCCGTTCCTATGGATGTTACTGGCAATGTTTCAACAATTAGAATTTTGGAATAAGGTAAAAAATGAGTTTGTTTATTTATGTTTGTTTACAGACATAAGTCAGCTCTCTCTTTAATTTTTGAATTATTTCCAATGAATCTTGTGTGGCGGCTCTCTGAACCAATTAGAATTTGGAAAATGTTATATTACCATGTTTGTTTAAGCATTGATTTTCAGGTTTGTAACACAATTAACTTTTGAAATATTTTTTATGGGCTAGAAGTTCATCTAGAAGTTGATTTGAAAAAATTAAACTATTTAATAATGTATTAAAAAATCGCACGAAGTCCTGTCACTTGAACGCTAGAAGTTGAATTGTATTACAACTACTTGAACCTGTCATTCAAAAGCATTGTCAAGTACCATATTAACTCTCTTGATCATAAATGAGTATGCAATTTTAGAACTCTACCTTCAAAACTGTGAAATAAACTTCCCCTTTTATAACTACATATATATTATAGAACATTTAAAGCACTACAGATGAATTTTGTTATAACAGATCCAACTATAAAAAAATGAATTTGAAGATTTATATCAGTGTACAATAATTATTTTTTTAACTTCTTTATTAACAAAACTTTTATAATATTTTAAACAATTAAGTAAAATGGAACTGCTATACAGGAAAATGCTTGTCTTTAAATTCTGATACTAATATTATTCACCAGTTATTACTCAACTTCAAACTAATATTAATAAAATAACCAATTAATATTTAATTTAAATCTAATATTAATTTTCCACAATTAATTAGGACCAGAGAAATAATAAATAAAAAAAAATAATCGAAAAACATTACTATTATGCAGATAATATTGCAATAGTACTTAATGTACGAAAAGGTTATCCTATACCAAAGTTACTGACAAGACAATAAAACAAAAATCAAAAACATCAACATTAACAGACATTACAAACTATATATTCTTTGATTTTAATAAAATATATTATTGATTTTATTTATATAAATCAAATCAAAAATAAATAAAATTATTTAAATGTTTTCATGAAAATAAATTATACATTTCAATATAAATGATTAAAAATAAAAATCACAATTAATTAAAGAAATAAAAATATACAAAACCAAAACCAAAAAAAAAAACAAAAACCAATTTAAATGTAATTTCAAAATCAAAGTAAAATTAACAAGATATAAAAAGTGATCCACGATAAATAAGCTTTTATAAAGTAATTTATGCAAAATATACCGTTATTTATATACCGTCATTCATCATCGTCTTCGTCATCATCATTATAAAATACATGTTTCTGTGAAATAATCAATATTGAATCAAATTTATTCATAAAATTCAAAGAGAAAATAAACAAAACAGCAGAATAAAATAATTTAAAAAGAAAAGGAAACAAAATGAAACCTATTAAATTAGTGCGTGATAAAAAGTGATGAAAATTCTATCACACTTCACATTTTATCATTAAAAAAAAAGAAAATATAACAAAAAAAATGTTTTTAAATTAAATAAAAAACAATTTTCTATCTATATTATACTGTCCCAACTTCAAAATATTATTTGTGCTGTTGTTTTTTTTTTTTTTGTTTTTATAATACATTATTATTCCTTTCCATTTTAGCATTAATTCGTTACATATACACTGAAACAAAATGGAATATTCGCGTGCGTCAATTTTGTCATTATTTTCTTCCTATACACATTTTATTTTACATTATTGTTATGCAAATACATCCTATATACCCTATCTCATCACTAGAGTTATTTACCTATTTTTAATTCTTATCTCTATATATATATGTATAGAGTATACCTATATATGTACATATTTATTTTTTTTGTCATTTCTTTCATTTAACATCTACTATATCAATTTGACTCTCTGTTTCACAAATAAAATTAAATTTATACCTTATAACATTTATAACGTTATAAACCGTTATATCAAATATACGAACTTTCTTATTAAAATGTTTCATTAAAAAAAAAAAAAAAATTAAAGTAACAGGCAACAAACAACTAAATATAAAGAATAAGAACAATAAAAATAAAAAAAAAATAAGAGAAAATAAAATTAGAATAATTTAGATAAAATAACAGTATAAAATAATATAATAGATTTTAGATTAATAGTATAACGGAAGTTACAAAAAGAAATGGTAATCTACAGGTATTTTCATTATTATTTGTATAGCTCTAAGTTTATTTTGTTGTTTTTATTATATGCTTTTTTTTCTGTTTTTATTAATATTATTATATTAAAATATATATTCTTCTATATAATTTATATAATATAAAAAAATTGCTTTTTTGTTCTAATAATATGTATAATTTATTTTTGGAAGCAAGGATTAATATATAAAGCAAAAAGTAAATAATTATTGTTGTACTGTTGCTAATATGAATATACATTTATATATATATATATATTCAAAGACATACAGATAATATATGTAAATATAATATTAATACTACATATTTTAATATAGCTACCATTTTTATTTGTTCATTATACTCTTATTATATTATACATCCTGTACATTACTTAAATATTGTTAGAAAATATTCTTTAAATATATCCTATTTATTTATTTATCTTTTATTATTTGATTATTAAAAAATCAAATAGAGAAGTTTGAAATTGAATAAAAGTTAATTTTGATCATTTATTTATTGATTTCAATAGAAAAAAAAACAGGATTTAAATCAAATGATATTATAAAAGGATATTTTTGCTTTTAAATGAAAAAAAAAAAAACAAAAATTGTTATTTATAAAAATTGAAATATAAAATTTGAATAAAAGGGGTGAACCTATATTATAGGTAATAAATAAAGGGATGAAAATATTATATTTTATGTTTTTGTCAAATTTAAAATGAATAATCAAAAATTATTAACATAATAAAATTAAAATTGAATTTAAAAATTTCAAAATTATTCAGTAAGAAATTTAAAGTTTCCCAGAATTTGTTTTCGAACTATACTTCAAAGATAATTTTAGAATAAAGAACTACATTGAATTTTTACATAGCGAATACACAAACCATTAAAAATTGTTATATATTTTGTTTAAGAACTGCTTCCTTCTACGATTACATTTTTGCAAAAAATAATTTCGAGACATCAATCAGTATAATTCTGCATTATACTGGATTGAATTAGAATCATTGTGTTTTATTCTAAGAAACAAATTTTGCGTTACGTAGCGAAAAATATCAAAAGTTGGATGCGAGCCTATCGATATTTTTCACAATGTTTTCATTTTGATTGTATTCTTAGAAGTGATTTTTTACTTTAACTGTCATAAGAAATTGGTATAAAATGGTATAAGATGTTGGGACAGATCAAAACTTCTTTGCAGCGATGAAATATCGGTAGATATAAAACAATTTCTTTTTTATCGGCCACCTAAGTAAATTAAAATAACTCATATAAAATCATAAATAATTGACTAAGAAAAAGTTTGTGAAAGAGGAGCGAATGAGATAAGTTCAAAATTAATATATTTTTATTTAATATAAATCATTTAATATTAAATTATATTTTTAATGCATAGTTCACTGATTCAGAACATTGTGTTCCGAACAAAAAAAATTTAAACAGCAGACATTAACATTTGAATTTAATTTGAATTAATTTAAAATTTTTTGTTTATTTCAATCTCAATATATCAAATCATTGTTATTCAAATAAATAAAATTATTAAATAATAAATAAAATAGTATTGTTGATATACAATAATTTTTAATATAAAATAATTGTTAATATATAAAATAAATACAAAATTGCTTAGAAGTGTTATAAATATTGGTTTTTCAATATTTTTATTGATTTTTTTTTTTTTTGTTTATGCTTTGTAAATTGTAATGTGAGAAATGTCAAAAAAATTAAAAATGACAGCAAAAAAAAATTGTTCTGAACACAAAGTTAAAGTTAAATTAATTTTTGTCCCGGAGAGAAAAAAATGTTTCGAACATTTTTGAAAATTGAGAGAATTCAAATTTTCATGCAAAAAATATACGCGCGCATGGGTTCGGGACATACGTTCTGAATCAGTGAATCAGGCATAATTGTAGAAAATTGAAAAATGTCAAAATTAGACTTTTGACATTAGCTTCAATATAAATTTAAATACTTCATCGTACAATTTTGCCACTTTTGTAAAATATCATATCATTTGCCTCTCAGAATACAAAATGTTTAATAATGCTTTAACTATACGTAGCGATTGTTACAGATATCGATACTTAATCACTTCTAAGAATAAGGACAATTGTAAACATGAATAAGATTTATCTGCATAAAGCATTGCAGTGGACATTACTTGATCTTGTTGACCTGTGTTTTGGTGGGGAATATCGTGCAAAAAAGTATTAAAAAGCTTAGGTCCTATGATCGAGCCTTGGGAAACAACCACTGCTCACTTTAATTTTGTCGGATTTTTTTCCATCAATATCGAGCGAAAATATCATCATTATTTTTACTTTGTTAACAATAAAAAAAACATGTTTAGAACAATTTTATTTATTAATATAAAAAATAATGAGGATACATTTTCCAATGAACGAGCAATTAATTAAAATAAAACTGGCTGCATACATCACCAATTTTCTGATAGTACAATAAGTCTAATGCTTATACTGATGACTTTGAAATAAGTCATATTTTATCTTGTTTATTAGAAATATTTTTTTTGTCAATATAACTCTAGAGATCATAAACAGAAAAAATCTTCTAACAAATTGCTAATTCAAATTGAATATCTTTATATATTTCGACTTATAAATCAAATTAATGAATTTTTATTATATTTTATATATTACAACTTCATTATTTTTTTTATTTTTATTATTATTATTATTATTATTATTATTAATATTAATTAAAATTCATTTATTCACACCGGTGGACCTCGTATATAATAGACATGCCTATCATAGGTCCTTTTCCCTTTCAGAATATGAATTTTTATTTCCAGATTTCATTTATTCACATAATTTGTGGTAGCACTTAGTAATTAAAAAATTCAAACACAAAAAGCATACCTATAGTGATTAAAAAATAAATATAAATGCTTTATAAAATTTAAATAACTTATCAAATCATTATTACTAAAAATAATTAAATTTATTTAATGAACGCTGTGAGTATATGTAAACCAGAAGAAATAAACTAACATATAAAGCAAATTAAATGACGTACAAATACAATGACGTAGGCAGCTGTGTCTACCAAAAACCGATTCATTTAAAACAAAGAAATCCATTGCGATATCACAGAGTCAAATATATTTCGTTTTTCGTTCAAGCCAATTCGATTATTTAATAAACGAATGGAAATACTAATTTTTGGTACCAAATGTAAGTTCGCATATTTCAATAACCTATCTATCTATATATATATATACATAAATGAAATTTTTTATGTCTGTCTGTCTTTATGTTATTTATAGACTCGAAAACTACTGATCCGATTTGGAAGTAATTCAGGTACTGTCTCAAAAATAAAAAAATACGTTTTTTACCGTTTCTCAAAATTTTGAGTGGTTCGGGCAGCTGCCATACAACTTCCAGCATCTATTACAAATATATTAAGAACCAAAAGTGTTACAGAGCTGAAAATTTGTACTCAGGTACTGTCTCAAAAATAAAAAAAATACGTTTTTTACCGTTTCTCAAAATTTTGAGTGGGTCGGGCAGCTGCCATATAACTTCCAGCATCCATCACAAATATATTAAGTACCAAAAGTGTTACAGAGCTTAAAATTTGTACTCAGGTACTGATTCAAAAATAAACAAATACGTCTATTACGGTTTTTCAAATTTTTGAGTGGTTCGGACAGCTGCCACACAACTCATAGCACCTATCACAAATATATTAAGAACCAAAAGTGTGACAGAGCTGAAAATTTGTACTCAGGTACTGCCTCAAAAATAAACAAATACGTCTATTACCGTTTTTCAAATTTTTTAGTGGTTCGGACAGCTGCCTCAAAAATAAACAAATACGTCTATAACCGTTTTTCAAATTTTTTAGTGGTTCGGACAGCTGCCACAAAATTCATAGCACCTATTACAGATATAATGAGCAAACAGTTTTCCAATAACAACTTTTACCGTTTTCCAATAATCTGAGTGTTTCGGGTAGCAGCCATACAACTTCCATCCCCTATCAGGAATATTTAAAACATTAAAGTTTTTATGTAGCTGAAAATTGTATTTCAGGTACTCCCTCATACATACGTTTATAATGACATACGTTTTCTAAAATTTTGAGTAATTCTAATAGAGATTCATGTATAAATTCTGAGAGATTTTTCGTTTTGTTTTGACAGATTTTAATTTTAATTTTAATTTATATTAGCCAATTTATTATTTTTTATAACTTTATTATTATTTAAACTTAACAAAATAGGTAGTTGTTTTTTATATTAAATTTTGTATTAAAAATTTTATATAATTAATTAAAAAAATTTACACATTGTATTTAAATATTAGTTTAAATATTTTCTTCAAATAAAGTGAATGAATAAGATTAAATTTATGTCTTTAAAAAATTATTTTAAATTAGGTATTTTTATTATAGGGAGTTTGGGCCAGCAACGCGGACCGGGTGTAGCTAGTATAAAATAAAATACACTTTAATTTAATTTTTAATTTATTTAAAAGTTAATTTTCTTAACATCAATATTTTTATTGACATAAATATATATACCATACACAATTACATACCTACTTAATTTATTTTATACTTTAAATTTGCTACAAATGCCTTTGAAGCTATGACTTTTCTATCTTTAATATAATTATAACATATTTTTTTTACAACAAATTAAAACTACATTATACTAACTTTTATAATGACAACGAGTAAAACAAAAACGTTTTTTGAATAAAATTAATGTAAAAACTTTATCACCAAATGAATTTAAAACTTTAATTCGAAATAATTTTTTTCCATAGTCATCAATAAATTTATTTAAATTTAGTTTTTTGCAAAACTTTTTGAAATTACTACATTTATGTACTCATATATTACAATTACTGACAACAAAATATATGCAAACATTTTTTTTTTGTACTTTCATACCATCTTAAATTATAATATTTGCTCTGAAATTTCATTCAAAAAAATAAAATAAAATAAAAACAAAAAAAAAATTAAAAAAGTGAAAAACTAAACGTTTATTTAATTAAATTATTTTTCCCTTTAACATTTGCTCTTTTTAACACTGAAATATCTTTTGAAATTCCAAGAAAATGAAATAATTAATTAACAATTACATTAGCATTCTTGATATTTAAAACAAGCAAATAGAGACAAAAAAAAAAACAAGTAGAAGAAAAGTTAAAAAAACAACACAACACTGAGAACTACAAATATTCAAAAAAACACAAAAAAAAGGAAATTTATTAAACAAACAAACAAAAACATCCCTTTGTAGTGGATTTTTTAATTAAAAACTTCTCAATATGCAAAGTTATATATTTTATTAACTTCGTGTTCAAAGAAAGATGATATATAAAATATAAATTTTAAATAGAGGTAGAAAACAAAAATCTGGTTTATATATATACATATATATATATATATATATATATATGCATCCACATAAGAATTAGAAACCTTATAAAATAAATTATTCCTATTAAACTTTACAAAATAAAAACAAGAAGCAAAACAAAAAAACAACAAATAGAAAACTTCTTCTAAAAGACCTCTTTTTGCATGAATTCGCTTACAAAGCAATTTTCATTTTTCATTTTTCTTTTTCTCTCGAATATGAATTTAAAAATCTTTAAATTATACTATGTAGTAAATATATATACTATATTAATTAATATATATATAAAAATTATATATATATTTGTTTTTGTTTCAATAAAATATTTTTAATAAAGAATATTTCATTTAACATGGCTACACACACACACACACATACACATTTATAATATATAAAAAAACGAATTTTAACAATTATTTTAAATCCTTTTCATTTATGAATAAAAAAAATAATTTTTAATCCTTTGAAGAAAATTTGAGAATATTTAATTACCTGAATATATATATATATATATATTTTATATGCAATATTTAAAACTATTAGACCAAAATTAAATTGATTAAAAAAATGTTTTTGTTTTTTTTGTTTATTAAAATCAAAATGTGAGTAGCGATTCAATACACACAGACTCTATTCTTATTATTGATAATAAATAATAATAGGTTAGGTTAGGAGAGCTTGATTTTCATTAAAATTTCAATATTAATACTTTGTGAACATTTTTCTATATACTTACACACATATTATATTCTATAAATACATATTAATTTATTTTTTTATTATAAATAATTTCTAAAAAAAAAAAAACATTAATTAAAAATATTATTTAATTAAAATACGGAATAGGATAAAATAAATAGGAATTAAATTAATACAATATAAAATATAATAATTATGTCAAAAAATTAATCAAAAACAAAAATAAAATGATTGACCACGAAATTGAAGAAGAAAAGCAAAAAATAATAACTCAGTGAAAATAATGAATTTTATTAGAAATTGAATAAATGTAAAAAAAATATAGAAAAATAATGAATCAAATTGATTTAAGCTCGCTGTTGTGGTAGACTGATTATAATATGTCATATTATAATTCTGTAGCCCCAAGCCATAACCGCTTACGTCGACTTAAGATGAATATTAAATAAATATGCCAAGCATTTGCTAATGTCGAATACTACTTAAGCGGTTATTGACTGTGGCCACAGAATTATACTAACACGAAGGTCGTTGATGTTTTTTAATGTAGATACTGGCATAGATTTTGTAATTAACTTTCACAATTATGATAAGTACATCATCTAATAAGAGCATATCTGATATTAAAACACTACGAAATGAGATTAGAGACTTATAATATAATCTATATATTGATACTAATTGATTGATTAATTGAATTTAATGATCATTAAAAATAGAATGTAATTATGGAACTGTTACACATTTAAATATTATTATTTTTTACGGTGAAATGTTTAATGAATGCACAACCTTTTCAGATCTATTATGTTTGCTGGTTTGATTGTTTAAAATTGCAGGTTTTTGTCCTTGACAAACCCTATATAATTGGGGTAATGTTAATTTTAAAATTCGGTAATGTGTACATATATACTGAATTGTGTAACGTAAATGTACCAATTTCCGCCCACTTAAGGAAAAATTAGTTTAAGTTGACAAAAAAAGCAAAATATCAACTTTTTTTAATTTTTTTTTATCCAAATCACAATAATTAGTATTTTTTAATTAAAAAAAAATATTTTCATTTAATTATAATTTAATTTTTTTTAAATAAATAATAAAATATTATAACTGCCAAAAAAAATTTGAATGTACGTATTTCCGCTCGACAATTTCAATCTGAACTAATTCCGCCCTTATATGAACTCAATTCCGCTTTTTGAACCTTTTTGCGATTCACAGTACTTATTTACGATTTTATTTAAAAAAAGCTATTTAAAATAATTATTAAGAGTAAAATTAATAATTAATTTTTTAAGTAATTAACTAGTGCTAGTGCTTAGTTAAATTATAAAAAATATTTATTATAATAAAAAAAAATAATAAATAATTATAATGTAAGTAAGTAAAATTATTTGTTACACATAAAAATTTACATTTATTTCAATATGAAAATTAAAAAAAATTAAGCAATACAACGATTTAGTATTTCAAACAGAAAAAAAATAATTCAATATAACATAATTAACTTAAATATTATAACAATGCACATTTAAAATAAATAAATAAAAGTACTAAATATTTCATATACATATACAAATTACATTTACTAATTCTTAGTTTTGGCATTTTTTATTTGTATGATTTCGAGTACATTATATTGTCCTCTGCTGTTCATTAAATCTGGAGGCTCAATTTTGTAGACTATGTCACTGTCTGAATATATTAGAATATCTTCTTTTACATGCCATCTCGAAAATGTGCCACACATGGTCATGGTTTTCACTCCTCTATTTAACTTATTGTGAAATGCATATATACAAAGAAATTATTTTGGTAATTTATAATGGACGCCTTAATAAAATTTTGGTGGCAAGGCAAAATAATTCCATATATTTTTTAAATTATACAAAATATAATATAAGTAAAACATAGTTTTGGAAAAACTTATTCATTAGGGTTAGCGTTAGAGTAAAATTTATCTAATTGTTAAAAATAGTCGAAAATTTTCTAAATATGCTTATCATACAGGATACGCGTATTTCGTGTACTAATAAAAGGAAAATAATCGCTTATTTTCAACAATTAAAATATAGTTTTTTCTTTAAATATATACTTGGTATGAATTTAGTGAAAATAGCTTACACCTGCATAATTAGTTCGGAATTAGGACATATTGCACGTATTACCGACCCGCTTTTTCATACAAATTTTTATAAAAACTCAAAATTTAGTTGTAACAAAAAACACATATGCGAAATTAAATTTATAGGTCGTAATTAGGTCCAGCTTAATTTGTTCAATTTCAATTTAAAATCGTCCAGTTGCATCCTTATATAATCAAAAATAGGTGAATAACTTAATTTGTTATTTCGATGTATCATTTTCCTAATTCCGCCCGGTCGATCGTAAATACGTACAACATAAATTTACGTGTACCTAATTCCTGCTCAAAACAAATTAGCAATTTTAAATAATTTTTATTTACAAATTGAAGAAAATATGTATTATAATCTATTTAATAATATATCTTTTACAATTATTTGAATAAAATAAATAAGTGAGTATCATAGTTTAATTATTATGGTCTTAACAAAATAAAAAAAATTTTAAACGTTTGAACCAATATTTTCACTAAAATGTCTACCTAGTTTAATTTTCTATCAATAACTTATTTATTAATATGAATACAAATGTGCATTATTTTGCATTACAACGAGGAAGTAATATTATTTTTTTATTTCAAAAACCAATTTGAAATATAAAGCATGGAAGTATTCTATTTACAAAAAAAGGGTTCGGGCGGCATAATGTACTAGGGCGGTGATAGGTACATTTACGTTATACTGCTTGTAAATATTTATATTTTTGTGAGCTATTTTATCGCAATCAAATATTAGGAGAGGATGATTTCCATTCTAATAAACAGGTATGTGTTGAAAATGGGCATGTTGTTAATTAATGATTATATTATGAATGAGTTTTAATGATAATAAAATAATATGCTTCGTTTTATTTTTGCCATTATGTTCTATATTCATTTTATTCATTAGACCCTTACTAACTTCTACACAAATAATGCAAAAAATATACTTAATTTTTTAATGTGTAGTAAATTTTGGAATTATTGTCGTGCAATTTCTAATTTATGTATATGTATTATTGTATTTTTTTTTTCTTCTACTTTTAAGGTTTTCAAAATTAAAGCTGAATTTTTTTTAAATTATTAATTATAAATTTTAAATTTCTATAAATAATGTTTCAACAATGACAATACGCCAATGAAACACCTTGTGTATAATATCTATAAATAAAGTGAAAAAAAAAAAAAAATAAATTTAATCAAACACTTAAAAAATATTTTTTTCTAAAATATAAGTAACACCGCGGTATGGTTGACAACGTTTGATAAATTTAATATTTCATCCGCAACGTATGCAATTTCAATCGCATTCTTAAAGATAACAAAAATATATCGAAATCATTAAACGAAATGGTAAAACAGTCAATTCGGTTTTTGGGACATGAAAACAGATATTTGCAAACATTTGAGTTGGAGATAATTTCGGATAATTTTCCGTTCGGAAGCTTTGAATTTAGAAGTTTTGCACAAGAATTAAACATTAAGATCACTACAACCAACCCATTTGTATCCTCTATCAAATGGTTTATCGGAAAGGGCAGTGCGAATAGCAAAAACTATTTAAAAAAAGCAGACAAGGGAAATTATTGGCTGTTGAAGTAGAAATACACAAATAAAACAAATTTAGATTTATCGTCAAGTGAAATGGTCTTTCGTAGAAGAACGAGATCATTGCTACCTAAAAAAGAGAGTCATTTTAAAATTAAAACATTTCCTAACACTTACAATAGGTAATTTCGAATTTAAAAGAAAGAAATTGGCTCAATATTATAATAGAAATGTACAAAAAGAGCAACAACTTGAAATAAATAAAAAAATCTATAACTAAGAAATGGTAATATTTGGTTAGAGGAAATGGTAATTGACAATTAGATTCGGCATCTGGGTCGTACTGAGTTAAAACTTTAAAAAGTTAAAATTAATGGATAAATATATATATACATATAATAGTAAAAACTAAATATCAAATTAAAGTACAAAGAATTAGAATTGTAAGAGAATTATTCCATTTTGAAAAATGAAACAAAAAACAAGAACTAATTGAACTAAAGTACAAATTATCAGAATTAGAATAAATAATAGATTGTTAAAAAAAAAAAATGCCTACTCCTAAAGTTTGTTCTGAATATTAGTGTATAAAAGAAGGATTCTCAATGTATTATAATAACGGTAAAATTAAATTAAATGAAAGAACTATGTATGTGAAACGAATTTAAAAAAAAAAAAAAAAAATATATATATATATATATCATATATAATAATACAGCTAGTTGTCAATATTCCACCTCAAAATTATTCAATCTATTGAGAAAACATGAGAGAAATTAAAATCACCACACCACGACCACACTTACACCAGTACACCGTACACCATCTTATTTATACAATTTCAAGAGAGTGCATAGCATAGGTTAGGTAGCATATGAGCTTTATTTTCATCATTAAATGTATAGGTATACTTAGGTATAGATAATGTAATGTGTATCTTAGTAAGTTGTAAACAAAACTATTATTGTTTTTTTTTTATACTCTATTCATGGTTCTTTGTTTTGCCAATGTGTGAATTAAATTCCAATAATTTTTCAATAAATTCCAAAAAAATTTTATATTGTGTAATGCAACATTATTATAAAAAAATATTATTTATCTAAATGGAACAGTGTTCTTATATAATTTAATAAAAAAAAAAAATAAAAACAACAGTGAAATCACTGAAATTTATATGAGGACTAATTTTTTATCATCTTTATATTAATTTATTTACTATTTAATTCAAACAGTTTACAAAAATAATATAATTTAATTATTAAAATTCCCAGTTCTCAAATATAATATACAACGAGTTTAATATTTAGGATTTCAACAGCTGCTTTCATGCTGCTTTCTCCTTTGCTGAAATGGGGAACTTAAAAATAATACCTGATTAGTAGAAGTTGAAAAATAGTTTCTAAAAAAACTAAATTATATTGATATAATATAGGGAAAAGGTAGAAAGAGCATGGTAATTAAAAAGTATTTTGTTTTTTCAAACTATACCAAACCATAGCTTACTTCTTATTAAAACATGAGTGTTTACTGATTGATAGTGAAAAATTTCAGTAAATTTAAGTCCCTGTTTAGAAAAACGTTAAATTGGGCTTTAGCTTGAACTATATAATTAATATTATTTTACACGCTGGGTGGCGCAGTAGGTAGAGCGCCTGCCTTTCAACCGAAAGGTCCCGGGTTAGATTCCCGATGAAGCAAAAAAAAAAAAAAATGCTTCATTGGTTTTTCGAGCTGGTCTAGTACCCTTTGTCATTGGGATATAATAAATGACAAAAAATAATTGAGAGTATATATAATCTGGTAACAAACTAAATAAAATGAAACTATTCTATTTAAGAAGGCTTAGTTCCTGATAATAGTAGTAGTTTTCCACATTTAATGAGTAGATAAGCCAGTAATTTGTTAAAATAAAATACTCAAATTATTGTAGATATTGTAGTGTAAAATTGCAGTACCGTACTTAATTAAACACGAAAAGGTGATTCTACCTAAGTTACTGTCAAGATCATAAAAAAAAAAAAAATAAAATAAATAGAGTCTCTAGTATATTATAGATTAGATTAAAATTTTAAATTTTGTAAATAATGTGAAATTTGAAAAAAGGAAGATGTTACATATGTAAACGTATAGTTTAAGTAAATTATTACATGTCAACGTAGTTAAGATATTATTATATGTCAAAGTAGTTTTGAATTTTGACACTTAACACAATAACGAACTTGATATAACATATGGCTTTCATAACATGATTTATCACCACATAACATACGTTTGTACATTGGCGTCTTCTATCATAAGTCCCATAATGAATTTCGGTTCATCATTTTCATCATATTGTCTTTGTAAAACCACTTATTGTTGGTACTCATACTCATAATGGTGACACTCATACTGCACCCTATGAAGGCGATAATTACTACAATCAGTTTTAAATTCTTAATAATTGTCACTTGATTGATACTGGCAATAACAATTCATTATTATTATACTCTTATTACAACTATACTAATAATCAATTATTATTACAATATCTTCTTCGATATCTTCTAGTTTACCTATTTACCTATATATACATTATGGTATATAAAATCATTAGATTTTATTGTTATTTAATTTTTATTTACTTTTATATCTCATTTATTTACAAAAAATATTAGTATATTTTTATCAAAATCAATTTGTTTTTGTCAATTACAGACAAAATATACATTTTTTTTTTTTATTAATTAATAAAAGTTCTATAATAATTTAATATAATAAAAAAATACAAGAGCTATGAAAATCTTATAATTGATGTTTACAATTAAATTTTATCAAATTATTTTTTTTTTTTCTTTTTTTTATATTTGCAAAATATAATTTTCTAAACAGCATTTGAAATTTAGTAATTATTTACTTTTTTGATGGGCGTGGAAGGGGTGGAAGTTGGGTGGTTCGCGGCATTAGAAATTTATGAAAATATTTCAACACAACATAGATTAGAAACGTTAAACCAAACAACAACATCAGAACTATAACAACAACTCTAACTAAACAAAACTTAACCAATTTAATCCTTTTTGAAATGAATCTTTTGAAAGTGGTAAAAAAAAATGTAGATGTGTGTATATATGTGTGTATAGAAAATTATATTCAAAAGATCTCTTTACCTATATACAAAACACAAAAACAATAAAAAAACGAACAGAAAAGCTTAATTGAATGAAAGTTTTTTTTTGCCTTTCCTTATTATCCTTGAATAGAAATAAAAAAAAAAAAAAACCCTTCAGAAAAATAAGAAAAGATATTCATTTTCACTTTCATTTTCTTTTCATATCCATTAAAGAAATTAATGAATTTTCTTATGTAGAATGGCAAACATACAAAAACTAAAAAAAAAAAAGAAAAAAATCTCCTTAGCACACGCATAAACAAAACTTTATTCTTACAATAAAAACTAAATAAGTAACAGAATACAAAAAAAAAAAAAAAAAAAACAAAAAATCGGAAAACGGAAATCTAATATTACAATAAGGATATCCTTAAGTTATATGTATATAGATATTTATTTATATTTAAATGTGTGTATGAACATAGGTTAAAAGTTTTCTTACCAGAATGCCAGCAGCGCAAAAAGATTTCATCATTTAAATTGAATCTTGAAACCTATGCATCTTCTACACACACACAAAATAACCACACCTCATTTCTTCTTCCTAATCTACATTATGAATTTCATTCACAACTTTCTTACAACCACCACCACCACCACCTTTTTCAGACAACTGCTATTTGTATACTCTTATATTAATAGATTAAAGAACAAGAACCCAAATCTTAAACAACATTTGAAATCATTAAACAAAAAACATGTAAAAATTTCTAGATTATTTTCGAACTTAATATAAAAAGTTAATTTCCAAATTAGTTTATTTTTTTCGTCCTTTTTTTTACTGTTTTTTCTTTTCTATCTTCTTTTACGTCTATTTTAGAATTTCAAGGAGATATTCAAAATAGAGATTAAGCGCTTTTATTATTAAAAAAAAAAAAAATTGCCTAAAAGGTAATAAAAATACCTTCAAGTAACACATACCCTTATATATTAATTCTTATTATATGTATATGTATTCCAACATATAATATTACACACTATTATAATATAATGTAACAACCACCTGTATTTTAGAATAGATTTTTTAATGAATGAATAAAAAAGAATAATAGAATTAAAACTGAATATAATAGATAAAAAAAAAAAAATGAAATAAAAAAATAATAAAAAAAATAAGCTTTAATGATTCACAAATTTTATTCAACACAAAAACAAAACAAAAAAAGGATTTAATAATATTAAAACTTTAAACCAAATTATGATATTTTTTTTCCCCACCTATTTATGTGTTGTAATGTACATGTATCCTTAAAATCCTTTTGTGTTATAATATAAAATAGTTAAAATTCATATTTTGACAAAAAAACAATTGAAAACATGAAATGTTAACGAAATTTAAAATAAAATATTTTTGAAGCAATTTATTATGAACAGATTCTGATGTGTCTTAGATAGAATATATAGAAAATATTACTTAACTAAAGTATGGAGCAATGTCAACAACAACAGAAATCAACTCTTGCAAGCCTTTAAAAAAAACATGGTATATCGCACAAACTTATTACTATGATAAATTGATGTTCTGTGCACATATCTTCAACTTAAGTATTCAGGCTGATCTCCCTGACCCTGATTCTCTTAAATGTGCTCATGTTATACCGTTTTTGAAAAAAGTGGACTCTCGAAAAGCCAATAACCCAGTTGACAAAACTTGAAATTTTTGTACCAGTACCAAATTGTACCACGCATATTTCCTAACTCAAATTAAGGGTTTTTAGATGGAATTTTTCCGAACTTGTACCAGTACCAAATGTACCCCATAAATATCCAGATTAAAATTAGGAATTTTACATGGATTTTTTTCAGAATTTGTACCCCAAGTAATTTTTCCCACATAGTACCAATAATTTTTCCTTACGAATACAGAAAATAAGTGGTACGAGTATCCAATAATATTTCCAATGAGTATTCCAATGAATAAGCAAATACCTTTTACCAATATGAAAACACAATGGAAAAAATATTGGAACAACGATTCACACGTTTAGAACAACATTATCATACCAAATGTCCAATACTCTTTCCAACAATTATTCCTGTTACTTAAAAAAACACTGAATTAGTACCAAGATATTTCCAACATATTATATTCCAATTAATAAGAATTATTTTTGTTACCAACGGGAGAACAGAATGGGAAAAATATTGGTACAACGATTTACACGTTTAATTAATTATAGACCTATAACATTGCTTCTTTCTGTCTACAAAATTTTTGAAAATATAGTAAAAAAAATAATTATAGCGTTTTTGAATAACCTAAACTTTTTTAGCAATGCCCAGTTTGGATTTAGAAAAGGTAAATTTACTAGAGTAGATGCTGCTTTGATATGTCTATAAGTATATGCAAATATGCAAATGTTGATAAAAAACTACATTCAGCTGGATTATTTATCGACATAACCAATGTTATGTTTGTTAATTTTGTTAGAAATAATTAAAAAGACTAGTTTCAAAGGTTTCATCCATAGCTGGCTTACATCGTATCTAAAATTTAGAATTCAAATTGTAAAAATAGATTAATCTGTAAGTGTTTCAAAGGTACTGAAACTGGGAGTGTCACAAGGTTCGGTTCTAGAACCAATTCTATTCTTAATCTATATCAATAGTGTTTTTACTTTAAAATTCAAAGGAATGTCGACTGATTTTTCGGATGACTTGGGATTTGTATATGGCTAAATTTGATAGCTTCAAACAACGACTTAAAATCATAGAAACTAAGAAATTGGTTGGTTGAAAACAAATTAGTATAATAAGTATAATAAAACAGAAAATTATGTATAATAACGCTTAAATTAATGTTTTTAAACTTATGTTACGGCGCATCAAGAGATTGATATTAATTTTATGTTTCATTCATCAGAGCGTAGCAAATATGACTCAAGGTTGCAACAATCACCATTTAAAAAGTTTTTATTCTGACGTTTTGTGTAATTTAAACTGTTTTCTTATAGAGACTGTAGAACAATTTAAATATTTAGGTGTATTTATTGATAGCGAATTGAGGGGTTACTATCTGTACCTTCTGTATCTGTATAGCTGTATTTCATTTGCCTGTTTTTTCATTTGCCTGTTTTTTCATTTGCCTGCTTTTCCTTTGACTTGATATGATAAATATTCATAATAAAAATTTCATGTAGCAAGTTTTTATCAATCAACAGGTATCAGAACTACATCTTCAAGATGGTGACTGGTGGAAAGTGCTAAGTTCAAAAAATTGAGGAGCCTAATAGATTCGGGTCCCGTCTCACAAAACTTGTCTTTAGTAAAATGGCTCTTAAGCACGATGCAAACAAGAGGCCCGGCGTCCCAAGTGCCGGGATCGAAGACCTTGATTTTTGTTGGTTCAAAGTCTTTGCTCTTCACTTCGGGACCGTCGGACCAATCCGAAATTTTTTTTTTTTAAATATTTATAATAATTATTAATAACCAGAAAAATACAATTTAAACACACGATAAAGAGTTTCGGTCCATATTCGGTCAATTCCTGGAACCCCGGATTCCTTGACAAAAACTTTCGTGGTGCTTAAACGTGAAACATCTAAAGTGGGTTATTACAAATAACGAATCTCAACCCAAATATATAAAAATGTCCAGAGAACTCGGAAGAAGAAAAACGCAGACTAAAACAATTTCAGAATATAACTTTGAGCGAGTATCAAGATTCAAATATCTCGGAACACTTATTCAAAATAACAACAGTATGCTATTGCATACAATATAAAATTTAGGCAAGTGTTACTTTGCCTAACAGGAACTTTGTACAATCAAAACTTTTATGCAGACGTACCAACAATTTACAAATTTATTATGCGCCCAGTAGCTACATACGGATGTGAGGTTTGGTCAGTGACAATGGCTGAAAGAAAGATTTTGACTGCAAGAAGACTAGAGAGTCGTGAACATGAAAGGACGACAAACAGTGAGTTTGATAACTTAATTGAAGGATACCGTTCGTTTTATAAAAACGCAAAGACTAAGATGGACTTGTCACGTGGTGAGAATGAGCACAAAGGAAATTTTATTTAATTATCGTTCCGGTCTTAATCAATTTATTTATTTATTTATTTTTTTAATAGTAATAAGATAAATCTGTAGGCCAACTTACAGGTCCTTTTCCCTTTCGGAATGTGGGCTTTTATATAGTAATTACATTATTTATATTGGTTTTTAATTATTAAATTATTATGTTATATTTGAACCGATGTGGTTGTATTCAAAATTACATTTTTAGTAATTTTCACTATTTGAAAAAAATTTTGGTTGTCACGGGGTTTGAACCCGTGCTACTCGGTCATTAAATTATGATCTTAATCAAGCTAGAGGTAGACTGACACCAAGATGGGCCGATTACGTGGAAAATGATGCAACAAAACTACAAGTTTAAAATTGGAAAACGGTTGGCAAAAATAAACCCAAATGATGGAGGAACATTGTGAAAAAGCTTCATAAAATGATGACGATGATATAGAAAATATCCTTCTTGAATTTCATTAACATAAACTAACAAAAATAGGAATGTTGTTAAAATTTACTGAACTCATTTAAATATTTTTATCAATTTCGAAACTATAATTTGAAAAAATTTGTGCTTCGAAGTGATCCAGAAAATTATCTAAACTTACATTTTTCTGTTCGTTCCGATGTTGATTAAATAAAATTATAAAAAATTAATTATCATATTCTACAAATTTTATATCAATTATCTTCAAAAATTATTTTTTGTTAAATTAATTGTAAGAACAGAGTCTAGACGGCTATACAAATCGTTGACAATTATTAAAACAATACAAACAAAATGTTTTACCCCACTCACCTGGGTAAAACACGTAGGTGAGTTTTGCCTTTCATACAAATACCGCAATTCAGTGAGAAAATTAAATTTTCATTTTATAAAATATGTAAAATAAAGTACAGGTTCAAAATAAATACACGTGTAATGTACATAATATATAAAATTACGTGTTGTGTACATAATATACACGTGTAGTGTACATAATATTTAAAATATATATGTATATGGTGTGATAATAGAAAACAGAAAATTGTGTTTTATCGGTTTGTACGAATATAATTTTAAATATTAGAGGTGAGAAAACCACTTGTAAAGTTATAGCCTATAGACATACTACTCAAAAATCTTTATCAGATGAAGTTTAAATAGATATGAATAAAGAGAAATAAACAAAACAAACTAAAAAAGGAAAATATGGGAAACTGAAATCTGGAAACAAATGATTTGCTTCAAGGTATATTAAAAATTGCGAAAAATTATCAATATACATTAATCATTTAGGTTGTACAACTCTTCTGTGTTATTCTATTCGAAATTGTCACAAAAATTCTATTCAAAACAGAAAAAAATTCATTCAAGCACAGCACAGCAAGAAAATAATAATTAAACACAAAGCTATATATTGATATTTGGAAACTAAGAATCAATTATAGCAAGTGTGAAATTATATTATAGTCAGAACAAGTCTAGATAAAGCTATGATGTTAGAAAAAACTGGTTCCACATAGAAACACAAGAGACAACACAAAAATTATGAACCAAAATATTTGATCAGATATTTGGATGTAAGCTTAACATACAATTTAAATTATAAAAAACATATTTCCAATCAATTAGAAAAAGCAAAGAAAGCCTGGAATGGCTTTCAAGATGCTCTTCTATACGAAAGGAATAAATAACAGAGTCAACATCATTAGCAAGCATTGATAAGATCTATTCTTACTTATACTTGCCTAATATGGTATAATATAAGTCTATAATGTACAGAATTGTTGAGAAAGTTTGAAGGAAAGTGTATAAGGCATTGCACAGGTAAATTCAGAAAACCGCAAACAGACTACAAACTTTACATATCGAACAAAACGGTCTATTCATAATTAATTTGAAAATAGAGGTATTAATTTTCTAGGGTATTTGTGACCGAAAATATAGTTTGATTGCTCAATCAATATTATCCAAATGATGGGTATATTGAGATGACAATGAGCAACAGTTGAGATGACAATGAGCAACAGTTGAGATGACAATGTGCAAGAGTTGAAATGACAATGAGAACAGTTATATACCATTGAGATGACAATGAGCAAGAGTTGAGGTGACAATGAGCAACGGTTGAGATATATGACAATGAGCAACAGTTATATACCATTGAGATGACAATGAGCAAGAGTTGAGGTGACAATGAGCAACGGTTGAGATATATGACAATGAGCAACAGTTGAAATGACAATGAGCAACAGTTGAAATGACAATGAGCAACAGTCATATAGAAGGATTGATTTATTTGAATAAAAATAAGTATACTCAAAATGATGGTAAATTGCCTAGAATATACATATGTTTAGGAGAGCTACAAATAAAAAAATATAATACCAACCAAATTTTAAAACCGAAGACAATAGGGAAATGTTAAGGTACGACATGTATATAACAAATAAAGATTTATTAAGCACTGATAAATATTGGTGGCTAGAACAGAATAATGATAAAAATTAGAAATGAATAAAAATAAAACACGTTAAAGCAAAAAATAAATTCAAAACTATAGATGAATATGTAAAATCTAAACTAGTCTGGAACTGAAATACTGTAACAACACTGTAATTTCTAACAAATGTAGTTACCCTTATTTAAATGTCGCGTCATTGTGCAACTGAAAGCAATGAAATTGTCAAAAAAAGCTCTGACTCCCATAGTCTGAATCCAACTTCTTAGTTTCTTTCTGTGCTATTCTATTGTCTACACCTAAAATTAGATTGAAAAATTGATTTGAAGCTCAAGCAAATTCATACTGGCAAACTAAAAATAGAGAGATGTCGAAAATCCTAAAATTTTCTTACCTTCCACACTCAAAGAAATTGTCTACAGAGCTAATGCAAATGGGAGGTAAAGATACAATCAATGGCGAACTTTCTTTAATGTCATTATCAAGTGAATAAACTAAATTGGGAAAATCATCCATTATTATGTGCATACTGTGTATTGAAATAGAGGAAATGGTGCAATTGTACAAACGTGAAGCAAACAAAAAATTACTTCTACTTGAGGGATTTATTTATTCAACCAGAAAAGCTAACTTACAAAAATATGTCTTTAAATTCATTGCTTAGTCAGACATCACACATATAAACTAAGTCTTTTGAGGGATATTTAAATAGGCCCAATGGTCGCAGTTATAAATTTACAATATCATGAACCTTCAAAATTAATCTAATATGAAAATAGCCCAAACCTATTTTTGACAAACTAAAACTTTTATATTCAGTGACGAGGTTCTTGGTCATTCAGGTTTTCTGTTATCTATTGTGATTTCCATTCTAACTCCTATACCTACGTATTTCATCCCAGTTTTGTTTTTTGTTCCTCCGTGAAACACGAAGGGCAGCATGTACTCATCCCTACACCATTAAAATCCCTAAATGGTAAAAAACAAGTTATGGAAATTCATTTATAACCTCAACATCCCGAATGTGGAACCAAAATTAATCTAATATGAAAATAGCCCAAACCTATTTTTGCTCAAATGAATCCTACATACACCAGAAAAGTACAATGCGAATAATCTTTTAATATAGGCCAACAAATGCTAATTAGTATTACAGCTACTTTTAATTTTTTTATATATACATAGCCAAAACACTAGGTATGGACCTTATGCCGATTGGTACGTTTGGCTAGGGCGGGAAAGGAAAATTAGAAAAGAGGGATGGTAAAAGGGAAGGATGACAATTACGAACGAAGGTGTTAATGTTTGTCTTGAATTTATTTAGGTCATGGATATAGAGATTTGTCATGTTTTGGGAACACATAAGATAAAATTTGGTTCCACATTCGGGATGTTGAGGTTATAAACGAATTTCCATAACTTGTTTTTTACCATTTAGGGATTTTAATGGTGTAGGGATGAGTACATGCTGCCCTTCGTGTTTCACGGGGGAACAAAAAACAAAACTGGGATGAAATATGTAGGTATAGGACTTAGAATTGAAATCACAATAGATAACAGAAAACCTGAATGACCAAGAACTTTCCCATTGAATACAAAAGTTTTAGTTATCTATGTGAGGTGATAAATGAATAGCATTCGACAATGCAAAATTTCGCAAAGCAAATCTAATGAACTTCTTATGAAAAATTTCAATTCTATTAATATAGTCAACAAAGTTCGATGAACGTACTGGACTAGCATACTCAAGATTTAAACAAAATTAAAGAAGTAAGTATAGAAACATTATTTTGAACATTTAATTTAAGGCTTGATGATAGCGATTTTATTTTGAAAAAATACTATAGATCCTTTTTTTGATTAAAAAGGGTCGTGGAAAAACGTGTAATCAAAAATTGAATCGAATTGTTTTGATATGATTTTAATGATAAAAAATTTCTTATCACCACCTCTTCTAATTACATTTTCAAAAAGTTTTCCCAATCATTTTTAAGGCAATTTTATTTGATTTTATAATTTATTTTATGAGTTATCTTTTGTTTTTGTTTTGTTTTTTTTTTTTTTGTTATTGAATTTCTTTCAATCGTTCGTTTTTAGGATTTTAAAATGAAAAAGCAAGATAAAATAAAAACTAACTTTAATATTTGACCTCTATGGTGTACTTGATCAAAGCTATATTATTATTCATTTCTTGTGAATTTTCTGCTAATATACATTTTAATATGATGAGAATAGGGTGGAAGAGGGGTTGGGAAGTAATTAAAGATGTTTTAATTTTTTTTTTTTTTTTTTATAAAAACACCTACAGACTTTTTGATGATAGAAAAAAATGATAAGAACACCCGGGAAAGAATTTCTTATTGCTTTTTATTCTTTCTTTTCTTCATCTTTTTAATAAGTTAAATTTGATAATTTTTTGATTTTATATTTTATGCGTCTCCGAATTTTTTGTTCAAAAAAAAAAAACGAAAGTATGGCAACGAAAGAAAAAATTCAGATTTTTTCTCTTATTCGAAGGACATTTACTGAGAAAATTTCTAAAGTTAACTAAAATAATAAAAAAAATGTAAAGAGATGTTTTTGGAGGGGAGAGGGGAGGTATAATTGTGGTAAGTTGAAAAATGATATATTATGTTATTTTTGTACATATTATTTTCATTGAAAAATATATTCCCTCCCACACAGATTTAGACATAGTAGATATATATAGCAGCAGACCCAATCAAATAAGAAATTTTGTAAGATCAACTAGACAGTCTAAAATCGGGAAAATCTAAAATCTCAATCTCAATATTTATTCCAATTGCAGTTAGAGATTAGATTAGATTTAAAATTTCGGAAGGGAATCTGCCCGCTATATTACGGTAGCCGCAAATGAGCTTATTGTGATAACCGGTGTTTATTAATTATTATGATAATCATCAGTGTCTGAGTCATTAAGAATACCTGATTTTAGTATAACACTCAGGATATTCTTCAATGGTATGCTGGGTAGCTTCCATTGTTCAGTGAACGATCAATAAGTAGCGAAGTCTGAGCCCTTAGCATTCACAGAGCAGATGTTCAATAGATTCTTCCTCTATTTCGCATATTCTTTCTATTTCATAAAATCACATTGCAGTTAATAGATACATAAAGATTATTATTATTTAGATATCATGGGGAGTCCAAACCGATATCGAACGTTCTAGAAATGACGGTAGTACATATATACTGCTATGGTATGGCGGTAGTACATATGTACTGCTATGGTATAACGGTAGTACATATATACTGCTAAATTCAATTTTATCAACACAGATTAATGTTTTTATTTTATTTTGTTAAGTTCTTGACAGTAACTTAGGTAGCATCACTCTTTCGTGCTTAATTAAATACGGTACCGCATATGTACTGCAAGTTTATACTAAATATTTTACTAGAATGTATCGAGCATTTATTTTTTAAATTTCTAACTTATCAACTTATTAAATTTGGAACACTACTGCTATTGTTGGAAACTAAGCCTTCTTAAATAGAATAGTGCCATTTTATTTAAGTTGATTGTACTCTACATTTTTTTTTGTCATTTATTTTATTATATTATGACAAAGAGTACTGGACCAAGTCGAAAAACCCATAAAGCGAACGTAGAACCTTTCGATTGATCTCTACCTACTACACCACCCAAATCGTAAACAATGGAAAAATATGCTGTATATAGATTAAAAATAAAAGCGCCCCACCATCCAAAAACCAATAAACTAGTGGCAAGAGAGTATAGCGAAAGCCGAGCAGGGTTTTGGACCAAGTCGAATACCCCATAAAACAAACGTAGGACCTTTCGATTGACCTCTACCTACTGCACCACCCAAATCGTAAACAATGGAAAAATATGCTTTATATAGATTAAAAATAAAAGCGCCCCACCATCCAAAAACAAATAAACTAGTGGCAAGAGAGTATAGCGAAAGCCGAGCAGGGTTTTGGACCAAGTCGAATACCCCATAAAACAAATGTAGGACCTTTCGATTAACATCTACCTACTGCACCATCCAGTTCGTAAACAATAGAAAAATATGCTTTATATAGATTAAAAATAAAAGCGCTCCCCATTCAAAAACCAATAATTCAGAAACTAGGGGAAAGAGAGTATAGCGAAAACAGTAATTAAGAATAACATATTTTAGTAATAAAAAAATTATTTTAATATATAAAAATATTGTAAGTTTGAGAAATTCTTGGGGTGCTAATATTAAACTTTAGATAATATTTATTTAAAAAAAAATAAAATGTTTAACATAAAATCATTGCTTTGTTCATCAGACTATGATTAATGGTCTAACAAAAAAAAAATTGTATACATTTGTAAATCACCCTTCAAACGATTGACAGAGGTCTCCGAACATTAACATTTTCTTAGAATGAAATTTACATCTTTTTATTGTATAAAAATGTATGTCAAACAGCCTCATTTTAACAAAAAATTATTCTAAATGTTATATAATTAATTGCAGTTCTGGAAATTGTATTATCAATTAATGATAATAATACAATACAATAAATATATATTGTATATATACAGGATGTCTGAGAAGAGTCGAATTATAGAGTTAGGAAGTGATTGAAAACTTCGAAATGAGCACAAATGTTATAAATTCATACAGGGGTATTCTGTACAAATTATGGGAACCCAAAAAGTTAATTAAGGGACTGACGAATTAACATTTGTTTAATTTTTTACCTATTAAATCACAATTAAAGAATAACTATAAGATAAAAGTAACTAAACTTAAGACTTTTAATTAGTTTTCTAAAGAATTGTTAAACAGTTCTAGCAAATCTAATACCCTATAGATAGAACTTAATACAATTCATTATATTGATATGAAATGTTTTTAAATTTGTAATAATTTCAATTTAGTAAAGGATATTGTATGAAATATATAAATCATTATTATTATTATGTCTTAAATTTTTGTGATCGGGATTTATTATTATGATGTAGGTCAAACGTAAATTATTACTTAAATATAATTTTACCATTACTGTATTGCACATTTTTCTAATGTACTAATGATAATATACTAAGGTAATAATAATATGTAACATGATATAATAAATAAATGACTGTTAAAAAAACTAAATCGTTTTATTGAAAAAATAACGGTTTTACATACATTTTTTTAGTTTTTAGTAAGTATATAACATCAATTTTGTAGTTAAAAAACCGTAGAAATTATAAACAGTTAAAAATCCGAAAATATAAATTTTTATTCAGCTAGAATAACGAAATAATAATTAAAATGCATTGAAAATCTTTAGCAAGGCTTCTTATGAAGGTTTTTTTTTTACCTTTACATCTAAAATTTAGGGAAAAAAACGGAATAATTTAAAATAATAATTTATTATTAATTTATTAGTTAATTAAAAAATTTTTAAAATGATATTTCGTTTATAAAAATTTAATACCAACTATTTGATTTCAATGCCTTATATAACTACAAATCAAAGACTCTGATGACAATATTTTGATAATGCATTAGAATAGGACCTCATATCAGTTTTCGTAACTAATATTGTCTGATTTTACAATTAAATAACTAAATGAAGGGATAGTTCAATTATGACCAAATATTTAAGGCCTAGTTAAAGCCATATATAAAACAATATACATAGCTAGGCACATATTATAGAACCATAGAAGTATCCAGGTGGATGTTGTGTTTATATTAATATTATTATAGTTATGAAAATACTCTTTTGTAAATTACTATTTTCTTTTTTTTTCGAGCCTAAATTTTTTTTAAATTTTAAATTCAAAATTGCCTTTCATCAGCTATAAGAATATATATAATAAATTACCTGGAAATGAGGAAGAGTTTTAATTTAGATCTTTTCGTAAAAAATTAAAGTATTTATTAAAAAATAATCCTACAGAAATGGACAGATTAATTTAAGAGTGAATTGTCACATAATATATATATATATTTTTTTTTGGTTTATGTTATGATATGTAATAATTGTATATCTATATATGTATATATGTAATCTTTAGATTGTAAGTATCTTACTTTTATTTTTAAATACGGATTTTTCTGTGATGTTTTGTCTATATCACGGTTAAAGAAAATTAAATTTTTTTTATAGTAAAATATAAAAAAAAGAAATGGCAGTACCTTAAGAAATTATGATTAGCAGACACAGCTTCGGCTAGGTCTTAAAAAAATAACTTAAGTAAATTCAGGCATTTATAATTCTTACATAATATAACTTTAAAATTTCAAATATGATTTCACTAATGTTATTTACTTTTATTTTGTAAAATGTAAACTAAGGATGCTATTCCCATTCACAACAGTATTTAGTTGGGTTGTCTCTTACACAACTCAACCTAATAGACAACACAATCGAATTTCGCTATTATCAATAACAACTTAATAACCTGTTGTAAACAGGTTGTATGTCATATCACATATCAGTGCGCTGCCATTGATGTCATTGTTGTCACATATCAGTGTTGCGATTGATAAGTGACAATTTTATAATAAAAGTTGAAAAACGTTAAATTTTTAATTTTGTATTGTGCGTTGTTAAAACAAGTTGTGTTTATTTTGTAAAAAAAAAAGATATAATAATAATAATAATTAAAATAATAAAATATTACTACATACTTACCTCTTTTTCTTTTTTTATTCTTTTTTTTTTAATTCTAACAATATATAAACACAACTGGTCTTAACCATAGTTGTAACGATTTAGTTGTCTCAGACAACTTAAACTTAAACGTTGTTGATTTCAGTATGTTCAACAGTACAATCACCTATGCAATACAAATATGGGAAAATGCGTACAACAATGATATAGAACTAATACAAAAGATACAAAACAAGGCAATAAGAATTTTATTTGACTACCCTAGAAGAGAACCAACAAAAAAGATATATAGAAACCACAAAATCTTCCCAATAAATACTAATATTAGGTACAAACTGATTACACATATACATATGGTGCTCAATAATAAAATAAATAATAACATCAAATTAGAAAAAAATAAGGAGATTCACAATCATAACACCAGGAGTGCTAGCAATATTAGAATTAAATCAACAAATGTTAGATTCAATGGTAGAGATAGCATTTACAATATAGGATACAAAATGTATAATGAAATTAGTGAAGATTTTTAAAAAAAGAAAATGATATCAGGAAGCTTAAAACTAAATTAAAAAAAATGTTAATAAAAAAATTATAACAAAAAATAAAACGAGATTTGTGATAATTAAAATTAGTTTATAAAATTATATTATATAAAAATAAATGAATTTGCGTAGCTATAGGAGGAATTTAGTTTAAAGTAATTAATGTACTTTGAACTAAGTATGAAATGAAGGGGAAAAAAATATATATATAAAGATTTAATTAGTAGAGATTAGGTTAGTTTTAGTATTTTGCACTGAAATAAAATTAGTAGTAGTACATTATTGGTTAAAACAGTGAAGTATTCTCTGTACGAGCAATTGGGCTCTTTTGAGATAAATAAATAAATAAAAAAAAAAAATAAAAAAAACTGTTGTCAATCGGAAAAGCTATATTTGTACACAACTCAACTTAAAAAGTTAAGTTGTGTTATTTTGACAGATAATTAGGTTGTACTGTGAATCAGAATAGCACCCTACATTGTGCAAATCACAATTTGATAAATACTTTTTTTTTTTTTTACCTTATAAAAATAGTTCTTAAGTATAATAAATTCAAATGGCAAAGTTATACAATTATTTTTAATTTTTACTTATAAAGTACAGTGAATTATTTATCTACATATATATAAAAATTAAATTTAATTTTTTTAATTGTCTGTCTTTATGTTATTTATAGACTCGAAAACTACTAAATCGATTTGGATGAAATTTTCAGGGTATATTACTGGAATAGGGGGGAAGGTAATAGTCCTACCCGCTTTTTGAAATTCCGACGGATTCGAGCAGCGGCCATACAACTCCCAACATCTTTCACAAATATATTAAGAACCAAAAGTGTTACAGAGCTGAAAATTTGTACTCAGGTACTGCCTCAAAAAGAAATAAATACGTCTATTACCGTTTTTCAAATTTGAAAAAAATTTGTTGTTTTTTCAAGAAATTATTATATATACCTACTTACATTTAATGAAACGGAAGACGATTATTTTTATTATTCAAATATTGTTTTGTAGAAACCGTTTGCAAAGTTCAAACAGGTACACGTATTTACGTTAGCTTAAGCAAAATCGGCATGTGAGTTACATATTTATACCTTAATTGTAATATTAATGTAACAAAATATAAATGAATGTAACACCCTAAGTAAACATCTGCCACCCAAATAATATTTTTTTCAATTATTATTTAAATTCTTATAATTGTTTTAAAGTTATATATATAATAAGAAATAACTTATAATAAAATAAAGAAAAAAAATTTTTTTTAGAAATATTTGCCTTCAATTTAAACGCAAAAGTACAAAATAAATTAAAGTACAAAAATAAACTTTAGAATCGCAGCTTGATATAAGGTTTTCAAAGCAAGTGGATGATTATTACGGAAAAAACAAATTAGTCGAAATTCTATGAAGTCTTGGTATGATTTCATTAAGAGATTTGGTAAAAATTTCGGCTAATTTAGTTTTTCCGGATAGGGACTTTATTATTATTAGTTTATAAAATTGAAATAAAAAAAAAAAAAACCGAATAATTTCTAAAGGTATTGCAATCCTCAGCCCTGTCTAATACAATTTTTTATTTGATTTAAACTCATTGCTTTAATATGATTCTAAATTTCTTAGACACGCTGTATAAAATAAAATATATACATATTTTGTTTAATTATTATTGAAATTTTACATAATTAAAGCAATAAATTACAATAATTAAATAAAAATAAAATGTTTTTATTTTCTATAATTAAAATGTCGACATTTTGATTTTAATTTTAATAGCAATTATATTAATAAAACCACATTAATTAATTTTTTTTTTTATCAAAATTTACATTTTGTATACCTATACATATATATAATATTATCCTAAAGGTAGATAAATTAAAATTTGTATTTTATTATACATATACATAATGTATGTATAAAAAATAATAAAATTTTAGCTCCTACTTTAAAAACAAAAAAAAAAAACAAAATTTATTTTATTTCCTTTTCCTTTTAATGTCATTTTATAAGTTGATATTTCACTTTTATTCAAATTGTATATAATATTAATAATATAACAACAATAAAGAATAACTACGAATTTTCAAAGTAATTAAATTACTAAACTTTTTCAAAATGATGGTATAAATATATATAATATATATGTATATATATATATATCATTATACAAATGAACATAAATATTTATATTTTAATTTCTTTAATTTCAAAATTACCTATAGAAGCACATCATATCGTAAACGATACCTTTTTTCTCTTCTGCTGTCATTTTATTTATTTATATAATAAATAATTTAGGGTAAAATGAAATAGATAGAAAAATAAAAAAAAATTATAGTTAAATAGAAAATTTTAATGTTAATAAAATCTGTTGTAGCAATTAGAAATTCTAAGGTGTTGTTTCAATATGTATATTTAGATTAATATACGTATATAATATACATTTATGTATATTAAATATTTTATAAAATAATTAAAAATGAATTAATTTTTATCCGAATTCAACCCTCATATAAATATAGTATAAAATGATAAAATATAAAATAAATGTCCTTTCATCTATTCTTCTCTTTTGTTTCAACTATAATATACACATTCATTATTATAATTTTTATTTTGTAGTAAATCTTTTAAATGCATATAACTCTATTATACATATACATACAAACACATAATAATTGTATGTTAACAATCGAATTTGAAGGTATGCGTATACATTTCCATTTTCACCATTTTGATTTTGTTTTTCCCTCATCTTATTTTATTTTCTGCAATTTGTTTGAACCGTCTCAAATAACAATTTTTTCTTTTTCTTTTTATTTCCTTAGATTTACCGTTTATATTTTCTCTATTATTGTGTCGGTAAAATTATGGACTAAACTAAATTGGATGGTTATTTTTATTTTCATCTCTGTAATTTTCATTTTTTTGTTCAAGAAATTTTATTTGAAATAAACTTAATTTATATTTTTTTCTTTCTAACTTGATAAATATAAAGGACCAAAATTTCAAAAATTTGTCTGCACGTCTATGAAATAAAAATAAGAATAACAGTAAAAAAAAAAACAATGTTTTCTAAGCAAAAAAAAATATTGTTGGTGATTGCTACAACATCAGTATATATACTGTAATTAAAGTAACTGCCTTTAAAAATATTAAATAAAAGGACGCAGGAATAAGACAAAAGGAATGTCATTATTTTTTATGATGAAAGGACGACGATGAAAATAATTATAAATGTTTTTAACAAAATAAAACAACAAAAAAAAACTAAAATATTATTTTTTTTTTTCTTTTTAATTGCTTAAATAAATTTATTTTAATTATTTGTTCAAGGATTACTAAAAATGAAATGAAATAAAATTTTGGTTGGATTGTTGAACTTCGGATTGTTGAATGTGACCACATTTCATATATATCAATAACAAATACACAGTCGTCTCAAAAATTATTTGGGCATTGAAGAATTGTATAGACAACGATAACAAAATTAACTGTAATTTATTAAATAAAATTGATTTAGTTTTCTAAATTTATTAAATTAATACTAAAACAAAAATATTTCATATTTCCATTAAAAAATTGTTCATTTCAATTAGGAGCAGAAACAAAAATAAAATAAAGTAACATAAAATTATTTGCGCACGTGCTTATTATACATACAAAAATACCAAACCCCAATTATACAAAACGCTCATCCTTGCGGTGCTGTTATATGGTTCTGAATCGTGGACATTACCAAAAGCAAGCGATCATGCACTTTCTTTGAAAAAAAAATTCTTCGTCGCATTTATAGTCCTGTGTCTGACGAAGGGGTTTGGAGAAGAAGATATACAATGCCGAACTATACCAGTTGTTCAACGACATGGACCTAGCTAAAAAAAAGTCAGAATAAGACGACTTTATTGTCTAGGCCATGTAGAGCATTAGGATGAAAATGCTTCGACTAGGAAAATTTTCGAATCCAAGCCCCAAGGAAAGCGTCGTCGACCGCTCGTGACCCAAATCAGTGAAGCACAATTTTGTCAGGCCCAGGACCTTCAAGGTCTGTAGCGCCCAGCAAGTAAGTAAGTAAACTAAAACATAAACAATAACTGTATTATAAGTATGCATAAACAATAACTAAAAAAAAAATTTTAACAATCTCTGGATTTAAAGATATTGGACCTATTTGATGATATACCTAATAAGAAATATTTCCTTCTTTCGCTTCTATAGCTTACTAAGTCCTTATAGGCATTGCATTGATTAAATTGTTGAAAATTAAAATTTTTATTGATTCCTAAATATTTTCCATCTTTGTTTCTGACCTTCCAATATCTTGTGGTATTTTATTTTTCATGCACAGCCACAAGTCACTCAATTACATTAAGATGAGGACTCTGAAGTGGACAGGACTCTGAAGTCTCTGAATTGCATTAAGATCAGGACTCTAATCTAAAACTCAACAAACTTCAAATACGATATAATAATAGCAGCCTTGTGTATTGCTTCATTATCTTGTTTGAAGTTATCAAATATAGTCATCAAGGTGTGACACTCTGTAATGCAAAAGATTAAAGTAATTAGTTGATGTGACTTTTTTTGGTAGTTTAAATTTTCCACAATAAGAAATCCCAAACCATTATATTCCCACTATTTGAATGTCTTGTACAATTAGGTATACCGCTCGTATTTTCTTTTCAATGCTGATAATAATAAAAGTAATAATATTTTTAATAATTTTCTTCCGTACGTGCCCCTAGTACCTTGTCTGGTGAAAATAAAGATTCTAAATTTTAAACTAAAAATTTTAATCTAAAGCGCTTATTTTTTTCAGAAACAAAATATGGCTTCTTTTGTTCAGAACCTGATTTAATAATTATTTGCCTCAATCTATATTTAACACAGTTGTTACACCTATTTTTCGATGTTTACTGTTATTAAAGTTGTTCAGAGTCTGTTACATGGTTATGCTATAATTCACTTTAACAAATTTATTTTTTGTACATTTTTTTCCATTATTATTTTACGTTTTAGACCTGTCCACTCTACATTTTTGTTTCATGACTTTATGTCTAATCTAATAGTATTTCTATGAATATGATATTTTCGTGACAATTCTTGAACACAAATCTTTGCTACAATTGCACTTCTAATTTCAAATGATAATTCACCCTTTTTAGCCAATTTGTCTCGCTAACCAAGAGACTAGAAACAACTGAAGTTAAATATTCAAAATTTAATCTATTTTGCTTCAAAATTATCTTAAATATTGTTACCTTAGATTGTGCACCAAGTGCAAGTGCACCAATAATTTTTTGAGAAAATATATTATAGTACTAATGATAGTTATAAGTGATTTTGTTTTTACTTTTTGTGGGAGTCACCGAAATGAATAAACTATAACCAATTGTGAAAAACTAGTACTATCATCGGGAACTTTAAGTGGTCTTAAATAGCATAATTCCATTTTATTTAAATTAATAGCAAATTATACCCTCAACAAAATTTATAAAATTCAATTATTTTTATTTAAAATAATAAAAGGAAAATTCAATTTGACATCCATGCCCTGACTGGGATTCGCATCCGGGGTTTTCTGTTAAGTAAGTATAGTCGGATGACATAACAACAACAACAGTGCAGTCGTTTTGCTGTAATTGCAGCATTTTTTGGCCATATATTTTGGCATTCTGGAAATTTATAGCATTATATTTTGATTCAGTTTTATGATTGGATGTATTCAAATTTTTTGCACCAATGTCAAAATTTTTCAATTTTCTTCATAAGATTATCAAGAATTGAATAAGAATTCCAATTCAAAATTTCAAATACATTCTAATTTCCAATATCAAAATCACAATTTATCAAAAATCAAAATCACGCCAGCTGGCAAATTTGTACAAGCACATTAAAAAATATTAGTGCCTATTATTGAAAACGATGTTTCAATCGCGTCTCGTATTGATTAAAACCGTGTTCGATTCGATTGAATGTTAATTTAGTAAGCGGTAAAATTTTACTGTCAGCGGTAAATATTTTATTGTTGTATTATTGTACACAATAAATATTTAGTAAGAATAAAATATTTCATAACTGGATTTTATTACTAATACATGAATAAATTGAACAAATGTAAAGAACAATGCAATGGATATTTTTAATTTATCTAATGAAGAGTAGTAAAAACAATTGTTTGAATAAAATATTTAAAATTTATTTTATAAAAAATGTACTAACAAAATATGTATAACTAATATGATTAAAAATTATTTAACTTTTAGGTTTATAAATATTTTTTAACTAAACAAAAATTCGTTTAAATATGTTTTAAAAGAAATAGAACTTGTTTTTCATTCAATCCTCCGCCATTACTCGAAATTGTTATTCATTTAAAAATGTAAATAATTTAAAACTTTACTTTAAATAAAAAAAAAACAGATATTCGATGTTTCTAAATAAATTTGATATAAAACAATATAATATATTCATTTTATAAAACGCGCTAAATTATTGGTGCGAAATAATTTGTATGAAGCTCGTTTTTACAACGTTTTCAAAAATATCAATAAACTTTACCGATTCATTTTCAAAACGAACGCTTTCAAAAATACCAACTTTACAAAATCGAATGAATATGCGAGCCGCGATTTGAAACGTCACTTTCAATAATAAGCACTATAGTTTTGATATTATTTTTAGTACAATATATATATAGTCATTACAGTGAGCTTGTCTCCACGAATAGTTTTTTAATTAACGATTTTGATAATATCTTATTATAACTACTTATAAAATATAAATGATTACACAAAGCAATAAGCCACGAAGGCGGAGATTTTTTTTAAGTAGTTATGTACTTTTTGTTATATTTAGCGAAATCGTACGAAAATAAAAATGTAATTCATAAAAAAAATGTTTTGCTACATTTTGTGGCATTTTTACAGCACTGCATGTAGGTTTGATCGGCAAGATGTATAATCAACTAAAATTATTATAAAAATAAAGGGATTACCTAATTACTTTAAATTAGGAACAATTTGTAAAAATTGTTGACTACATAATGTGAGAGAAACTTTCGATTAAAATTATAATCAAAAGTAAGAGAAACAAACATATGTTGTAGGAGAGTGCCTAACTCTTCCAAGGCTGGGACTCAGGTTGTTGGAACAATACATAACCTCAGAAAGCTAAGTTGATAATGAAGGAGAGCATAAAAGGCTAAAAGCCTACATGCCGGCCCTGACATATTAGGAATACCTCTGTGAAAGAGAGAAAAAAAAAGAGAAATATTTCATTCAAATTCTAAATTGTATATAGTTAAAGTATAACTATAAACCAAAACTGTAAGTAAAGTAGATAAACCAGTAATTTGTTAAATAAATCCTCGAAATATTGTAGACATTGTAGTGTAAAATTGCAGTACCGTACCATTGAGTAAATATATTGTATATATAGATAGTCAAAGCTAGAACAAAAGTTTAAACTGATTTGTGCGATCGAGTTGTACTTTGAAGAGTAAGAAAAACAGAACATAAAAATAATAAGAAAAAATTTACCATTCAGAATTATGGTGACAAAATTTTTCTTAGCAAATTTTATACACATACTTACTTAAATTTTTTTATTTTTGTTTTGTAGATTTAAATGTGTTTGTGTGTAGAAATGTATCATATCAATGCCGTAAATATATTATGACATTATCATACCAAAATACAATATCCATATACATATAATTGTTATATGTATAGATTTATAGTTATACCACTGGTCATAACTTTGTTTTTCTGTTTCTAGTAAAAATTTCATTTTTATATTTTGGTTGAATTGAAGAATAAAAACTTTGAATGCACATATAAAATAAATGTGTTAATTTCTCAAAATTTACTGTCTTGATAAATCGACAACATTTTCAATAGAATATGTATATTTTATAATGGTTATTATTTTATTGTTGTTCATGACATTGGCGTTTTGATATACCTCAAATCTAATTTACTATATATAAAAAAATCATCGACACATCGCAGATGAAATTTTGTTAATTTGTTTTATTTATATTATTAATTATTATAAATTAATATTTATTTCATAAAAGCAGATAGTAACTAATAAAATATTATTAATAAATATTACCTAGCATAATTTCGAAAGCATTACTATTATTAAAATCAATCAATGAAAATAAACTTAAATTTACTTAAAAATTATAAAAATACATAAAGGTAAAAAATTATTAAATGAATAAATTGAAAACACGATGCGAGCACTTATGAACAAAGAAAAAAGTGATTCGGTTCATTGATATCAAACTAAATATTTTGTTCGTCACTTTCTAAAATTTAAATATTTTTTTTTGTTTTAGTTATTGATATAAGATTAAATGTAAGTTTTCCTAAAACAATTTATAAAATAAATTAAAATAATTAACAAAGTCAATTATCAAAAGAACGAATATATTTTGGAATAGAAAATTCATATTAAACCATTCTTAGTTAAAAACTTATATCAAAGTAAAACTAAAAAAATAATAATAAAAAAAAACTAAAACACATGCACACAATATACATACATTGTATACATATATTTATATATATAGGTATTACTTTATACATACATATACATATTATAATTTAAATAGAATTGTTAAAAAACATTCATAAAATATTTTGTTAAATTTTTAATTAAATTTTAAGAAATTGTGGCTTAACCAATTTAAATCTTAATTTAATATACACATAACATATATATATACAAACATATACATTTCTAAATATTTATACATATATATTATATCAAGAAAAGTTTCTTAATTTTAAAATACTAAATTTAACCTTTCCTCTTTTTTTGCCTGTCATATCAATCTTAATATAAGAACAAACTTTTTAAAAAGTTTGTGTTTTTATTGAAAAAGGTTTTCCGTTCCTATTTTCTTCCATATTTGCGAAAAAAAAAATGTTCTTTCTTTCTTAAATAAGAAATTTTTGGTTAGTTGATTGATTACAAAAATGTTATATATACATTTATATGCATATATACATAATTTACATTACTTATATAACGAAATACAAAATTGGTAGAAAATAAGATAATTTATAAGAGGCCATTAAGAAGTAATTTCAACACATAAAAAAGGATGTAAATAAAATTAAGACGGTTAGTAAACTTAGTCTCGCGAGAGTAAGAGTTAAGTAATCAAAACCAATTTAAAATATTTTTTTGTTGTGTTAATAAAAAAAAAAATAAAATCGATAAATATTTATTAAGAATTTTGATTTTTTTTTTGTTTTGATTTTTAATAATTATATTTATTTTTTTATACTTTTTTTTACTCTTTTTAGTTATCTCTTAATTATATTATACCAGTTTTTCAATTTAGAAATTACAATAACTTTACTTGGCTTAATCACCTCATATACATAGGTGCGTATGTACCTACGTAATTATATTCAATTTCACAACATTGAATTTCGCAATTAGTTATCGAATTTCGCAATATTTTACTTCACAATTAGTTTTGCTTTAAAACTTCACTTAACCATCAACATGAGCAAAAAAAATTTGAAGGATACATACTTTCTCTTTCCTACCAACTATATTTTATAAAACATAAATTTGTACATGAAAAATGTAAGAATAATTAAATATTCTATCCTCAGTTACTACTATGGAATGTATTTGAAATAAGAATTGTTTAAACATTTTGTCTATTGTGATTACCAGTGGTACTCAAATTTTGTTTCTTCCGGCATATATATATCACTAGGGATCGTTCTCATTATCGTTTTCAGGTACCGTGATCACCAGTGTTATTTAGAATATTAGAAATTGTATTTTGTTATTTAGAATATTAGAATTTGTACTGGTGATCACGGTACCGGAGAACAAAAATGGGAATGTTCACTGATGGTACATTTGTAGCCAACTTGTTAATAAATATTAGACTATTATTAGTCAAATTGTCTAAATCATCATTCGGAGATATAAACCAACCGTTTAACAAAGTGTGATACAAAGGCATATTCTACAAGTTAAAAATATGTCTACCTCACTACTAACTATTATGAGTTATTCAAAAGTTAAATTGACATATACAAATGGAAAATTAGATCAAATGAAATAAAATTTCTACACATAACGCTCACCTTAAAACGACTTGTCCTACTGTTTTCCTAAACAACAACGTCATCCCACATTCCGATAATGTCAAATACCTCTGTATACACTTGGGCCGATGACTAACTTGAAAAAAATATATTTTCACTAAAAGGTTACATCTAAATATGCTGTTCAGAAAGTTGTATTGACTAGTTGGCAAGAAATCCCAGATGGAAATTTCAATTACTTTCGACACAGATTTGAATGACCAGTTATCGCACATGTCGCCTTGTAAAAGGTACATTTTTTTAATCAATTTATTCTTCATAAAAAAAATATAAAAAAAAATATATAAAAACATATTCCTAACTTCCACAGTCCTCAGACACTATGGACCCGGCCACTGTACACATATGCATTTATATATATGTACATGCACCAGTTCGTAACATTTTTTTATGCTGTTTGTTACTTTGTTTGCTCTGCAATTCATTTCGTATGACCAAAACAGAATTCGTTATTAAAAAGGAGCAAAACTGTAGGCCCATATTTCACTAAAAAAACCCCCCTGAAATAATTTTTTGACTTACGGCATATATGATTAGCGGTTCATGGTTCCCCTCCAACAAAATTAAAATAGTTTATTGAAAAATTACAACATCTAAGTATTAGAAGGCATTAATTAATTTGCGGTACATACAAAAAAAAACAACTATTTTAAGTAATTGTGTACACCAAATTACTGTATCAAAGCAGTTAGGGTGGTATCTCCATAGACTTGGAATTATTGGAAAAAAAAAATTCCAATTTATAAATTATTATTATTTAGATATAAAATTGAAATGTAAAATTAATATTTTTAGATAACTAAAATGTAAAACTAAAAACGAAAGATCAAAAATATAACCTTATTTTTATTTTTTATTCCTATTCTTATTTATTATTAATATATAAATTATAAATGAAATAATTTCTCAATAAATAAATTGAAAAATTATAATAAATACAACCAAATTTATCAAAACAATTTTCAAATAATGTATTTAAAATTTTTATGTTTACTACTTTATCGACGCAAAATAAAAATATATTAAAAACTAATCGATTGTGAATTGAATATATTATGACACCCTACCCTACCCAACCATATGTATTAATCATACTTCATTTTCATAAATTGAAATGACATTTGCCACGATCATCTGTTTTTAGATTTTACCACCGAAATTCAAAGTCGGTTTTTTTTTTTGTTGTTGTTCTTCTTGTTTTTTTTTAAGGTTTTTTCCGCCATTCATAAATATTTAAAAATATATTTAATACAAAATAAGCATATGTCCAAACAATTTAATATTTTTTATCAATACAAAAATAAATTTATTTACTTTATAATGAATTTAATTTAATTTGAAAATATAAAAAATATATGCACATACCAAAAACAAATTTTCTAACCATAATGAAAAACTTTCATTTTTTTCGATTTCACTATTTATTATTATTTTTAAAATATCTTCCATTTTATAACACAAATAAATCATAAACACAAACATAAAACTTTTAATTATTTATTTATTAAATTAAATATTATATACTTATTAAATCCATAAATTTAGTAAATAAATGAATTAAAATATATAAAAACACTTTAACTTGTACGCATTTTGATTTGACAACTGAATTTGAATACAAAAAAAAAACAACAACAACAATATCTCACTCTGACTCAAGTCAACATATCAACATGATCAAATTGTAGTTGTGTAGCTTTGAATTTTGACATTTTCCAACAGTGTTACCACAATTCAATTTTTGTAAGATTATCGGTAGGGTTTTATTATTATAATTTCAGATCAGATTAAAATTGGTGAATCAAAAATATTGTTAAATTATTTGAAATAAAACACAAAATTTTTATTTAATTAAAAACCACATTTTATTTTATTAAACCATGTTTTTTTTTTTATTATTATTATTATTTATAATTATATTAACAAAATTTGAATAATTAGTTTTATTCTTAGATCAAATTTAATTTTTATTTTCTAAAGAAACAGTTTAAAAAATTTAAAAAAAAATAACAGTTTTTTTTTTTATAAATTTTTTTTTTTTTGTTTGTTTTAATAAATTTAATAATATTAAAATATGTATCATAAAATTAAGAAACAGTAATAAAATGAAAATTGTTTTTTTTTTTTATGTTTTATTCTAA
Source organism: Argyra leucocephala (assembly GCA_963942445.1). Classification (NCBI taxonomy): domain Eukaryota; kingdom Metazoa; phylum Arthropoda; class Insecta; order Diptera; family Dolichopodidae; genus Argyra; species Argyra leucocephala. The sequence continues at coordinate 115,104,794 of OZ012680.1, read as the reverse complement.
AATTTGATACATAAGTTAAAGTTTTTAAGTTAAGATAAATATAAAAATAGTAAAATAAAAAAATGTTAATTGAAGAAACTTCAATTTTTAATAAATATTTAAATATTTTGAATATTTTTGTTTTTGTTATAGCAGAAATTATATTATATAATTTCTGGTTATAGTTAAAAAAAAGAAGGTTTCTTACATTTTTAATTATAGTAGAAAAAGTCTGTTGTGTTTACTGATATTTCATTTTTTTTTTTTTGTTTGTTTTTTTTTTTTTATTATACAATTATTATATTAATAAATATTTTTAAAAAGTATTTTATTTATTAATTATTATCTGTGTAATAATTTTAAGAAGTTTAAGTATGTTTGGGATTTGATGTTTCGGTTGATTTTATGAAATAATAAATATAATAAAAATGTATAATAGAAAGTATTTAAGGCTAATGCTTGTTTTAAGTTTTAAAGGAAATGTAAATTTATTTTTAATAAATAAATAAAAATAAAATAATTTAGTATAAAAATAATATAAAATAGATTAAAATAGTATAAAAATTCTTCTTCAACCTCCTTAAAAATTTTAAAATGTACGAAAGGAATGGTATAGTCTGGCAATTAATAATTTTGTAGATGTATAGAGTATACTATATCTAACTTTGATTCTTTGACTATAGCCAAATTGATTATTGGATGGAAAAAAAATTCAATATGTACAATGTTATAACAAGAATGGGTTAAAATTCACCGCAGTGATAAAATTCGATTTTTTTACTAGACGATATGCCAGCACAACGACACTAAGTAGAATAGTAACAGTAGACTGTGGGTAATCAAAATCAACCACTTTGAGAAAATAATAATAACGATTACTGAGCCTTATTAAACGATGTCAACAGTCATCGTCAACATTACATGAGTTTGCTATACACAGTTGGATGAATAGTCAACATTTATTTATGTATTTAGAGATGTGAAAAACTGCTATTTTAATCAGTATTTTGAAATAGCAGTATAAAATAACAGCTAGTAAATATTTCTCATACAGATTTTAACAAAGAATATCCATTAATGGACATTTATGGATATTCTTTGATTTTAATTTTAGTTCATTTTACTGAAGCTGAAGTACATACGGACGGGCCTGAATACATACGGCTGGAATATATAGAGCCTGTTTCCACATGATAATGGCTTTAGCCTATGTTTCATATCCTCTAACCAACAAACACATTTTGTGAAGGAGATTTTCTGTATTCAACAAAAAAAATTGTATTGAATGATCATCACATACAAATACATAGATAATATTCAAATAAAATTTTTGAGTAAGGTTAGAAAAATTTGGTAGGAATTCACTGTATTTATTATTGTTTAAATAAATTTTATTTAGAAATTAATGAAATTTTTACACACACATAGAGAAAAAAACATCATCGCAGTGATGACAAAATGAAAACGAAAATTGTTGGCATGAAGAATCATCATGTTGATTCGTGGAAACAAGCCCATAATACTGTGCAGCATATAATTTTGCAAATATCCCTACACAAATTTAGTTTGTTGGCAAGAGGGTGAGAGGCAAAGAAAATAAAATACATCAGTTGGTATGTTGTTGTTGGTATTGGTTGTCACTTATGTCTAATAAGGCCTACTGAAGTTAAAATACAATATCTAAGATATGATTTGTTTATATATTTATATGAGCAGACTTATAATATACATATCCATACAAATAAATAAATTAATTAGCTTTCAAAATATATATGTATTAATCAATTTTAAGAAGAACATACTATCTTATTTAATAGAATTTTTTTTATTAAATTCATTATTGTTGAATTTTAAAATGAAATTTATTTTTTTAACACCCAACTGTATAAATACAATTGTTGACTCTTTTCCAGTGGACCAATTCAATTTTTATTTTCGCTTTTTTTTTAAACTGTTAATATAATTTGCATCCAATTTTCGTATTCTTAAAGTTGTATATATGTATTATTATTATATGTATTGTAATTAGAATAAATGGGTTACTCTGGTTACAAGAGAACATTGAATTAAATATGTTTTTATTTTGAATTTCAAAAAACCAACACATATTCGCAGTGTGGAATTGACCTAAAATTTTCTATAAGCAGATTATGGAGTTATATAGATAGTAAAAAAATACATATCTGTCCAAATTTTATTATATATCAATTATCTCTAATAATCAAATAAATTTCAATCAAAATAGATAGATATTGAACAAATGTAGAACTTGTAGAATTATCTACTCAATTTCGACTGTTATACAGCTTTTTATTAGTTATTAGATTACTAATCTACTTTATTAGTTATTACTAAAAATATGTAAGAAAACCAATCTAATTCGGCCATATTTTGCGAAATCAAAAAGTTAAACCCGTTCCAAATATAATCTCAACTGAAGACAGTTACTTGGTGTGTCGGCGAAAGAGCTATGTTGTAGCTATACACAATATAATAAATTGCACCAAACTAAGAACTAATTATTAAACTAAATATTAAAATATGTATTAGTGAACGAAAACCTAACAACAATTAAATTATTTAATTTAAATACAAATCCGATTAATAAAGTAAAAAAAAAATTGGATGAATTGGTCAAGAAAATCAAAAAACCAGCAATTACAAAATATCCAATTACTTGATAATGCAAAAATGTGATCCAAAAGTGGATCAGATTATAGAAGAAGAAGAAGAATATTTTTAAAAATAATAAAATTAAACATTTTAAGTTCACCAATGAATGTATAATATCCAAGTCTAGCGATCAGAAAAAGATAGAAAAGAAGAAAGAAAAAAAAATTAACCGAAACATTATCTTTTTTTTATTATTTAATTTTCTTAGTTTTCATATTCACTATCATATTTTTTTTTTCATAATAAATTTATTTCTTGATTTGATATTTAGAAATAAATCCAAAAAAAATTAAAACAAAAATAATTAAATTAAATAAATATAAATTTATGATTTATGCAACAATTGAGCGGCTAGTATGTAAAACATCATGAAATTTTAATTATATTTTTTTTTGCTTGTTTATTAAGTAAACTGGACCTGTTCTTTTTTATAATTAATATACAAAACTATTAAAAAAAAAATAATAAAAATTTGCCTTATAAATTTTCTAAATTCGCTTGATATGAAATTTAATTTTCCACTGGTTTTGATTTCAATTTCTTAATTATCGTATTTCTTCTGACAATATTTTTTCTTTATTTTTATTTATTTTCTATTACAAATTTCTAGAGAGATTTGATGAACACTTAATATATATATCTTAAGTCTCTGTCAGTTAAGAAATCATGAAATGTATTTATTATTTTGAATAATTGAATAATAAATATTTTTTAATATAACTATTTTGATTTTATATGTTTAATCTTATACATTTTTCTTACATTATTGTATTTTTCATTTATTTTGGGATTTATATATCCTATATATTTTTGTTTTTAATAATTAAATATATGAGACGAATTTAGAAAATTAGGACAAATAAACTTTAAACGTTTTTACTAAAAAGTATTCACTTGTATTTTTAATCAAATGACATATGGTCACCCCATTCTTGGTTTGCCCAATACAACAGAAATAATTGCTTTTTATTTTGCTTTCAGTGGTTTTGGAGGGTTCTCGACAGGGTTATCAAACTCGAATGCAACTTTTACAAAATATGTCAATTGTTATTTTTCATTTTAAATTCGGCGAGAACAACATTCAATTTGGCATCTATCAACAAAACCAACAAAATCATTCGAAAGTTAAAATATATTATATACTAGTATAATGTCCTTGCTAATCTAGTATTCGGAGCAGTTTAAAAAAGTATGTAGGTAGTCCAGTAGCGTGCGGTGGGTTTTGTCATAAGGCGTGCAACAAAATTAAAAGACATGTATTCGGAAAACAAATCTACATATAATTTAATTCACATATGGAAAACATGTGAAACTTGTTATTTTTGTCTTTCCCAAACAGCAGACACATATCCGCTTGAATTTTTCATAAATTGATTTCTGAAAATGTCGTTCACATTGTTTGTCTTTTATTTTTATAGCTTGCGTTATATTTAAACCTGGCATAGGTCTTGATTGCATTATTTTCTTTTTAAATTCAATATCCCGGTTCTAAAAAGGATTTTTCAATAAATCTTGAAGAATAGATTTTGATTCCATTTCTTTTTTTAATAAAATAAATAAAACAGTTTGTTAAATATGAAATGAAACTACTTATGTATACAAATGCATGTAATCTTTGCTTTGTAGATATTATGTATCAACAAAATGTCAAAAGTCAGAATATAAAAAATAAATTTACCATAAACTGTTAATATTAATCAAAATGTCTTACTTGAAAATTAATAGGCACTTGTTTTTAAGCGAAAACAAATTAATGTGTAACAAGAATTTTAGAATATTAATTTATTATTCTAACTTTATTTTCTCGTCTTACTTATTTATTCACTTTTCATTGTCACATTTATTTTTTGTTTTTGTCTTGTATATCATTAGCTAATTCTATTTCACCACGTGCAATTTAGAGCCTGCACACCCGAGTAGTATAATTTTTTTAACTTAACCTGAAATTTAAGTATAATATAATAGAGACAGATTGATATCTAAATATATGAATTAACGTGCACAAAATATACTGCACGCATATTAGAATTCACCTTTTCTTCCGCCTGAATATATGCACAAAAGTGGTTCTAAAACAAAATGAATAAACGTGCAAAAGAATATACTGCACCTAGTCATTAATTCCACCATATTTTTTAGTTTTAATTTTTTTTTCGCGTTTGCCTGAATATATGCAAAAAAAAGTGGTGTAGAAAACATTTCAAATTTCAATCTAATAATTTTCAGTGAGGAAGATGGTTTTAAGTTATGGTTTGATTTAAATTATTATTAATAAAATATGATTATTTACAGTATGAATTGATTATTTATAGGGTGTGCAGTGCACACCTTGCACTCTATGACCGCACGCGACTGGTAGGTACATAACAACAATGTAAAGTAAAGTAAATATGTACCATCTCTCATCATAATGCATTATAAATATTTTTTCACTACATTTCACTTCTACCTACGTCCTACACCTACTTCCATAACAAATACATTAAAAAATATTTATTTATTCTTTAAATTCTCATTCTTTTCATTCATAATTAAATGTTTTTTCGTTATTATTATTGTTGTTATAAAAGGCTTCAGACAAAAACAAAATTAGTATATATAAGATATATATATATATTTAGCATATCTACATCGGCAAACCAAGAACAGAATGACGATATTATGTAACTAAATAAGTTACAAAAAAAAGGTCAAAATTTGTTCGAGATGGTACATTCTGAAGGTGGTACTGTTATAAAATTTATATGTACACCTATAGTTATGTAAATCTACAATACTTTACCCTATTGTATAATATTAGGTATACTGTTTTACCAACTCGTTAATAATATTATTTTTTTTATATAAAATATGAAAATTAATATTTTTTTAAGCCGATAGCTCTGGTAGCTAATGCTTGTTAATTACTATTGTAAATTGTATTCAATAAAAATAAATAATAATAATATTTATTTTTTTCTATTTCTGAAAATTAAATTACAAAAAACAAACAAATTCAAATAACAATAGATATTTTGTTTTTCATTTTAAGAAACGCACAGTCTTGAGAAGCTTGTTTTGTTTTTTTTTTATTTTTATTTTATTGTTTTTTTTTAATTTTTAATTTATTTAGAAACTACATTAAAAAAAAAAAAACCTATTTTTTAATTTTTAAATATATTAAAAAAAAATTTTGTTTGTAACATTTGTGAATATTTTTAAAACAATTTTTTTTTCTTTATTTTATTTTTAATTTTTTTTTCTTTATTTTATTTTTAATTTTTTTTGATTTTTTGTTGTAGTTTTCAATTGTTATTTTATATTCTTATATTTAATATTTTTTAATATTTTCTTTTTTGTATTAAAAATAACATTTTATCTTATTTGAATAAATAAATAAAAAGAAACGACAATATGATAAAATAATCAGTAAATTTTTAACTTTTCTTTTTTTAATTGTTTTTTTTTTTTTTTTTTTTTTTAACTTTTCTCTAATTAATATAACAAATTAAATAATTAATTAATTTTTAATTTTAAATATTTTAGTTTTTGGAATGATATAATTTACATAAAAACGAAAAAAAAAAATATATATTTATAAATTTATTAAATTTTAAATATTAAAATGATGATATATATATGATAGATAATATATGATGTATGTATGTATGTACGTCTGTATTTTTTGAATAATAGGATTGATGGATTCAATTAATATAATGCAAAATGACTTGTGCATGATTTTAAATAATTTTTTCCTATTTTTTTTTATTTATTTTTGTTTTTGTTTTTATTAAGTAGAAATGACAAATAAGAACACAGTAGTGTTATACATTATTATTATAATGGTGTAAATATTTATAATGAATGAATTTATTATTATTATAACATTTATTGATGATAAAGTATGTATATATTATAATGTATGTATATATAGCAATATTATATATACGTATATGGGATGTAAAGAATTTTTGGTATTTTTTTAATTTAATTTATTTGTTTTTTTTTTTTTTCTCAATAAAAAAATATATTTAAATGCATAATTTTGAGTGCTCTTTTAATTAACAATTAATTCATGAAACAATATTATTTTTGTATAAATTTTTTTTTTATTATCTTTTTTTCATAATTATATAGATTAAGTTTTTGGTTTTGGAATTCTTAAGGATCATAAATATTATAAATTTTCTTTTTTTTTACAGTTTTTGTTTTATAAATAAAAAATTAAGTATTTAATTTATTTATTTTAATTAAAGAGCACATATGTTGAATTTTCAAGTGTAAATAATAATAATTATTTAAATTTTTTTAATTTTATTTTAAATTATTAATATTTACTACTACTGCTATCAAATGAAATGAATTCGTCGTTATAAAAATAAATTTTCATTTGTTTTTTTTTTTTGTTTTTTTTTTTACATTAAAAGTAATTTTATTTTTTTATTTTTAATACATACTATAAAAATGTATATGATGGATTTCAATATAAAGGTATATATTGAATTATGATGTTGTGTATATATGTTATGACTGAATGTATATATTTATACATATTTATAAAATTAATTATTTAATGCGATTACTACAATATATCCTAAATATAGAATAGTTATATTATTATATTTATAATTATTATTTTTTTTTAGTATTATATAATAATATGTATAATAAAAACTACCACAAATATACAAACTTCTTATTACAACAAATCTACAACAGTTTTTTTTTTTTTTTGTTTCATTTCTCAATTATTTTTTTTTTCTTTTGATTTTTTTCTTTTAATAATTTAAACAACTTTTTTTACTTTCTAAAAAAAAAATTTTTTTTTAATTTTTGATTTTTTTCTTTTTTTTGTTTTTTTCTAAATTTTTAGAAATTATTAAAAATATCTATTTAGTGACTAAAATGTATAGTAAAAATCCTTAAATCCTGATGTGATATAAATAACAACACTGAAGCACATAATGCAAATATTTTATTTAGTTTGTTTATATATCTTATACATAATATATATATTTATATATATACATATATATAAATATAAATTTATTTTTTGTTGAAATATACAAAAAAAAAGAAATCTGAAAAATGGATATCAAATTTCAATAATTATACAATATGCATATATATGTACGTTAATTTTGATTTTTGTTTCTATGTACAGTGAAATCCAGCTCTAAAGATTATTAATTACAATGTACGCTAATTTACTAGCTGACCTACATAGTATATAGTGGTTATGTTTATATCATCTGATTATAACCAGTTTATCACGAGTTCGAATCCCGGGCTGGGCATGTTTTTTTTAAAGAGTAAGAACTTTAAATTGGCAAAACAGTTTTCTGTGTGACAACTGATTGTACATTTTTTTTGTTAGGTTAGTTTGGCAATTCATCATAAGTAGACTTACGCCAAAGCAACGTTTGCAAATTGTTCAAATTTATTTTGAAAAACGAGAGTCAATTCGAAAAATTAATAGGGCTATACGTACCCGTAAGAAGTCGTATATGCACATAAAAAGCAATTGATAATGTGCAGTGTATAGTATTGATGATAATAAAAATTTGTCAATTCGTCATCGTGCACAACAATTAAACTTGTGACCATTTAATTTATTGAAAATTATGCGTAGTGCGTTCTTACAAGATTCAACTTGTACATCAAAAATTGAAACCATATGAGGTGAATAATTAATTTTTTTTTTTATTCATTAATGAAGCACACTTTTGGCTAAATTGATATGTCAATAATTGTCGCATTTTCATCAGCGATGATAATCCACAAGCCATTAACGAAACACCATTACATTTTTTTTTTTGTTTTTTTTTTATTATTATTATCAAAGTAATCCATTTATTTCAAATATCATTTACATAATGTAGTACTTATAATTAATAAATTAAACAAATTATTAGATTCCAAGAAATCATTCGAAATATGCATACTAATAAATAATTATTTAAACGGTTTCATCCAGACATCCAGAAATAGTTACCGTTTGGTGCGATCTATGGGCCTGTGGAATTATTTGTTCATATATCTTCAAAAATGATGATGATTAGAACGTTACAGTCAACCGTGAGTGGTACATTACAGAATATTAAATGTCAACGATGAGCAGTACATAGACATGAATACTATTTTTTCCATGCTACAATTGGAAGGCATTAATGTTACAGACATATATGGTGTCAGTAAGATAATACATAATATACACAGTGTATAGTACAATTAATTTGCTAAAATTTGATGACAATTAATTTCGTGAAATTGATCTGTTAACTAACCAAATCGTACGTGCGATTTGACGCTATTAGATAATTTTCTCTTGGGATATGTAGAGTCGCATGCCCATGCAAATAAATAAGATATAATTGAACACTTTTGGAAGCCAATATTTAACGTGCTATTGCCGAAATATAATCTGATTTACTGCGAAGAGTAATTTACAGATTACGACATGTACGCGACATGTAGTCGTGGTATGCTATAAAATTATGTATCAAATGAAACCAATTTGATGGCATATTTTATTTCACAATTTATTTCAGTTTTGTGACTCTAAAAAAAAACACCTTTTATATATTACGATGTAATGTTTAGATAGTATGATGAATGGAGGGATATTTCCCAAAGGTTTTAGGCTCTTAGAAGGAGCTAAGGAAGGTAGAAGAAAAATAGTATTTAAGTATATTAAGTACATAACAACTAATTACTGATTGTTATATTTGGGACTTTTGTGGGCCAACATACATATGCATTATGTATATATATATACATAACATATATATAAATATATATATATATATAATATTGTATATTTTGAAATCAAATTTCCAGAAAATTTTCCTTTTTTTATTATTAATTTAAATTTAATCCTATAATTAACAATTTTTATATATATATATATAAATTCTATATATTGGATTAGTGACATTATATTTTTGTATAATTTTTCATGTTATGTATTTTGTCAATTCAATTTTTTTTTTATTGTTTTAGTTTTTTTTTTTTTTTTTTTCAAATCGAATTTAGAATATACGATAAAATTTTTTATGTTTTTTTTGTAGTTTTTTTTTTTTTTTTTTTTAATTTATATAGATTTGATAGAAAAGTATTCAAAATAGAATTTTCAAGGAAAACACTTTTTTTTTCATAATTTTTTTTTTTTTAATAAAAAAATTTATTAACATTTTTTTTTTTTTGGTTTTTTTTTTTTTTTTAATTTTGAAATTTTTATTCCATAATTTCTCTTATTTTTAAGAAACAAAGAAAAAACTTAAAAAATGTTTTTTTTTCATATGAATTAGTTGAATAATATATAATAGTAAAAAGGATTATACATTATTTATTATATTTATATTACTACTATTATCATAATAATATGTTTTATTAAATCTACTATCGTCTAATACAATAATAATCTAAAAAATGTTTTTTTTTTGTTCTAAAATATTTAAATATTTAATATTTTATAAGTATATGTGTGTGTGTATATATGTGTATATATAGAGTAAAAGATAAAAACATACATTGTCTTACATACTCTTGTCTGATCCACTTGGTCTCATAAATTTATTTTATGTTTTATTTAATATTTTTTTAATATTATTATGATGAACAGAAGGAAGTTATACAATTAAAAAACTATTAAATAAAAAAATATTATAATATTAAAATATCTAAAAAAAAAAAAAAAAAAAAGAAAAACATTGTTGTAAAGAATTTATATTATATATGTATATAATATGCATATTAAATATATTTTATAGTTATATAAAAGTTTTCTTTAATTTTTCAATTCAATATAACATCACTTTGTAATGGTGGTAATATAAATGGTAAAATTTTAAGTTTTAAATTTGTTAAAAGATGACACATTTTTATTTTGTTTTTTATAATTTGTATATAAATTTTAAAGATGTGCAATTTTTAAAAAGTCTATAGGTTAATTTTTATTTATTTTTTTTGGTTGTTTTTTTTTTGTTTTTGGAAGTATTGTATTATATAGTATAAAAGTTTCCATATCATGTAGATGTATAGTATATTTTAATGAATATATATATATATATATATATATATATATAGGTAAATATATTAACTAGTTAATACCTATTTATTAAATTTGCTTATAGATAAATTAATGTATAGTCAATTCAATGATGGTGCACTCAAATTGAAATTGATTTTATATAAATAAAATATCCCTTCACTGACATATTTAATGATTGTAAAAATATCGATATTTTGAAACAATTAGGTTCAAGTTTATAAAGTGTTCATATACTACCGGTTCTATTCAACGGATTAGTATAATGGACAATGTTCAAGAGAGCATACACTTAGTGTAAATATGGATATAAAATATATAACACCCACCTCAATGAGCTGTTTATAATTAAGTAAATGTAGTTAAATCAATTAAAGTCAATAGACTCTAGTGACTCTGGTGACTCTAGTGTGAATGGAAATGTTCGAATCTAGACTCGATATATTAAAATTAGATAATAAGATATTGAAATTATATAGTAAAAATTGTATTTAATTTAGAAATTAATAACGGGTTTTGATAACAATTGTGTTTAGTGATGAAGCTCATTTTTAGTTGAACGGCTACGTAAACAAGCAAAATTCTACAGGTTTCATTGCATCCTGAAAAATGCACTGTATGGTGTGGTTTACACGCTGGAGGTATCATCGGTCCATATTTCTTTAAAAACGATGCTGGAGCAAATGTTACAGCGAATGGTGCTCGTTACAGATCAATGATTTTTTGTTTCGAAATTTGAATGGTATCGACCCGGAAGTGTTTTGGTTTCAACAAGATGGTGCTACACCTCATACTGCTACGGCAACAATTGATTTATTGAAAGAAAGATTTGGTGATAACATTATTTCGAGAAATGGTCCAATTAATTGGGCTCCAAGATCATGCGACATAACACCACTGGATTATTTTCTTTGCGGTTATGTGAAGTCATTGGTTTATGCTGATAAACCAGAAACAATAGATGCTTTGGAAGCCAACATAACTCGTGTTATTGTTGAAATAAGGCCTGAATTACTCGAAAAAGCGGTCCAAAATTGGTCTGATCGAATGCGGTGCCTCAGAGCTAGTCGTGGTGGACATATGTGGACAAGTGTTAATTTAAAGGTGTTTTATTTCAATTCAAAGTTCTATCACTTTAAAAAAAACACCCGTTATATATAATTTGTTAATATTTAAATTAAATATAGTTTTTACTATAATTTCAACATCTAGTTTCCGTTTTACCAATTATGAATTTGATTTAGTTTATACACCTCAGTTTTTATGAAATCTAAAGTCTAATATGTGAATTTTTTAGGGTTAAGGTTTACTCTAGGTTCTATAGGATAGGAATTTGATTTGGTTTTTATAACTCACATTTTGATTTATATGAAATTTATACATACATAAGTTTTAAAAAAATTTCAAATTCCAGATAGGGTATAAGGGTACATAAGGGTACAAGGGTATAAGGGTACATAAGTAGTCTGTTCAACATTACTGTACCAAGTATTGAATTCCAATATTGTTGACGAACCAAACATTTCTTTAATTTTTCGAAAATAGAAATAGATGGAGCACATTCAACCTGTTTTACATTATTTTATTTGTGTATACAAATTTTGTAGTTAATATATATTCATATATATATATACAAATTCATTAAAATATCTAGATAAACGAAATTTTTAAAATTAAAATTTGAAATTTAGAAATTGCTAAAAATTAAATTTAAAAAATATTTCAAATATTTGCCCTGTAATGCGCATATAAATATTTTCTTTGAAAAACAATAATATACACAAATATATATATATATATATATATATATATATATATATATATCTACATGTGTGTACTGTAAACAAAATGTTTCGTAAAAAAGTGCATTGTCATACGTCATATAGCTATTAAGTAGGGATATAATTATATATTAAAAATGTATTTTATGGAAGGATCAGCTTTTAATTCTTAACGGTACCTCATATTGTTTTTTTTTTTTTATATATTATAATAATAATTTTAATATTGATTTTTTAATTACTAAACTTAATGAACATATAATAGTATAATAAATAACAATGCACTTTTTTACTTAATCTACACACACATATATATATATATATATGTATATATTGATGTATATTAGATCGGAAGCTATATTTTTATATTATTATTTTTTATTTTTAGAAATTAATAATATATTTATGAAAAAATAAATTTTTTATTTCATTTTTTTTTTACAGTTTAACTTTAATTTTTCGTTTTTCAATCCATTTTTATAGCAAAATATATTCGAAATTTTTTTTTTTTAAGTTTCTTAAATTGTGTTTTTTTTTCGTATAAAAATTTTTATATTAAATTATTTAATATTTTTCATTAAATAATTATTATTTTATATAAAAAAAAAAAAAAGAAAAATATGCCTATATAAATTTAAAAAATTTAAAAAGCTTTTAAATTGTTTCATTTAAAATATTGTTTGTGTTTTTTGTTTTTATAGTTATTAATTCTGAAAATAATAAATTAATATTTTTAAGGTGGAATATAACATTTTTAAGATTTTTTTTTTTTTGTTTTGGTCAATGAGTTAATATATGATTAAGTTTATTTATTGTATAGTTGTAACAATCATTATATTATATTTTAGATATAAAAGTTTTTAAAAAAGTTATTAATCAATAGAAAATTAATTTTTTTAAATTAATTAAAATGTGAAAACTGTACTTATGTATTGTAAGCAATTTTAAAATTTTCTTTTTTTTTTGTTTTCTGCTTCTTTTGTTTTGTTATGTTCATCTAGGTACGTACTTAAACAGATTATGAACCTAGATTTATATTAGTAACCAATTTATTTAAATTTATTTTGGTTAATAACAGAATGATTATAGCATATCAATAATAAGTATAAGAATTTAAATAGTATATATGGTAAATATCTGAACGTAACACCTGGGTTTTTCTAATTGGAAAATATTAATTTTTTGAAAAAGTAATAAATCTAATTGCAGTTACCCGTGTATATACACTATTCGGAATTTAATATGTGATAGGTAATGCCACCTATTCTAGATAAGTTCACGCAATTTATTTTTCATAACGGTTTCGTGTAGATCAGTTCATAACTATTCTGTTAGTTTCTATAATAGTTCATAACTATTCTGTGTATAGATCCGTTCACGCAATCTATTTTTCATAACGGTTTTTAGTATTTGATATTTCATTCAAAAATATAGGTAAAGTCAATAATTCAATTGTTCTGTGAAAACTGACAAATTCATTTTTTTTTTTTTGCAAAAATTAGTTTTGGAATGGTATAAAAATATGTTTAATAGCCCAAAGCTTATATATATGAAAAATCTATTAGTTCCATTTTGACTATATAGTTTAGAAGTTATTAAATGTTAAAAATTAATTTAGTGCATTTCTATAGAATTTCATTGTTAATGGAAACTAACTAAGACGATATTAAACTTATTTTTCCAAAAAAAAGACTTAGTCAGTTAAAACAGAATAACGACAATATTTTCATATCGAAATTAATTTTAGAAAACTAAAACGAGCCCATCAATTGCTGCTTGTATATTATTGCATTCTGCCCTATGCCTAACGGCTGGGGTTACAATGATGACAATGATGACATTATTGTATTAATTGCACTCCGGCTACGGTTTTGTAATTGGTAAAATGTTGCTATTAGTGTTCCGTGTCATAAGATGTGTATTACATTCAAATATTGACAATAAAGAGAAAGTAAAAATTTTTCAGTATATTTGAAGAAGAAGAAATAGAAAAATGAAGAGTGAAAGAATTTTCCTTATATTATGTTATTATTTATTTATTTATTTATGTATATAAATAATTTACTATATTATTATAAATGATTTTAATTTTTGGTTTTTTTTTTTATAAACTATTTGGTATTTTTGTTTTTGTTTTTTTTTTTTCAATTAAAATGTTTTATTTTTTTATTTTATAATTTTATTGTATAAAAAATCTCATAAGATTTATTAAATTAATAGCTAAAGGGTAATTTTATATTTTTTATGTCTGGATGTTTTTTCATATAGAATTTACGATTATTTCTCTATAATATTAGTTATCATATACATATATATGTATATTTTTTTAAACTATGTATGTACATATATTATCATATTTAATTGTGTATATGAAAACTCATTTAATGACAGATTTTACCTATATAAAATCCATACAATATAATTATATGTATAGTGTGGTATATATAGTTAATATAAATGTAATTCAATCAATACCTGTTATTTTTCATTCTTAATTTATATTAATATCCTTGAATTTAATTTTTTTTTTTTTTTTTTTAATATCCTTATTGTATAAATGTATGTATGTGTATATAATCATTTTTTTTTTTTTACTTTTCAAGTTACTTGATTTAAATTTATATTGTATGTATGTAAATTAGTATGTAAGTGTATGAAAAATTGAATTATCATATTATTATAGGAGGGGTTCATTTCATATTCATAAAATATCTTAAAACTATGTTAATTTTTCATTTATATATGTATATTATATATATTATATTCATTTAAATTAATTGACATTTTTATCATTTTTTTTTTTTTTTTTTTTTTTTTTTTTTGTTTACTCTCAAGTAAATTCATACATAAAGACTTACATTTATATAAATATATAATAACCTGGGGTTATATTTTTAAACATAATGCATCACTTCTTTATTTTTGTTTTTTATTATTATTATGTATTTTAATTCTTTTTAAAAAAAATTCAATAAATTTAAATTTATTGAATTGAAAACTGAAGTAAAGCATAGAAGTAAAAATTAAAAAAGTCCTTTTTATAAACTGTTTTTAAGTAATGGATTTTTGTTATTTATCGGGAAATGTGTAGTTTATTCTATTATGAATTTTTTTATCGAAAATCGATACAATACCGAAATTTGGTAGTTTCATAAATATATATATATACATATATTAATTTTCAAATTTTTAAAAACCCCATTATTAACTCAAAAATAGATATTATAAAAAAATAGGTCTGTTTTTAATTTTTAATTCTATTCTTCATAAAAAAAATATTTTTATATATATATTATATATATATACATATATATACAATATAAAAGTGCATTATAATTAACATTTTTTCTTTTTTTTCATTTGCAATTAAAAATATCTACATATGAATTTAAAAGAAATTAAAAAAAAAAAAAAATACATAAAATTTACAAAATTATATTTAAATAATTTAAATAATATAAAATAAATTAATAATGATTGATTTTGAATGTATGTAAAATGTTATAAGTGTGTATAATAATTAATGTTAACATTTTTGTTTATATTATAATTTGTTTTACTTGTTTTTAAATATTGAAATATTGTTGTTATAGATTTATTTTTTCTTGTGATTTTTTTTTTAAAAAAAATTTAATATATTATTATTTTATTGTTTGGTATTTTAGTTTTTCATATATTTTTTCATTTTAGAAAATTTGAAATTTAATTTTAAAAGTACTATTTTCATTGTTTTATTTTTTTGTTTTGTTTTTATTTTGATTTAAAATATATTTTTGTGTCTCTTGATTTATGAGGGACGGAAATTTTATTATTTTAATGAAATATTTTAATGTTATCATGTTTGTTTGTTTTGTTTTTGTTTTTTTTTTGTTCAATTAAAATTCTTATTTATTTTTTAAAGAAATTCAATTCAAATGTATTTGTAGTAATTAAAATAATTTAAATTTTTAAAAATTTTGTGTCTTTCAATTGCTATAACATTTTAATAAATAAAAGTATAAATCAAAAATTTATATCCTTTTTTAAAATATTGTATTTATTTTGAATGAAAAAAAAAATATGTAAATTTGAATATATTTAAAATTAATTTAAATTTACAAATTATATAATTGAAATTTTAGTTTTTTTTTTTTTGAAATTTTAAAATTTTTTAATTAAAATTGAAATTGTTTAAATTCCAAAGAATTTGTAAAATTTGATTTTTATTTACATAATTATTTTTTTTTTATGCTTATTTAAAATTCCTATTAAATTAATTATGTGTATAGAATGTTAAAAACAAAAAAAAAATTGGAATTTCTATAATTTTTAAAATATTTTTTGAATTTAATTATTGGAACAACAATTTTGTATACTTACAACTTTTAAGAGTATATTTTGTACATATTTGAATTTGATTGACAGTTAATAAAAGATTGAAAACTGAAGATTTAAAATTTAAGATTAAAGACTTAAAATTTAAGTGAATAATTGATTTAAATATTTGAATATTAAAAATAAAAATAAAAACTGATTTATTAAATTTAAATCTTGTATATCAAATATTTAAATAGAAAAGGCTTGAATGAATCTCACATTGTACCATCTACATTATACTATACCTAACTAATAATATATAATATACTAAATAATAATATACTAAAAATATTGTTTTTTGCATTTAACTTGAAAAATTTTTGAGCTTTTATAAGAGCGAGATATTTGAAAAAAAAAAATAAATTACAGACTTTGTTTTTACAAAGAAGCGATTAGAATAAATGAAATTAATTACCTTCAAACTGTATTGTAACAATATTTCTCAACAAATCTAAAATCTTTAACCGTTCAAAAAATTTAGGTTTTTTTTGGAATTAAATATTATCTTAATGGACTAAGGAGTTAAACAAAAATGAACGGTTAATCATATTTCACTAGTTTTATTTGTAGCAAAGAACATATAATAGAAAGAAGTCTCATCACATACAAATTTTTAAAATATTATTTTTATAGGGTGGGTCGCTATATTACAACCCGCTCAAACAATAATTTTGGTCTTATACGAAATCTTATACGAATTATCTACATACGAATATGATATATGAATATACATATGTGTACATATATAAATATGATGATTAATAAAAATACAAACAGACAAAATTGACAAAATCAAAAAATATATTCTTTAATAAAAATGTAGAAATATACCTACTTCAACAAATGGGTTAGATTTTTTTTATTACCTCTTGAATTTCTCTAATTTTTATAGTTTTACACTAATTTTATTGTAACCTTTTTCATTTCTTCATATTAGAATTAACTTTGAATTTATAAAATAAAATAAAAAATAAAAAAGTATGTAAATATAAGTAAATATAAAAATGTATATACTCTAGCAAGATGTACGAGCAATGATGCTCTTTTGAGAAAGATAAAAAATAAATAAAATAAATTAATAAATAAATAAAGAAATAATGAACATGATAGAATTCATTGGAGATCGATCGTATGTGTTTAATTGCTTTAATTTTTCTTATTTGGAACTTTGCTTGATTTGAAAAAAAAAATAAAAATATTGAAATATATCTACATAGAGGCCGGTGAGACTGAATACAGCGATGTCGAAAGTGGAGCTTTGAGAAATTGTATGGAGCTTTGGATTCTACTGGAGCCCAGTGGAGCTGAAAATTTAAAATACATAAATACTACATCCCTTTTCAATATTTCCTTTTTTTATAATATTTTATTTTGGGAACCACAAAATTTGAAGAACCCAAAATTATTTAAAAACTTGTACAAATAATTTATTATAATGTTCGAACAACTCACCAAAAATTGCACATTGATAGAATAGGAGCCTATATGAAACAGAATTTTTATTTGAATAACTCTAACAAAGTTAATGTGATGTCTTTATGTCGGCTGAATGCTATTTTGCTCCAAACGTCCAAAAAATGTTTTCGAGAAAAATGAAAAACAAAGTTTAACTTCAAACAAAACAAAAGTACTCGACAGGAATTTTTTATACTTTGCATGATGTATTTTTAAATTATTTTTGCATTCACTAGACATTGCTACATAAAAAGTTTATGAAATATAGTAGTTTTTATCACAATAGTCACAATTGCCAGTTTGCTTCATTTCATACAACTTATTACCAACTATAGTAACTGTGTTGCGCGTAGTGCAAAAATAGTTAGGGTGGCGCATTTTGAATGAAATGGAACAAAGTGTGTAATGTATCTTAGAAAAAAATTTTATTTATACCAATAATTATTGTCTAATTTTAATAATTTGATAAACCTCTGAAACGATGAAATGATAAATTAAAACTAATTTTATAACTCAAATCTAGTTCCTAAAGTCATAAACAAAAAAATTAAATGGTTTTTTCATTGCTCAATGAAAACAATCAACATCACTTTGTTTAAATTCATTATGTTTTTCCAGTAATTTACTTAAAAGTGAATTTACTATTAATTAAAATTTAAGTTTTTAGTGATGAATTAAAGTACCACAAAGTTACATTTAAATACTTAAAAATTTAAAATGACTATAGGATTGCGTTAAAGTATAACATCGAAAAATATTGGCAAAAAATGAATCCAACTTTTCAAATCTTGTAATTAATACTTTTATTAAATGAAGAGGAGTGTCTGCATATCTAAATTTTTCAAATAATTCACACCAGACCAGTCTACTTCTTGGATCATTGAATCTGAAAATCCTAGCTCTGAATATTTTTGAATTATTTGAGTTAGACATCGGTCACTGAAATGAATGCTTAAAATTTTTGTTTTGGATTTAAAAACATAAAATTTTCATATTAAAATTGCTTTGTTGACAGAAAATTGGCGTTTGGAGCAGAATAACACAATAATATTGGGAAAACGTGGCCTATCGAGCAAAATTACAACTCTGTATATTTTAAACTACAACGGAAATAAATATTTTGAATACACACCATTCGAAAGAGCTTGATGATAGTGCTCTTAAGTATCATATTTTTACAAATTTAAGTTTTACTTGAAATTTTAATGAATTAAACTACATAATGTTTATGAATGTATTATATTTTTTTATAAAGTTGAAAAAAAGACTGTTAATTTCGTGAATTATATTATATTTTTTTTATTATTACAATGATTTTAGTTATTTTGTAACTAATGTCAGTATTTTATGATTTTGGAGCCCATTGAAGCCAATTGGAGCTGATTTTAGATATTTTTGGAGTTTAACATTTTTTTCACACGACAGCGCTGACTGAATACTGTTGTATTTATTTTTTGTTTTTGTTTTTTCTTTTCAACTAAATCATAATTACTCTTTCTTGCTCTCAATTAAATTTTTATTTTCGTTTAATTTTCTTACTCCCCCGTATCTTTCTAATTTGGAAATATAGTAAAATATATGTTCTTTGGATATAGTTTGGAATTGTTAGTGTGTATATAGGCCGCTAACCTCGGTCAAGCGCTACCTCTGTTTATTTTTCGACTATTTTTTCACAAAAAAAAACTAACCTAAGTATAATCGTTTTTCAAATGAAATAAAAAAAAATAATGATAGTGCAGAAAGCGAAAGCTCAGAAGCTCAACGTTCGACAAAAAATAAAATCTTAAATTTATTTTCATAATTTTTTCTTTAATTAAACAATATAAACAAAAGTAAATAATAAATTAAATAATTTAATTACTTAATTCTCAAGAATCTCCTCCCTCATCCCATATTGTTAAAGTCTCTCAAATCATTTAAATTTAAATTGTAGAAAATAATATTTTTTTTAATTCAGCTCATTAAATTTTATTATTTATTCATGTTAGTTCAATATACATACTTAAAACTGTTAAACATTTCAATAATAATTTATTTTATTATTATTCAGAGTTAAATTTAAAATAATCTACTATTTAAGATATATAAATTAATTTCTAAATAAATTAAAAAAAAAAAAAAAAAAATTTAATTACGAAAAGATTGCATGAATTTTTAAATTATATCATTTAATCCAGTAAATTACAATTGAAAATAATATTATATATATAAATAATTTATATCAAACTATATACGTATATATATATTTAAATTTATAATAAATTTAACAAAAAAAAAAAAAAAAAAAAAAAAATCCAGTGTTTCTTCTCAATGAAATTTTAATTGAACACGAACCGCTTAAGGTAAAATAAAAAAAAAATGTATTTTTTCTTTTCCTTTTTTTATAACTCCTGGCAATCTATATTTATTACAAAATTGAGTATATTAAATATTTATTTATAAATATTCATATAATTATATATTAGTTATACATTTATATATATTGTTTATTTGTGTAAATCATGTATATTAACTAATCGTTTTATTTTAAGAAAATTGTAAGTGAAAGGATCTCGAGAATAGAAAATCTATTAAAAATTAATTCACAAAAAGTGTATTATATATTATTATATTATTCTTGTTGTTTTCACTCTCTACTTCTATCCCCATCTATCTCATTCTATATATTTTCATTATATGTTCTTCACTTTATTTTCTATCACTTATTTAGTATAAATATAATAAAAAAAAAAACAAAAACATTTTTCACGCGTTCTTAAAATAAATTTTATATTAAAATATATATACATATATATAAATATGTATATATGTATATCTCTTTTAAATTTATATGAAAATTTTATTTTATTCGGAAAATGTAGGTATGTATATAATAATGTTACTTTTCTTACTATATCTATACGTATATAGATAGTAATAATGTGAAATATTTTTCATAAAAATATTTTATGTTATTTTGTTTTTGTTGTTGTTTTGAAATTTCAACAGGTCCTTATAGAATTTTTCTTACAATATTATCCTTTTGTATATAACTAACTATACACTAAATAAATAGAAAATATTATTTATCAAGAAATATGTAAATAAGTATAGTGTTGTTCTTACACGCATTTTCATTCAAGATATATTACATATACATATATACATATATACATATATATTTATATATAATGTTTATATACTTGTATTTTCAACGACAAGGTGTATAATTTTTTATTGTAGAGATTATAGGTAAGACTTTAAGTCTTATTTTAAATTATTCAGATTTTAAGAATGTATTTTTTGAGTGTATTTTTAAATCTTTCGATTTAATATACGCTCTACATAGTGTTTT
Organism: Argyra leucocephala; assembly: GCA_963942445.1. Lineage (NCBI taxonomy): Eukaryota > Metazoa > Arthropoda > Insecta > Diptera > Dolichopodidae > Argyra > Argyra leucocephala. The sequence goes on along the minus strand of OZ012680.1, from coordinate 115,083,184 downwards.
ACAGTCAATTACAGAATAATTCTTATGGGCTTATTCAAAGTGTATATTTTTAATCAAACATGATGTTGTGTGTGAAGCTCATTGGTCATATATTATATACACTCATCACAAGCTAATGTTGATTTATGGTTAATAATGATATTTGTACTTTAAAAGAGACATATGATATCTATATATTTACGATATATATTGTTAATGACTTAATGAGTGAGTTCCGGTGACATCGGAAATGGATTTAAAAATTGTAAACCACAATGTACATACAAATACAATATGTCAAATTTTCTGAACTGACAATATTGTATTGGTGACACAATGTACTTTGCTTAAAATTCCGATCATTCTAAAAACATTGTCTCTGAAATAAACGTCTGAATCTAATGTCAAAATATTATACTCTTGTAGATAAATTTTTAAAATATTTAAATTGAATATATTTGTGAAGTTACATATACATATAATGAAGATTTAATATGGACAATTTCGTAAAAAAACATTTTTTTTTTGTTTTTTTGAAGAAAATTAAAATTAAAGTAAATTAAAATAAAAAAAAAACATTTTTAAATTTATTTTTGAAACACGAAGTAAAATTTATACTTATTTTTCTTTAATTTTTTAAAACATAACTCTACCAAACAATACTGTGTATTAAAAATCAGGGTCAACAAATGAGTCGCGGATACACTGTAAAATTAATTACCTATCATGAGACAATGTAAACAATTTTGTTTTTGACATTTAAGATTATACGTCAATATGTTGGCGACGTTGTCGATACATTTACGATGTCACGGTACATATACACACGTTTTTGGTTTTATTATGATAGCTTTTTAGAGCTGTAAGTGCTGGATACTATAACATTTCTATTTTTTCTGATAGTCTGATAGAATTAATAAACAGTCGAGAATAAAATCACAAATTGTATATTGAATATTATATTGACAGTAGTTGACAGTTATGCTGTACATCATGTGTACAGATATAAACAACAACATTTTCGGAAAAATTCAAAAGTCAGTTGTTATGTGTTTAGTATTATGTTATGAGTACTAAATATAATCATTTCTTCTGACTGATTCTGATATATTTAAACTGAACATTGATGGTCAAAAAATGTAGCCAGACATACTGCCAAATAGAAAAAATTAAACAGTGGGGGCTTATTAATTATAAAAGATATAAAATTTCTTTCAACTGAGAACATATTCTGACAAAGTATTTCTTCAAGAAATCCCACCTTATCTATATTTCATTTCTATTTAATACGATGCTTTTGGAAGAATAACTCTACACTGGCTGTTCGAAAATGATGGAGTGTTCTTTGAAAATCATTCTATTGGATTATTGAATTATGAATTAAAATATTTTGAATTATTAAACTCTATACGAGCATTACAGGCATTTTGAATAAATAAATAAATAAAGAAAAAAATAAGACAAAGTGTATTTCAAATAACAATAGGGAATAATAAAGTATGTTATAATTATAATAATGTAATGATAATGATTATGATTTATGATAAAAATTGTATGGAAACAATATCGTTGTTGTAATTGTGTTAGCAGGTGTGAAAAAAATTAAAGACTTATAATGTAATAATTAAAAAAAAAAAAAAAGAAAAAAAAAACAGGAAAAAATTAAACTATTTAACTTGGCAATTATAAATTTATTTACAAATGCTTAAAAATGTTTTTTTTTTTTGTTATATTAATTTTTTATTAATTTTATATAATTTTCCTTTTCGTCTTCTTAATAAAAACTCGTTATCTTATTTAAATTAAATTGAATTTTATACAAAAAACAATAAGATCAGGCAGCTTAAACCTAAGCTGTGATAAAAAAACACTAAATTTAATTATCTATTACGTATTTGATATACATGAATTATAAAACAAAATGTATTATTGAACAAAAAAAAAAAAACAATAATAACAAAGTCTATGTAAGACTATTTTCACTAATATAATAACAAAGTGTATTTCAAATGGATATGATGATCAAAAATTAAATTTTAAGCTGGCTGAAGGACACCTATCTAAATACAGGGATATATGTGTCTCAAATATAAAAATATTTGTATTTTCAGACATAATAAGCCACCAATTCGAAATAGAATCGGTCAACTCAAACATTTCGCTCAGCGAGATAATTCAATATTTTTCTGTGTTGTATTCCATAGTGAGTATTCAGAAAAATATGATGAATTGTACAGCCTTGAAGACTATACTTCAAAGGAATTGTGATACAGATACTAGCCACGTGAAATCTACTCCAATCAGAGCTTCCAATCACAGATGGTTTTATATCACCACTTATTTGACTAATACTGGAATAGAAATGTGCTTTAAACTTACTGTCGTTAAAAATCTACTACCGTTAAAAAAGATAAAAAATCAGGACAATGAAATAGATCATAAAGAAATACTATGTTATAGGCAAGCATGCTCGCATGCTCGCAGACTTGAACACTTACTGACACGATGAAAAAACCAAATTTTAAAAACTTTTAGTTTACTGTGATTGTAAAGTAAACTGATAGTTTCAGTACCAATACTTTTACTGAAAGAAGAAAAAATGGGTCTTAATGTTCTTCACACTAATTAAAAAAACATGTTTTATTTATTTTGAGCTTCGTCGTACGACTTTTTACTTTTTTCTATCCGTATTACATTTACATTTTCATTATATTTTCATTATACATTTATTTTACATTTATTTACCTATCATTTATAGACGGGGAGAGCATGTGTGCTTAAATTTAAATAGTAATCATAGCGTGATTCTACCTTATTAGTAACCATATTGGGAAAAAATTTCAGCCCCTCATCTAATGAACATCAATAGGAAGAGAATAAAATAATATATTTAGGGCGTTTCCGAACCTTTCGAACTTGCACTTGATACTCGCACTAAACCTGTCAAATCGCACTAAATTTTTTTTTATTTTCAGTTTCAATAAATTTAATTTTGCGATATTTAGTGTATTTGAGACTACACTAAAATTTTGACAACAAATCAAGTGTGATTTGACAGGTTTAGTGCAAGCATCAAGTGCAAGTGCAAGAGGCTCGGAAACGCCCTTAGTATAATAAATTTTTTATCTCCTCACCCGCTTTATATTTATAAAATAATAAAAAAAACATTTAAGAGCCCGTTTTATAGACTGGCTTGATAATCTTGCAAATATAAAAAATATCAAAAGACATCCATTCATCGTTTTGTAAAATACCCAAAATGGTATGGAGTGCATTATTCAAAATTATATTGAATCCAATTTTGAATTGCAAACATTTAGGAAACACCTAGTAAACACTTAATGCCACACTATAATTTCTGTCTGATAAAATAATTTTAAAAGCAGTAACAAAAACAAAAAAAAATTAAAACAAAAAAGAAAATATTAGAAAAGTACTCTCATCCCTAATGAAAATTTTAAAATTCGTTTTTTTTTTTTGTTTTTTTTTATCTGTTGTATGTTGTATTAACCCTTAATTTTCCATATATTTTATATATATATGTATACAACATTTTGTCTTAAACATTACAAAACTTTAAAAGCCAACATTTTATGAATAATTTAAAGCAAGCTTCTTTTATTATCTTTTCCTCTCTAATGCTTGAAATTTCTTAAATTTTTTGAATACTTAAAGGATTCTTGTACAACAGAACAATGTTACACGTTACTTTGGTACATATAGCTATGTACGTATATATAAAAAATATAACATTTTGGACAATTTTATTTTTGAAAAACAAAAAAAATACAGCAACAGCATAAAATAAAAGGCGTTAAATAAAAATGAAACAGAAAATATGTATATATATATATATATCGAAAATAATATTCTCGTACTTTTCATTCTTATGCTTTAATACGCCTGTTAAAGGATTTTGATGAGAAATAAAAATGAAAATGTGTTGTTTCAATTTTTTTTTTTTTTTGCTTATTTTTATTTTTTTGCAAAACATTAAAATTGTCAGTAAACGATGAACATAAAAACAAAAATGTACTTTTATATATTACAATATATATATAATATCTATCTATATATACATTTTTGTATATTCTAAGATTTTAAAAATGACAATAAGAATTCATTGTAAATATTTAGGGAATACGAACGAATAAATAAGGAAAAAAAGAGTTAAAGTGAAATGTAAATATGAATTTAAGAAAGCAAAAAAAAAAAAAATCCATTAGGACTTTTTTTTTTAAATCATCTTTATATACATACAAAATGTGGAAATACATATATATATATATATATATTATGATATTTTGAAATATAGCATAACCATTAAGGATTAAATATTATTTTCAATATTTTTAAAATAATCCATTGAAAATTTTAAATCCTTATAGAATACAGTAGAGACTGAAATGATGGAAATTTAATGATTTGTTTTCAATAAAACTTATTTAATTTATTCGCGAACTATTTAAAATAAAATTATTTTGAATATTTAAAAATTTAAATATATAAAAATTGTAAAATTATGAATTTAATAAAATTGAAAGAGTTTGAAGGAAATTCAAATCTCTGCAAAGATAAATATTAATATTAATTGAAAAAAAATGTGGGTCTTATTCCGTATATAAAATTTGGCTCTATTACTGTCTCTATGTTACTCGGTTTATTGTATAAATAGAATATGAATCTACAGAAGATATGTATATCAATAGTTATGTATATTAATGCAGCTGAGAGTGATATTTTTGTTATACGTATATTAAGTTAACACAGATTCTCTCAAACGCCCCTGGTATACGCGCCGCCACTGGTATCATTCATGTTAGTTATTTGTAATTTGTTTTTATATATATAATCAGTTATTTTTCATTAACAGAAATCATAAATATAGGAAAAAATATAAAATTTTAAAAATTTATTGTTAGCTAATTAAATTTAAGAAAGAATTTATTTATTTATTTCAACAGTTGATCCTATACAGATAAATCAGCAAGTCAGATCCTTTCCCCTTTCGAAATGTGAACCTTTTATATTAAATTATATTAATTTGGTATATATTTTTGTATATTATATATTTATATTATTTTTATTAATTATATTATATTTTAACCGATGTCACTATTACCATTACGATTACCGAGGCCACTGAAGAAGAAAGAAATAAAAATGAAATTTTCCAAAGTAGAGATAGAATGAAACAAAATAATAAATTGATTTGATTGATTGAACTTATTACAAAAAAAAATCTTTAAAAAACAGATAAAATCAAATATTAATCAAATTGCTATACAGACTAATTGGGAGCGGTCCTGTTCGCAAAATCTATATATCAAATTCCCATTTCGCCTAATTCGTATTTTTCTTCCATATCGAATAATTCACATAATTTCGTATTTCACAAATTTCATTTTAGTAAAATTACCATCTTGCAAATATTTTATTTATCAAATAGGACACTTTGCAATCAATACTTTTCCCAAGAATCCACTTAACAATTAATAACAACACTGCAAGTAATAATTGTTTTAATTCATTATTAATGATAATGCAAAAACGAGTTTAACGGTTTTGTTTTCTAATTTGTTATTTTGGATTGATTTTATAATAATTTTTATTTAAATAATTTTTAGGGTCTAAGACACTTTACTAAAAACAAATCCGGAATGAAAGAATCCCGAATAAAAATTCCGAATGATTTAAAATCTGGAAAAAAAATCCTGAAAATATCAAAATCCCGAGTGACTTAAAATCTTGAAAAAAAAAATCTTGAATCGGCCGAATTTTGACGATTTTTCAAAAATACATATATACATCTATAATATATCTATATTATTTATGTATATGAGAGAATCTAAATTAGGAGGATTATATGCCACATATATTTTTGCGAAGTGTCTTATTATGCCAAACAACCATTTGTAAAATGGTCAAATATGTCAAATGGAAAGTTGCGAAAAGTTTTTTTTGTTAAAAGATATTTGGCGAATTGGCGTTTTGCAATTTAACATTCGGCTAACTGTATACAAACCAACTAATTAATAGAAAATCTTCTCCTTTCTAAATTCAATAAAATTTTCATCTTCAAACACATCTTACATAGTCCTTCATACACATTTGTGCTCCATTTTAGTCAAAAATGAACTACATAAACCTCCCTTGTTGGTATCATATTACAGTAGATATGCATTCAAAGTTCAAAAGTACGACGACATCAACGAGTCTACTACTTTAGTTCCAAAAAAAAATTTAATCATTAAAATCTCAAGTCGATATTTGACTGATGGTGACTTGGTTTTGTACTCCTTTTATATTATTATTATTATTTTTTTATTGCCTTAATGTATTTGTACAATATGCTATTTTCATATATTTTAATTCTATATTTCAAGAGCTTATATTACTAGAATATTTACACCTTTGATTTGTAATTATTTAGACTAACCTGACTTAAATATTTAGAATAAATTTAGTTTGTTCATTTTGATTTATTCAAAGGTTTTACTTCTGATTGCAAAATTGCATATATATGATATTCATACAAACTTATATATTCGATAATGCTTGTTATCCGCATGAAGTCTGTATAAGTAAATCTTTAGGTTAGATTATTTTTTGAATTGGGTTCCATAAGCAAGCATTAAACAAAAAACGTGGCCGTAGCTGAGGAGGATAATTACAGATAGAAGACAATGGAAACACTGTTTCCGTCCTATGTTTCACTGATAGAATAACAGTACAGTGATTATGATGATGAATTTACGTTAGATTAATGTGACATTGAGCTACATAGGCCGTACTGAGTAATTGTATTTTTATGGCAGATTTCAATTTTTAGGGATAATTTATGATTCAAATCATAGTTTTTGTAAAGATTTCATGTAACGTCCATTTAAGCCTTATTCCATGGATTAGCAGCAATTCTTCTTTGCTGGTTATTTTTTAATATTTAAGCCTAAGACAATATAAAAAATGTTATCAACGTTCAAGTATAATGAAAAACAAATGGTGAATAATTATTAAATATAATTAAATTGTAATTGTTGACTTTTTGGACGATTTTATTTTTTTTTTTTAGTTTATAAGTATAGTCAAACAACGGTTTTTTAATTTCAACACAACAATAAAACAAGAAATGTGTAACAATGTAAATATTAAATCAGAATAAAACAAAAAATCGTAACTGATAAACTAAACTAAACTCTAACTTAAATATAAGAATACTCTGTCATTATTATCTAATTCAAATCTATTTCTAAGCCCATAGCCCTGCAAGCTAGTGTTTGTAAATTGATGTTGTATTTAATTTAAATAACATTCAATGAAAAAAATAATAATAACAATAAATCTATCTAAATCGTCAATTGGACAGAAAATTGCAATACTCAGCATATAATATGAGTCTAATATAACTCTACCTAAGTTACTCACAATGTGATAAATGGGATAAATAACAAAATTTTAAAAACGAACTGAATGAAAAAAAATCAGTACACCTATATAAACTTTACTTAGAAAAACATAAACAAAAGATTAACAATTTTTATTAATGGCTTTGTTAGCTTGGACCCGATGTTAACCGGGACAACACAAAATGAATAAAATTTACTCAAATAAGTTTTTATTTATGAATCGAATTAAAAAAAAGGTGTCTCCAAAATATTCTGATACATATTTGAACACATGTTGGGTCCAATTCAAAATTAGTAGTACCTAGCTTAAAATTTACTTCAATATATTTGTATTAAAATGTGTTTCAAAAACATGAGGATGTAAGGATTTTATTATAAGTATGATATTTTTGCATAATGTATTATTGGAGAGCTCTTAGTTTTAGTTATAGTTGGTAAAAATCCTTCCTTATTTCAACTTTGGCACTTAATTTTCAGAGAAATTCTATTTTCTCCAAGTTGTGGACTTGTAGTAAGTTCCGCGCTAGTAGATAAGAATTATTTTCACTAAAAATTCTTGCAGGCTTGTTTACTTAAATTTTTGTTTACTAAAAATTCTGTTCTGACTAACTAGTTTTAGGCTTCATAATTTTAATGCTGTGTACCAAAGTAGACTGATAATTAGTACTGATAATTTTTGAACGATCAGAATTTTGGAAAGAAGTAAAATACATTGTTTGTTTAGTTTTGAGAGAGTATATAAGTACTGATTTTTAGATCTGTAATACTGTTGGTATTTTGATCGGTGCTAAAAATTGTATTGAAGCTATCTGACCCTGTCGTTTGATAGCATTTTAGACATTTTATAACTTTGTATAAGCTATTGGTTATATCTAAAATGAATGTATGATAAATATAATGCATGTTATCTACAACTCATGTCTTAAGCAACTAAAATACAAATTTTTATGGCAATAAATATTTAGGTGTTTATTCGGTGCCAACGAACTTCTTATTTTTATATAGATAAACATAGACAACAAAGTCATATAAGTACCGTTGACATGAAATCGAAGTGAAAAATTCAAGTATGAAATTAATTTGAAATATCAAAAAATGTATCAGTTGAGTTTTTGGTTTCAAATATTTCATATTAAAATTAATCAAAGTGTTCAAAACAATGTCCTGAATGATGGATAAATGAATTTAAATAGTTGACTAAATCTACACACCGTCACAATCTGAATATTGAGCATGTAGCTACAGAAATAAGACCCTTTGTAAATGAAAAACATAAAGCAAAATTATTTCATCATGTCAATACCAAAATTATAAAATTTTTGAAAAACAAAAACTTGGGATACAGGCTTGAGATAATTAAATACTATACGAATTGGTGTCATAAAATTGGAAGCGATATAATCTACGTTAATAATACTAACTAGTTTTGTAACCCGCCATAAATGACGGAAGCAAAATAAATTCTAGCATTTCTTCCTTCATATTAGAGTTTTCATTTCAAGTTTAAGAAAAATATGTATTTGCTTACTAATTTATCAATATCATACCTTTATTAGAATTATTAGAATGCTTTTTATTACCATATAAACAGAATATTTGTAGTAAGGTGCAAAATTGTCAATTCCGTAAGGGATATTTACTCGATCAGTTCAACGACATCTTATTTGCCATCATTGGAAATTTAAACATATATTATCCTAAGACCTCAATAATTCTAAATAATCAATATTCTTAGACAGCCTATTGTATTCAATTAATTATAATATAAGTTAGTCAAAAAGATAATTTCAATTTAAATTAATATAGAAATACTAAATTCAAATAATATTTTTAATGAAAACAAAATCTAACTATATGTAATATTTTTACAATCATAGCAGCGTTCTACTGTAACATTCAAATTGTAAAATAAAATTAATTAAGACATAATAAAAGTAAAAAGTTCTATGGTGCCATTTAAATTTAACATTTGAATGACATGACAATCATTATGAAATGATGGGCAAATGACACATATGTATAACAGATGACAAATGACAAATGACAGATGACAGATGACAGATGACAGATGACAGATGACAGATGACATATGACAGATGACAGATGACAGATGACAGATGACAGATGACAGATGACAGATGACAGATGTTAGATGACAGATGATAAATGACAGATGACAAATGACAGATGACAAATGACAGATGACAGTTGACATATATAAACAATAAAAAACAGATCTATGTTTATGACAATTACATTTTCTTACAATTTGTAAGATAAATTGTTTTAATTGATTCAATAATTTTAAAATTGTAGTTAAATGTTTGTTTAAATCTTTTTCTATTCTCCAGCATTTAGTATGAAATTATTGGTTGGAGCCATACAACTAACATTTAAAAAAGAGAAAAAAAAAATATGGAGTAGTAAATTATAAAAATTTATAAAACATGTAAAATAAAATTAAATGGAAAAAACTTTAATTTTTAATGACATTTACTCGAGCGAAATTGACCAGCTTTTGTTCACTGAGACAATTTCTGTTATGCGAAATTTCATTAAAAAAAAAAAGCAAAAAATCTGTATCAATATCGCAAGGAGCTAAAATAATCGTGGATGTAAATACATTGTATAAGTTTTAACTAAACATAAACTCTATAAAACAAAATAAAATAATTAAATTAAGGCGAAATAAATATAAATAAAAAAATTAATAAAATAATTGTAAATAATTAAACAGAATGTAAATTCAATTAAAAAATTTAATTACACTCTGTACGAGACACAATCGGACTCACTTGAGATGAAAACAAATGAAATCTAAATGTAAAAAAAAAATAAACAATGGTTGTAATGAATCCATTATATCATATACCACACCTCAAATATACGTCTTTCGATATTTTCACATATCTTTCGACATTTTCACCAATCTTAATAATTAAAAAAAAAATAATCTACAATGGAAAATGTTTTTCACAAAAATATTTTCAACAAATAAATTTCAAAGAAAGCCTAAAAAAATGTTAATAATTATTATTAGTAAATTTTGTTAAAAATAATTTAAATATATACATTTCTGAATATATATATATATATATATATACATATCTATATGTATAATCTGTTTCATAATTTTCTTTTTAATAAGATAAGATAAGATATAAGATATTCTAACTTTTTATATTTAATTTCTTTGGAATAAATTTTCTATCTTTTTGAATTTATTTTTATTCAGAAGGCCTTTTATTACCACAAAACTTTAATTTTAATAAAATATTCAATAAAAAGGTTTGAAACATAAAGAATTGAAAAAGATTTATCTAATTTGATGGTTAACCTTTAATTTAACAAAAAAAAAAATTTTTTTTTCATCTTATGAATAAATTTTTGAATAATTAAAGATCAAATGAAATTGAACCTTTTCCAGTCGCAAATTTTATAATTTTATATTCTTTTAATTTAACATTTAGAAAAAAATCGTTCCTTTATTTCTTTATTATATAATATACCCTATACTTATTTAATATATAGTATTTATAAAATTAAAAAGGATTAAAAATTTTTTTTTTATTTGTATCGAATTACAGATACCGAATAGAAGTTGAGTTACACAAATACAAATAGAAAAAAAAAAAATATTTCACTCCAATATTTAGTTTGTTAATAACAGAGTGAGAGTTTAGTCCTTACAATTTTACACCAGTTATAAATTTTTAGTCTATCTATACTTTTAGAGGTTGTTTTAAACCTGTAATAGTAAGGCTTGTTAAACCGCATGTTATTTTGCTTCCAATAGTAATTATGTATGGTATTATTAAAAATATTTAAAACTAACCGTTAATTTTATTTCAGCAGTAATAATTCATTAATTATTTAAATAAAACGAACTAATAAATAGAATGTAAAATTTAATTTAATTAAAGAATAAGCTGTAAACATTAACCTTTGACTCAAAAATGATATTTCAACATAACAGTAACTGAACTGTAACAGTAACATTTGAACAGTAATAGAGTATTTGATTTGATTTGATTTATTAAATTGTTACATTAATGTCAATACTTGATTTTAATGACCCTGGGCCAAGTGGGCTAGCTCGGTTAAGTAATGGGATGAATAAACATAAATTAACAATTAACATAAGTAAAACAAAATTTATGTTATTAAAAAATAAAATAGAAAATAGAATCCATGTCAAGTAAGAAAATTGCAATATTGAAATGATATCTAGATGTCATAATCGACAGTTACTTAAGCTAGGGTCCACAAACTGCGGAACAAATAAGAAAAGGAGGAAGAATTGCTGGAATTTTCAGACTAATAAATCAAAGAGTACATCAAAGCGATCGATATATTTCAGTATGTTCCATAGCACAATTACATACGCTATTCAGATATGGGGAAACGTCTATCTCAGAGACATAAATTATATACAAAAACTACAAAACAAAGTAATAATATGATCTAATTTTAGCTTTAATTAATTTACATTATTTATAGTTTGTTCTGATTTTTATTTATTAGCGCTTAATATAGCTCATGACTTATTATTTCTTGTTATATTTATAGTTTACTTACTGTTAACTACTGGAAGCGGTTAAGCAGTTTTTACACCATATCGAGACTATCATGATAGTTGTTTGATAATGGATGGGGGAAATTATTATATAAAACCAATAGAGGCCTCTACTTATAAATTCTTATATAAAACCAATAGAGGCCTGCACATTCCAGGAATTTGTGTTTGCATGTGAAGGCTTCGTTGCAGAATAAGCGTAATATACTAGTGACCAATGTTGTAAATAGAGTATATTTTAAAAAAATGAGTTTTTAAAAAAATTCAATATTTACGATAAAACCAAAATGATTTCGTAATTAAATAAAAAATATATAAACAAAATTTTTTTAATTGAAATTAATTTAAAACTGTTTGAAATTATAATTTTAAAATAAATTCCATTTTCACAATTCGGTTTTTCATATTTCAAAACGTAAACGGATATTTTTGCCAACCCAGAAAACAATACAAAACGAATATGATAACTTCTATAATACAAAATAGCTTTCAAGACCGAATAAAAACACACTATCATTATTATGGAACTCAACAAATACAGAAATTCCATAATTTAAAAAACACGAATGAAAATTTATAAGAAAAAAAAATAAAAAATTAGGTATGATTAGGTTAAATCAAATTAATGAGTATAAAATCCGAAACTATACAAACTTCCACTACACTTAGGCTAGACCCAGATATGCAATTTTTAGTTTTACAACTGTTTATTTCATATATTAGTTTATATGAAAACGTTCACACCTATACAGCAGGTTTTGTAAATTTTAAAACATTACAAATGTGCAGTCAAAAACTTAAAAAACTAAAAATTGCATATTTGCGCCTAGCCTTAGTCTTATAACTAAATGTATCATAAGTTATACCAAGTATATTTCAATTTCAATATTATTGTTTCAATTGTTATTCAGATCCCTCTAGATTGACCATTGATGAAAATTACAGTACACTATATTTCATGGCTCAATTTGTTGAGCCAATTTAGGAATGAAATATACGGATAGAGTACTCTCAACAGTATTTTTGGAAGTTGTTTATTCAGACCCCTACAGTCTATATATTTATACCAAGAGTAGTACTATAAAATGTACTACTCTTCCTATAAATATATAGACTGTAGAGGGCTCTTCCAATTAGCGATTTCCAAAAATACTGTTGAGATAACTATATCCATATTTCATACTCAAATTGGCTCAACAAATTGAGCAATGAAATTTAATGTACTGTAATTTTCATCAATGGTCAGTCACAAATATTGAAAGCTTATGCGATTTCATTACCGCTAATATAATCGATTTTTTAAAATAAATTATATTGGGTTATTTTTTCTTTTAAATTAGCACAGGGAGTGTACTAGTATAATGATGTTTTTATGCTAATTTATAGTTCTTTTTATCTAGTTTATGCCATTTAGACTTTTCCTACTTTAGTTTTTTATTCTCATCATGTGAATCCTGTTAACAGTGGCCAAATATGACCACTGTTTAATCTAGGGAGTCTGAAATAAATGATCGGGTTCTAATTTCGGTGTGGTAGGATAGGTATGAAAAAAAGAGAGCATATAGTATATTTAACAATAATGCCAGTAATTGACTTCCACTTTTTATTTATTTATTATTTTATTTATTTTTATTTACACATATATTCCATTTTTACAATATTTTAGTATATTATAATATAGTGAACTTAAGGTTTGCTTCTTTAACTATTTGTGCCACATTTGTAAATCCTCATTTGAACATATGCAAAAAAAAATCTGTTTTCACATTGAGCGGCCTATAAAAATGTAAATCTCACTATACAAAGTCCGAGAGTGGCTGTCAGGTATTAGTATACCTCAAAAAATGCCAAAATTTCAATCAATTGATCGCATTTCAAGAAAAATTACAATTAACAAAACTTTACATTCGAATCACATTGAATTTCGTAGTAATCCGCATATTGCAACACGAAGATAACATAATCCAAAAATTTTAAATCGTTTAGTCAAAGCAAATAATATAATTGCACGTGAAAACTCATGTAATTTACACAAAAATTGCAAAACTGTATACAAATAAACTAAAAAAAAATGCTTATTTTTATATACGTAAAATTGATTGTTGACACTGTCGATTACAATAATTGTTATTAACCATGTTTAACATACAATTAAACAGTAATATAAAATAATGTAATAATGGTAACCAATGATCTAAATAAAGTAAAAATAAAATAAATAAAAAATTATTTTAAAAATAAAATTTATATTTACCAGAAAAAAAAAACTGATTTTGTAATTAAATAAAAAAAAAAAGCAAAACAAACAAAAAAAAATTTTGCCTGAAATTTTTTGCGAATTGAAAAAAAGGATACTGATAATGATGACCTCTAAGAGATAGTTTAATCTTTATTAATTAATTATTTAAATAATTAATGAAATTAATGAAAGATATTCGCCATAGTAGATATATACAAATTATACAAAACTGTACAAATTTCCACTAAATTTAGTATTAAGAGATACTGATCCTGGTATTGAACCAACATAGAACACTGTCAGACAACATTTTTTTAATATTTATATTTATTATAATATTTTGTTATTATATTGTTATTATATTGTAATTGTATATTGCATTATTATTATTAATATTATTATTATCATTATTATTATTATTATTATTATTATTATTTTTATTATTATTATCATTTTTATTATTATTATTATTATTATTATTAGTGTTATTAATATTATTATTATTTTTATTATTATTATTATTATTATTTTTATTATTATTAATATTATTATTATTGTTGTTATTATTATTATTTTTGTTATTATTATTGTTATGTATTATTTTTATTATTACACAAATATACGGTATATGTGTAGTGTGGCCATTAGTATATTGCTCACAACAAATATGTTCATAAGGCAAAAGTATTTATATAATATGAATAGAATTATGGAATTCAGTACACAAATATAGTTATACAGTAATCTGAATTGCGTACAAGATGGTATTAATTTTTGATCACAGATCAATAACAGTAATCATATAAGTACGTAGTTAGGTAGAAGTGGCCATTCCAGTTGTTTCTTTAAAAACAAATAGCAATTAATCGTGCCTTTTTGATACTACGCCTCGAGTAACCTATTTCTTGTTGTTGGTTGTTATAGGGTGATCATTTCCCCATAGTGTAGTCATATACTGATCAACATTTATTCAAAATTAATTTTAGGGTCTAATTCCAATTATTTAAGTGTTATATAACTGATTCTTTACTAATTTTTATATTGCCTTGAAATTGATTTATTTAAATTATAATATCATAATAATTATCATATGCACCACAGCAGTCACACCCCTGCATATAATTATTGGTATATACATAAATAAATTAAAGATAATATAAAAATAGCAAAAAAAAAAAAATAACCGGATTGAATTTCATGAAACGTGTTCAATTAATTTTGATTTAATTTAACACAGAAAATCCACCAAATAACAATTGTAATACTGGAAAAATTTTTAATATTGACATAAAAAGTAAAGAAAGAAAAACAGTAAGGACCTGAGAAAACACACTTTCAACACAATCAATATTAACTATCCGAAATGTTTTCCTATATAAAAAAAAATACTAGTTATTTATGCAAAAAAAAAAAAATGTTTTTATTGTTATTTTTATATTTTATTTTAATTTTTTTTTTTTTTTTTGTTTTATAATCCAATATTTATTTACTGTATCCCCTACTATCCGTTTCATCTATCAATTTTATAAATACATTAGCATGAAGAAAAACCGGAAAATATTACAAGTCCTTTTCATTTGAAAAAAAAAACAAAAACAATATGTTTGAATATCACGTACATTGATATTTACATAAATTGAGTAAAAAATACAAAAACAAAAATAAACAAACAAAACAAAAAAAAAAAAACTAACTAAAAGGAAAACCAGGAAAATCTATTTAATATTCCATTTGGGTATTCAATTTTTTTTTTTTTTTATATATTTTTATTGTGAATTGTAAATATAAAATACCTGGGAAGTAAATAAATCGATGTTATGGGTACTATTTGTATATTTATATATGTGTATATGTGTGATAAAGTATAAATAATTGGAACGCAAAATACAACAAACATTCACATAAAAAGTAATATGAAAAAGAAAAAAAAAAAAAAATTAATATTAAATATACATGTATGTACACACATAAGTATATATACATAATAATGTATACATAATTATTTTGTTTTATTTTTGAAAATTAACTAGAACGCGTTATTATTCTTGCTAACTGTTATCATCTCGACGCAACTCATCACTTTTAATAATAAATATTTGTACATAAATATAAATACAAATAGGTATGCAATATATATATATATATATATACATTTGTAATAAAATATACTGACATATGTGTGTATAATAATATTAAATTAGGTAAATACAAAATGGACATGAAATTGTATTTTGTATTTTTTTGTTTTTCTCTTCCTTTTTCTTTTGAACATTTATATTTTCTTTCTATTTTTTATTTCCTATAAAATTACATAGAATATTTTTTCTATCTTATATTTTCATTGTATTTATTGTGTTAACGCATGTTGATGATTCTTATAACACCTAAAGGATACCTACTTTTGAATTAAATACAGAGTGGATACAAAAAAATGGTATCAAAATATTATGTTGAGAATTGAGTAGTGAAAGTAATGAAAGGATAATTTTGTTTTTTAAATTGGATGATATATACTAGCTCTATTGAGCGTAAATTGGTCTAGCTTTAAACTTATTTCAATAAAAAAAATGTGGTATAGAAATTACTTTCTATAAGAGTTAGATTTTATTATCTGATATGACTTATGAGAAAAACAAATTGAAAAAGCCATCTTTAAGTAAGGCCAGTCCTGTGACAGATTCAAAATACAAAATGAGATGTGGTCCAATTTTTTTTTGCAATAGGGTGGTATACTTTTTTACTTTTTTACTTAATAAATACGGAAGAGATTATCTGGAAAAATATTTTTTAGTTAGTCTATAATATAATTTATTTTTAAATCTCTAGGTATCCAGAATTTTTTGAGCACTACTCTGTATGTATGTAACAGTTTCAAAATGTGCACATAAGATCTTAATTTTCCTTAATTTATAGATTGCAAAAACTTTTAGCTTTACATTTTAAATCAGATGACATTTATTTTAATAAAACCGTTATGTCAAAATTTGCACCTTAAAGAGTAAATAATGGCACTGAAAAAGTGAACCTTGAATTTAATAAAATATTTAAAAGGGAAATGCTTGCATTTAAAGTGGAAATTGAAAATTATTTTTTTTTAAAGCAGAAAGAGGTATAGTCAATTTTTATCCCCCTCCATTGGATCAAAAAAATAATATCACCAACTGGAGACAGTCTGATAGTAACCGTAGTCAGTGGTTTTGCCATATTACGCTATGCCCAGGAGCTTCAAAATCTGTAGTGTCCAGAGAGTACGTAAGCATAAATCAGACAAATACAACAAAAATATAATTTAACCTGTATATAGGCTGAATTATATATTTATTACCACAAAGAGATAGATAGATCGTAACTTGAATTGTAGTTTCAATGATTTAAAATTAAATGATTTGAAAACGAAAATTTTTTTTTTTTAAATTATTGTAAAAAAAAATAGCAAGGACAATATTTAAATAAATCGCCGCATAAAATTAATTTTTTATATACATAATATTATTCTATATACATATATAGGGTAGAATTTTTATTGTAAACATTACGAGTGTACTATGTGTATATGTAAATTTTTGCAATAAATAAATAAAGTTTTTTTATTTTAATTTTTTTTTGTTGTTTTTGTTTTTGTTTTTGTTTTACACGTACTAACGCAATCATTTTAAAAAATATTTCTTTTGGAATTTAAATTAAATGCGCCATCAAACTTATTTATATGCATATTTTATGCATTATATCAGAAAATGATTTAACATTTTTTTTTTGTTTTTCAAACATTTTTTGTTCTATTTTCATTTTCTAACTGTTAGCCTCAATATTTTATAGAGAAGTGTTATGTATAGTGTAATTAATTTCTAATGCAGGGATTTGTTTTTTTTGTTTTGTTATTATTTTAACTTCATATATAGTAAAAATTATTTTTAAAATTGGACTTTTTGTTAAATTTTTGATTAGAATTTATTAAGTTGTAAGTATAATGTCCTTTAGTTATTCCTTAGATATTACAAATATTATTGTGAAGGCTATTATTGCCATATTTTGAAGTCGACATTATTGTATAGCTGTAGTATAGCTAAGTGGAAATGTCTGTTCGTATAACATTTGTTATTATTTTTTTTTTTTGCTATACTACTCTTTGGAATATCAAATCATTAAATTTTCACAAAGTACGTAATTAATTTACTGTTACAATTCTACCTTGTGTTATTCTTATCAAATCTATGGTCTAATATAAAATATTAATTTCTTCTCTCTCAGGATTGATATATATGTTTTTCATTGTCACATTGTTGTATTAAATATTTTCTGCCATTTTACGAAATAAAATATTAGAGAGATTGTCCTAATTTACACACTCAGCCATGTTCTGCAATTCGTGCGATATAAAATTAAGCTGAAATTACATTTTTGAAAACAAAACATAATACTCTGCATTTTCGACATATTCACAAGACGAGTCGATAGCCTACTTTTCTACCGGAAGGTTATAGGTTCGATTACCCATGAAAGTACATTGCTTCATAGGTTTTTTCGACCTCTATTTGTCATCTGAATCACATTAATGACAAAAAATAACAAAAATACAGCTTTCAAGATGTGGAGAAAGAACTAAGTTTATCTGTATAATTAATTTAAAACAGCAATTTTCAGCAATTAATTTTTACAGCTACGCAGCAAAATTAAGGAAAAAAAAATCTTAACATTATGAAGGACTGTGAAAGACTTTGTAGAAATCAGCATATAATA
Organism: Argyra leucocephala; assembly: GCA_963942445.1. Lineage (NCBI taxonomy): Eukaryota > Metazoa > Arthropoda > Insecta > Diptera > Dolichopodidae > Argyra > Argyra leucocephala. Next base: position 115,064,247 of record OZ012680.1, on the reverse strand, counting down.
TTATAGAAATATACGAAAGTAAAATAATGAAACCTAAGCGTTAAATCGTTTCAAAAGTTATCAGTCTGTGTTTTTCAATGTCCTTCATATAATCATTTTACTAGATCTTTGTGGCTTTTCATAAAGGGGACGAAAATTTGATACATATATACTATGGTATATATTCTTGTGTTTTACCCTACTTAAATTTAACCCTTAAATGCATGATTTTTCCTTTTCTATTGAAAAATTTTTTTTGGGTAAATTTCGACTGCCTGGCCCTTAAAACGTATTTAAAATATCAAATTGAACATTTCGAAGGATTCTGAATCTAAAAAAAAGTATGATTCAGATCTGCTGCAGTATGCGTTTAAGGGTTAAAATATATAAAAATTATGTAATAAAAATACAAAAATGAATTTTTTTCAATTTACATTTGGAAAAAAAACTTTATTACATGCTGTGTAGAGTCTGTCTCTCTATCAACTGAAAAATTCCAGATTCGATTCCCATCACAATATTATTATAAACCTATAGCAAATCTGCTCTGTGAATGGAAAATGTTATCTGGTGAACGACTGGTAGCTGTCCATTTATGTCATTGAAAAATGTCCTGAATGTAAATCATTGAATCAGTTATACGCTTTGAGTTCAGATTGTATTAACACAATATGTACACAGTCAAAGCAATAGAAACATAGTACAAAGTTTCCAAAACAAAGTACTACGTGGTATAGTAAATGCTCCGTGGTACTTACGCAATAATAATCTACATAAGGATTCGGGTGTAGAAATGATAGACAGCGTTATCAAAACAATCGCACAAAGTCATCAAAAAAGACTACAAAAACATATCAATACCGAGGCTATCCAACTCTTGGACAATGATGATGCAACACGAAGATTAAAACGAGTAAAATCGTTTGAATTGTGGCAAAACTAAAATTATAATATATGTACATATTATATAAATTTTATAAACAAAAAGAAAAAAAAACTGTCATAGGATAAGACTTTGTATTCTAAAAACGTAGCCAATTAAGATTTAAAGATTTCAAGTTCTGGCTACAAATTTTTACTACAATGTTTTATTGTCGAGTAATTTATTTTATCAAATATCTGTCTTATCAACGGAAGCGTATGAATATCTTGCAAATCAAAACTCCAACGGTGGTTTGGAAGCGGTAACCCTCATCGTTTTAAATGCTTTAGGTAAAATATTTTTCCAGAATATTTACCAAAATCATTTTCATGTTGGATAGAAAAAACAGGATATTTCCTTTTTCAAGGGCTAATTTTGCACAAAATTTTATGGAATGGGACTCATGGATTTTGTTTTTATGGATTTTAATTTCTAGATTTATGTTTTTGGATTTGTTCACTAACAATAAGAAATTTGTTTTTGTTTTAGAATTGCCAAGTTTATTCTATGGAACTGAGTTTAAGCAGAGCCTTGGCATACTAAAAGTCGGATACAATACGTTTTGGATTTTATTATATCAGCTATCAAAATGTGAAAAACTAAAACCTATATTTAGAATAAATTTACTTTAATAATATGTCATGCTTCTATTTTTAATATTTCTAGTGATAATGCAATCGCTTTGTTCTATGGTCCGATAGCGAAATAGATTAAGTTAGGCTAAGTTTTTTATTTCTTATTTTTTTTTGCAACAAAGTTTATCAGTTTTTGCTTTCTACTTTACTGCAAAATCTGTATAATAGTATTAAAATTAACATTAAAACTAAAAATTTATTTAGATGTCAAATTAAATAAAATAAAAGAGCTGTTTTTATAAATTTGCAAAGAAAATAAAATGCAATATTGAAATTAATTCTTGCAAAACCTAGACATTTTTCAACCAAGAAATCTCATAAATTTACTAATATATACACCATATTGCAACAAATTGAAAAACTGGCACGTCCTTTCCTGGAAAGTTGCTACAACTCAAATAATCCGCTCATAAGAGCAATTTTAGAATAGGTTTTAATTTAGGTTTATTTCTTAGTATGTAAGTAGTGGTAAGTTTTATGAAAAAACATAAAAATTCAAAAAGGTTTTGTGTCGTCATTTTTCCTTTAAATAATAAATTAAATAATAAATAAATTAGTCAGCTAGCCTAAGTAATAATTAAGAATAGTCATAGGTGTAAATACAATAGTATAAGCTCTAAAAAATTTAATATGTTTAAAAAAAAAAATTATGAATATGTATTATGGCAATAAATAAATAAATAAATAATATTAGAAATTTTTTAGGGCTAAGTTTAAGATAGTGGAAACATATAAATATTTATAATAAAAAAAAAAAAAATAGCCCAATAGTGATTAATGAATCCAACGAAAACTGTATTCGAATTAATTTCATTATTCTTTGAAAATTTCACAACTAGAGTAAAATTCGAATCCCGAATTTTTGATTGGTAGTAAAATTACATAATAATACGATAATAATATATTCATATCTTTCAATGTCTATTTTAACTATAGTTAATATTTTTTATCAATAGTTAATAAGATACCTCTTGTTCATATTCATTTTTTCGCTTCCAAAATCAGTATTTTTATATTTTTTCTTAATACTCTCTACTCTCTACTATTTTATTATTTTTCTTTCGAATACAAAGAATATAATATAAGTATATATAAATAATATTTACTTATATATATATATATATATATAATATAATAAAGTAAATTTTTTATTGAAACTAAAAAAATGATAATGTAAAAATTTTTTAGTAATTTAATAATCGTAATGTGAACTATTTTTTTCTTATTTTATCATTCTTTTGTTTATTTTTTTTTTCCTTAAGTCTGTCTAATTCATAAAAATTTGTATCCTTTTTTGTTATTTCATTTATTTTATTTTTTTTTTTGTAGTTCAATAACTTTGAACAATGTTTCTTTATATATCAAGCCATTAAACTCAAATATTTTTTTTATTTTTTTATTTTTTGCTGATATTCTATTTAATTTTCACAATACACTCTCATTTGCTAACCGGGGCAAATTTTTTTAATAAGATACGGTTGTTGTTTAAGAAGTAGAAAACTATTGTTTTTGTAATAAAAAAAAATTATTCTGTATGAAATTTACATGAAGATTAGGACCAGTAGACTTCTAGGGAATTATGGCCGGAAGTTGATAACAGTGAAACTAAAAAAGATTAGGACTATAATGTGTATTCATTGAGACGCTAGTGTTTCTTTAACAAGCATGCAATGCTACTCATCATTGTCCTGTAACCCCATTCGTGGAGCATAGGGCAATGCGGTTGGGATTTGTTAATTCTGATAACTGTCGAATCTGCAACCGCTCAGAACTGACAAAAACTAGGGTCAGATCGTTGGAATGGTTTATTATTCATCAATCTCGAATTTGCTATTTCTACTGTAGATCATATAAAGAGATGTAGAAAAAAAATAGTAAGATTGTCATTTTGGAAATACAAAACTGTATGTCTACCATCAAGATAATATAAACATCAAATTTCGGTTGCGGCATTGAAAATGTTATGTTTGGTGAGTATACTTTTGTACTGGTGTAGAATCTTGGACTTTGAAATGTGATGCTATCCACAGTGAACCAATTCAAAGTCATCAAACGCAGATATTTTGGCCATAATATGGAATGACAAGTACGAATTCTATTAATTAATTATCGAAGGGAAAAATCGACAGAAAGCAAATGTCCTGACTGGAAAACATAAAAAAAACTAGACTGGACAAAGAAAAATTTACAGTTGCCGTTAATAGTTTTGCAGAACGGTAGCCAACAAAATTTATAAAAAATTTCAAGTTATTTTCTACCTAAAAAGTTAAATTAAAACTACATATTTGACAGTCAGATATTTTAAATTTATTCTTCCTTACCAGCTTTTGAAATGTGAGTTCAAAATCTAATCTATTTTCTGCTCCGGAGAATGAATTTTTTATCTAATATGAATTATCTGATTCGTGTTTACCCTGTATTCCTATGAATAGGATTGCTATTAGTCGACACGTAGGCTATTTTCGTAGCAACGATTAATTTCTGTTAATGTCATCATAACCGCTTTTAAACTGACTATCTTTACTACATTAAAAGGTACAGAGTACGGTTATAAATCATAAAAACAAATTAAGCTTAATTTGTATACATTTAAACACCAACTAAAAACAATTTGTTTATATTAGAGGATAAATTTTCCATATTAAAGAAACCTTACAATCATTTTTTTAAATTTTATTTTGTTTAGAACTCACATAAAACTTTTAATGTCAGTTAAATGGATTGACAATTGAAATGTATGTTTTTTTCCAAAGTAAGTTTAAATTTCTCAGTGTCAAAAATTGATCTCTCAGTGTCATGGCTTTGTATAAAGACACATTGACTTTGTACAACTATTTATTGTTGATGAAAATTCATGTATGCCATATACAAGAATAATAAAAAATGATAATAACATTCATATACATTGTATGTGATGTGTGTATATGTATAGGGTTTATAAGAGCTAACCATCATTGTCATCGTAATCATTACTTCATTTATGAAATTTTTCTTCTATATATTCTATATTGATATATTATATTATATTCTATACTTTATAATATTATTATTTTTATTATATAAATGTAAAAAAATATTATTATTAAACAAATATCTTTCCTTTTTTACTGAAATTTTTTTATTTGTTTTTTATTTTTGTTGTTTTCTTATTTTGTTTTGTTTAACGCTGGTAATTTTCTGTTAGAAAAATTTCCTTTGAGAATAATTTTCCTTGAAATCGTTACAATTTATATATAATATAATATTTGCGTATATATAATAAAATTTATTATATCTATGTATGACTACATGTAATCTAAACATGTAGAGAAAAGAAAAAAAAAAAAAAAGAGAAGAAATAATATTGAAACAGGGATATGTGTTTATTTGTTGGTTTTGTGTTGTTGTTGTTGTTGTTAATAATATTACATTGTCTGATGTTACAATTTGCCTTATGTTATATGTAAACAATTTGGGTATAATTTTTGGTTTTTTATTTACTCATAAACAGCCTTCACAATGATTTTTAATTTATTCTGTAATATGGTGAAGAAATTTTTGTTATTTTTATTTAGTTTTATTTGTTTTGAGATATTCTATTTTTTTTATTTTTTCTTTTAAATACCATAGAGGTTTTAGATTTTTACTTTTACTTATTTTATTTTGTTTTATAAAATTTTGTATAAGTATGAAAAATAGGAAAAAAGAAAATTGAAAATTATATTAGATTAAATATTTTCGAATGATATTCTGACAGAGATTTATTTTGTTCTTAAATAAAGGTCTAATTATTTAATGCGCAACTAGTCAAAATAATATAATCAATGTTTTTTTTTTAAAGCTAGACAAATATTTTGGAAAAGAAAAACTTTAAAATGTGAAGCACAAGTATAGTAACAGAGGTTTTAATCACTTTTTGTATCCTGTAGTTGGATTGACGGTTTTGATTAAACAATAAATTCATGATCTGGATGTAAATCTTGTTTGGAAATAGCCTGAAGGAAAGATTTTCTTAATCGAAATGTGGCTAGGCTAAACAAAGACATAAGAAGTTGATAACCATACGAATTTTCAATCTATGGTTAATGATTTATTTTTTTCATAATAGTAGACCTCATTGATAGTCTAAATGTGTAAGTGAATGCTGATAGTCAGTACTACATAATGAGATCTAGATAAAAATCTAATCATGCATTATCAGATACTAGCATTTCTTCCTTCAACTTAAAAACAAATTATTTTTGACACCATACGCCAACAACAAATTTCTTTTTTAATTTTTACTGGTTGTTCAGATTTTTACCACCAATTATGGCCGCCAAATATGTAATTTGAAATTTGTTATTTATCATTTAACGCTAACAGTACTAAATTAGGCATATATGAAAATCCGCACAAACTACTACAAATGAAAAACATCAAAATACGGTTTTTGGCATTTTGAACAAACTGACTTCGTTGCAATGATCTATTATTCTGTGAATTTCTAAGACTGAACAAAATTTTATTAAATAATATTGTCAATTTTAATTTAATGTGAAATTCAAAATTTCTACCATTGTTACTCTTGACAAAATATTTTGTTTTTGTGATATTTTTCAAGTAAAAAATATTGACACGCAGTAGGTTTAATACTTTATGAAAATACACATTTCAATACATCTCTTTCATATTAGAATAAAATAAATTATAAAAAAAATAATAATCACGAAAGGGCCTGAATGTTTGACTGCACATTAGAAATAAATAAATACAAATTATCATGTAATAACTCCTATGAAATTAAAAACTTGTTACATATACACACAAACGTACAATTCATTATCTTCAAATTATTTCCATATTCTTTTTCTATTTTTAAATAGAGAATTTTCAATTGAAAACAATTATGAAAAATCGATAGTAAAAATTTTAATAATAAAATTGCATATTTGCGGGCGGAATTAAGAAAATTTCAGAAAAACTGGAAAATCATAAAAGAAAATTACCAAAAATTATTTTAATTATTGGTTTATATTTGAATTTTGATATTTTTTCCCCCATAAATATTGTGAAAGGCTAATTGTAGAGATTTAATTACAAAATAGAGGAGGGAGAAATGCAAAACAAAAATATTGTGAAAATGTATACTAAAAATATATAAATGTCATAGTATATGTAAACCCTATCATATATCTGTAATCACAATGAGCATTATTGGCCTAAGTGCGTTCGTGAAGGTAAGGACAGCCACTACTATCTCCCCATATCTTTGTAGGATATTTCTATGATATTTTATATTGATATTATAGCATTGGACTAAAATACAAACTAATTGATTAGTAAACCATACACCAAAGATAGAAGGCTCTTTACTTACTACCCTAATTTAATTGAGGCGAGTTTGTACCAAAGTTTGAAAGTTTTAAAAACAAAAACAAAAGAAGATAGGTATAATAAGTCTTATTTTTAAGTAAACAAGGACATTTTCGTCTTGTAATATAGCCTATGTATAGCCTAATCAGCCAATAAATTGAACTGAAACTGTTATTAAACTATCTGTAAGAAAAATAATTAGAAAAAAAAATTGAGGAGTATACTTTTTACGAGCAATTGAGCTTTTTTAAGATAAACAAGGTCAATCGATTATATTTGTTAAATTAAATAGAGAGTGTTCCTATATTTTTCTCTTAATTATGAAATTAATTTTTATTTGTAAAGGGTAAATAAAATATAAAATGAATGAATTAATAGCCAACAATAAAGCAGGAACAGATTGAAGTCCTGCTTAAACAAAGCACAAACAACAGTAGGTACCAGTTATTTAATTATACAAGTTCGAACTGAAGATCAAACTATTTTAATAAAAAATAATATAAATTAAAAAATTATATTAAATAACTGATTCTATCTCTCAATTGATATATTAAAAATGAAGTAATTTTAAAATAATTATAACCTTTGAAATTAAAATATCCAACTGAATATGTTTATAAGAGATATGTTGTAAGATTAGATGAAAATAGAGCTCAGTGTAATATATTTAATATGATACTTTATCATACAAGACCAAACAGATGACCCAAATCAAGTCAAAATTAACTTGATAATATAAAACAAAAATAATTTTGGTAGTAAATGATTGTGAACATTGTCTGTAAGACTATCAAACAAGGAATATATTATAGTTAACAAATAACGTTATCAATTCTTATTTTCATGATATTAAATTTTGATGTTAATGAGAAGTTAAAATTTGAAGTTAAAATTAATTCAATGTAAATAATTAATTTTTAAAAATTTGTATAAAAATAGAGTTATAAATATTTTTACTAAACTGATAATATTTCCTTGTAAGGTGTTAGGTAAAAAAAAATTCAATTCCAATTATGTACCATCAACGAAACTCATTAATCTACAAAATATCAACAATGTTGTAAGTGCTATCAAAATTACGCATTTTTTTATTTAATTGAATAATTTTAAATATTATAATCAATTAACACGTTGGCTATATTGATCACAAGATTACCATTCTACTTCCAGTGATACAGTGATACATCACCAGTGATCATTTTCAATTTCATTCTCAAATACCGTGATATTTTTACAATATTAGAATTTGTATATTTGATGAGGAAAATTTCAGTATCAATGGTGATTATAGTAATACAAAACAAAAATAGCCAAACATATTCGTTAGTATACTACATTATTATATAATTGCCAATAATTAATAGCCAACATATTAACCAATAATACAATTTCAATTCAAAATATAACTTACTTACATGTTGTTTTCTATAACAATTGAATTTATCCAAATTTTTCAATTTTGAATATTATTTAAAATATAAAAAATAACTTTTATAATATAAAATATAATATAAAATATTTTAAATTTATATAAATTAATTTTAAATTAAAATGTATTTAAAAATTTTTTAATTGTTAATATTTAATTAATTTTTTTTTTCAATTCAAAGAAATAACAATAGTATTTTTAATTAATATTTAATTATATATGTAATTATTGTGTTTTTTTTTTCATTCAAGATCTATGTATATAAGTTTTCAACAATTTAATTTTAATTTTTTTATAATAATTTTCATTTTTTATTCATTATATTTTTTGGCAACTTTATAATCAATTTATTTTATTAAAAGATTACAAGTATAAGTTGTAATTTTTCTTGTTTTTTTTTTTTTTTTTTGAAGAATTCAATTTATTACTTAATACATATACATATAAGATTATTAAAAATGAATAATAATAATAATAATTAAATATAATTATTTTATTTAATAATTTATATTTACATTAATTTTAATTATTTAAAAAAAAAAAAATAAGAAAAGCATTTTATTTTTTCTTAAATTGGAAAATTAAAATTTTCCTAATTTTCTTAAATTTAAATTTTATATATATATATATATATATATATACATAAATACATGTAATATTTTTATTTAAATAGATTTATAGTATATGTACTTATATATGTAAGTTCTCAGTCAGATTTTCCTTCAATTTCATTCTTAAATTTTAGTATTAATTAATTTTATTTTATTTCTTTTTTATTAATTTTAATCTCATAACATTTTTTTTTTTTATTATTCAATTCAATTTACTTAAAATTAGTTATTTTATATTTAAATTAATTTAATTTATTTTTTAATAATACTTATTATTAAATGTTTTTTTTATTTTCAATTAATTTTACATATACCTTAAATTAATGATATTAATTATATAAATATATAATATTAATGATAATGATAATATTTAATAATAATAATATAATAATAATAATTAATTAATATATAATATAGTTATAATAAAAAAGTCTTAATTTTAAAATAGAAGTTGCAATATGTGAAATTGAATTTTTTAAAATGCTTTTAAAATTGAAAAAGCTTTAAAAAGATTTTCAATTAAAATAATGCAACAACATTATTTTTTGTTGCTATAACTTATTTTAAGAATTATTTTAGCATTTTATTATTATTTAATACATTGATGTTTCAAATTTATTAATTATGTATATATATATTATTTTAATATATTTGGAATCTTTAATTTTTCGCTTTGATTTGATTTGAAATGAATACGAAATGTTGTGAAAAGTATGTGAAAAATTCCCTAAATGTTTGTGTGTTTTTGTTGTTTTTATATTTTAAAGTTACATACATATATATTTTTTTTTTATTTTATTTATTTTATTTCTTTTTCTATTTTATTTTTTAAATTTCTTAAAGTATCTTAATATTGTATAATAATTATTATAAATATATATTTATATTTTATTTATAAGAAAATTTTTTTTTTTGATTTGGTTGTTTGGTTACCATAAGATATTTGCATTTATTTAATAATACTATGAATATGTTATAAAAAACAAAACTAGAATTAAAGGGAATATTATTTAAAAGCTCTTTATTAAAATATGTATTTGATGGTGTTTTTTATTTTTTGTTCAAGATATAGTACAAAAAAAAAATGTTTTAATATGTTATTTTTTTTTTTGTAATTTTTTAATTTCTTTTTTGAATGAACTTTACATTGATTTAAGTACAAAAAACTAATATATTTTATATATATATATATATATTATTAAACAATTTAAATATATTACTTTGTTTTGCACAATTAAAATATTATATTAAATATAAAAAAAAAATTACAAGTTCTTTATTTCAAGTTTTACAAAATCTTATTTATTTGTATTTATACTAGTGGATCCCATGTGAAATTCCACAGAATTTTTCGTTTTGCAAACAATTTGTGATGAAATTGTTATATTTAAAAAATTCTTTGTTAACGCATTATCATTATTTTATTTCATGATACACATGTAATATAATATATATATATATAAAATATTATAATAATATGCAAATTAACTTGCAAACGATTTTCTTTTTCGGGATGTGGACCTATTGTTTTTGTTTTTGTTTGTCATTTATTTTATTTCTTAAAATTTTTAATATCTAGTTCCATCTTCTTTCATTATATTTTTAAAAACTGAATTAAGAGGGCAAAAACAGTTGTCGCTGTTTAATAAAGAATTAAGATTTTATAAAACTTGATATAAAGGACTTCTGTTTTTTTTTTAATTAACAAAATAATTTGTAATTATGTTTTAACAAATGGCTACAAAAATTTATAATTTTGATTTAATAGAGAGTTTTTTAAAATTAATTTTATTTTTTAATAAACAATTAAATAATTAATAATTAAAAACCAACTATTTATATGCAACAATATTATATAATTATATAGTTAAATATAATAAATATAACTGTAATTTGTATAATTTATAAAAAAATATAATTCTAATTTGTGTATAAAAATTAATATTATATTTTAAAAATAAATTAGTTATCATTATAAAAAAAAAGATGTATAATAAAATCTATATTTTATTTATAAACTATAATAACACAAAAATATATTTTACTTAATAATAAATAATTCGGTACGAGCAATAACGCTCTTTTAAAAAAATATGTAAATAAAAAAAAATTAATAAATAAGTCAAATTTAAAAAATAAGAGTTTTAGCAGTTTTCAATAAAGAGGACTTATATGCAAATTATTTATTAAAGGTTTTATTGTTGAAGCGAGTTCGATATTAAATGTAATTATTTCTATTATTTTATAAAAATATTTTAGAATTTTTGTCGTGATTTATAATATAAAATATGTATCAATTGGGCATTAATGTAAGACATTGCAATACCGATATAAATTTTATACATTACTGAAGGATTGCTTTTGTTCACCAAATACTATTGAACTCATATGAGTAGATATTTTAGTGTCAGAACTACCTATACAACTACTGATTTTGAATTTTGATTAATTGACTAAATTATCAAAATCAGGACTTGGCCAGGCATATATATATATATATATATATATATGTATACATTAATTATACACAAAACAATTACCTTTTTTTACTGTATATTTAATTTTTATTATTCTTTTATTTTCACACTACAATACCTACTTTGTTGAGTTCAAGTAGTATTAGATGAACACTCTTTCAATAATAAAATTAATAAAATTAATTCTAAAAACAAATTTAGATTCACATTTTTTTTTTTATATAATTTATAAATTTGATTTAATCAGTAATCTTTATAAATTTAATATATTTCTGAATAGAAATAATTAAAAAAAAAAATTATATCCTCTCAATTTATATCAAAATAAATCAATTTAATTATCCTCTAAATTTAATTTAAATTAATTTCAATAAAATTATAAATTACAAAAATAATTTATTCTAAAAATTCTATAAATAATAATTAATAGAATTTATTTAGTATATTGTTTAAATTGAAATTGCACTGAATTCAAATATCAGTATAAAAAAAAATAATGACTAAAATAATTTTAAAAATAATAAAATTATAAACCTAATCATGCCATATATAACATAGTATTTCATAGTAATAAAAATAATTATAATTAGTTAAATAAATAAAAATAGGTAAATAAATTAAAAAAAAAAAAAAATAAAATAAATCTTCCAACACACAACAAAACCTACATACAAATTTATCAATTTTTTATTTTCATTAATACAACACACATGTTTTACCTATGTTATGTATATTGCATACACTCATTAAAAAAAAAAAAACAAATAAAAAAACCTAATTTTTTATAATGGAATTATACAATCACGTTCATAACGGTTTTTTTTTGCAAAGATTATAAATGTGTATATCTACGCATCAAGGTAATATACAGTACAGAGTGCCATTTGTCAAATGTGAATATTTTCATACAAATTGTTTGTATGGATTTATACAATCACATCAACAAATAATATATGTATAAAAGGATTGTTTAGTGAAATTTTAACGGTTTTAAGATAACAGTTTGCAAATATTTTGAAAATTTCTCTTAATAATTGAATAATATGCCTAATGTTAGTAAATGTTTTACCTAATGAATACTAGTACTCATACTCATATAATAACATTTTTTATAGTTTGAACAGTCTCGAATGTTTGACAGCAATAATAGAGTCGTATTTATATTATTATTGTCAAACTATATCGTACTCTTTAACGTTAATTTATGTACGTTGTTTTAATTCAATGACTTCGTTTTTAAAAAATAACGTTTACGTTAGTATTTTTAATGAAAACTGTTCTAACAACTTAGCAGTCACTGTCATGATTGTTTGTAAAAAGTCAAATTACTGTCTATAAGTGACATTTTTATTGCTAAGACAGTTCATAGCATTAAAAATGTTCTCCAGCATCTAAAAACGGAAGTTAATCGTGTCGGTTGTAATTTTAAAATAATTTAAGTGCATTTTCCTGAAAATAAGTAATCCTTTTATTTTTATTATTTCTTCGTAAATTAATTTTTTCTTTGTATTATTTTAAAATATTGTAAAAATTTTATTTTTTACTTCTTTCAAAATTTGTAATAATTTTTTTGTTTTATTTAATTTTGTTTGCTAAATAAAAAACCTTTTTTTTTATCTTATGAATTTTTTTTACCACAAAAACAAAAATAAATAAAGACGTTATTTACTTGTTTTCATTCGTCATTAATAGCGTTTCATTAAGTTGTGTAAGTTACTCAGGAGCAGGTTATTAAAGGAACGCTCATTTTCTGTTCATGAACAAAACATAAACGAAAAATATTTTTAATAATTTGTCGATATTTCATATATTTTCGAAGTATCAAATTACTGGCTATAAAATAGTCAAGACAGTGTACCGAAGACAGTAAAAATATTGTGATTACATCAGTACAAATTTTGTAAGTATTTGTGTCCTGTCATACCAGTATACTGTGTCCTATAGCAGACCAGAAAAGATCAACATCGTACTCGGCGAAGATTCTGATATTAAATCAAAACAACCTCCGAATAGACTTACTACTAATGTTTGATGTATAATGTATCCTAATAATCGATATCTCGATAGAATCCAGTATAATTTTTTTTATTTTATTTTATTTCTTACAAGGTATTGAAAAAAAAACGATACATAATAATTATAATATTACATACATTACATATACACAATAAATATATAAAAAATCTATATATACATCAATATATTTAGTTCATACTTCTGAATTAAAGTACGATTTTACAAAATACCCCTACACGTTGTTTATTTCAAATGACCTCAATTAATTTTATGTATAAAATTTATTCAGAAATTTTACAAAATTTCACAAGCAATTTATAAATGTACATAAAATTAAGAATACACCCTGTATAACATATTAGATAAAAAATAAAATAAAAATAAAAATTATTTTATTTGCGAAATGATCCTTAATGCAATGAAAATATCAATTCATTTATAGTTTTTGTATTGTGCATTACCATTATCTTTAACATTTACCTTTACCATCACCATATACCCCACCCGTTGTTGTATGACAAATAAATCCACACAATATTATACATAAAATCAGTTCTTTCGGTCTCTCTAGACAGATATTTGTTTACTTTTAAGTGACATTATATTTTTTTATTTTTTTAATACCTTTGTTTAAATCTAAATGTTTATCAACATATGTATATAATATACATATGTAGCTATATATATTAACTTATTATTCATGTTATCTCCTGCATCACCACTACTACCACCAACACTACCTTAAACATTAATGTAAATTTTAAATTTTTTGATGTTCGTTTGTTATATTATGTTTTTTACAATTTACAGTTGATACCTGCCTTTTATAAGTGTGAATATTTAAGCATAGAATAGAAAAAAAAAATAAAAAAATAAAAAATAAAACAAAAATCAGAATACAAAAACTTTAGAAATTGTGATGCGATTTATGCCTGAAACTAAAATGACTAGTTATGAGTAATATACCCACTCGCAGTTTTTTATGTACTCAATTTTTTTATTTAAATTTTTTTTCTTTATTATTATTATTATTATTGTTTTGTTATCATTTATACCGCTTTTCAGAGTAACTTAGCAGAATAGATGAGACTTTTTTTTTTTTGGTTTTTCATTTGCCAGAAAATTTCTGTTTTCTAAAATAATTGAGAGAATTATAATATATGGAGCGTACTATTATAGTAAATAATATAAAAAAAAAATTGTAAATAATATGTAGTAATTGTAAATATGTAGTTGTTAATTTTAAAAATAATTATGGCAATCTTGTGATTAATAAAATTTTTAAAAAATTGAAAATATCGAAATGTTAAAAGCAAAATGTATGCAATTTTCAATTCTATTCATTATTATATAAAAACACCCTATATATGATTTCTTAAAAAGCATAGCTCATGGGTAAAAAAATAAATATAGACCTATATAGATAAATCTATTTTGAATATATATATATATATATATAATATTGAATAAGGGATGCAGGTACCACTATAAAACTTAATGTATTTTCCCCCCAAGACATGCTAAATATCTATAACACAACCTTAATTGGAATACAATGCATTTATATGGATCAATACATTATGAACTGAGTTAAATTTACTTGACAAAGTTCAAAAGCATGTCTTATTGACAATCCGAATGTGACGTTCTCTCTTTTACCATTCAAGAACACTTATAAAAATTAAACCGCAAAACTCTCATTATATCCCTTATGGTTTCCTAAGAGTGCGCACAATTTCTTATTTTATATATACCTCATAGAATTATAGGGTCTTGATCAGACGAATCGAAAACTTTAATACCGGGGCTTATGATTGAAAACGAAACGGAAAACGAAACGAAACGATCATCACTATCACCTTCTTCACATTTTGATATGATTGAAGACGTGTGAATAAAAACATTTTCGCAAATTTTCGAAACTTAACTGACAGTTGTCAAAAACATATGTTTCAATTTTTGGTGGTTGTGTTTCTGTTTATTTTGATTTATTTTTTTATTTGTACTCCTTCGCAGTTTATACAAACAGTTTATAAAACAAAATTATAATTAAAAATTGAATTAAAACTTAATAAACAATTACATAAATTTTAATAAAACAAAACAAAAAAGAATAGTGTAAAGTAGAGTATAATGTCATAAATTATAAATTGAAAAAAATAGTTAAATATAGAAAAATAAAGAAAAAAAAAAATTTAAAAACTAAAAAAAAAGAAACAAATAATTCTTCTTTTATATAAAAAGAATTTTTTTGAAATGCATTACAGGCTAAAATTTAACTTTTTTTGTATTTTATATGTATTTATTTGTATTTACAAATTAAATGTTTTATTTTACAAATAAATATAAATAAAATAATTTCTAAGTTTATATTCTAATTTTTTATTTACAAAAATACAAATATAATCACCTAAAGTAGTTATATAAAAAAAACTACTTGCATTTTGTTTATGTTTATAAACTTTTTCCATACAAACGTTCAACACAACTGAACGTTTGATTTTTGCACTACAAACGTTTTCCGATCGTTTTCAATCATATGAAAAATTATTTTCGAAATTAACGTTTTCCGTTTTCGTTTTCTGTCATACCAAATGACAAGCGTCAGTGATATTCGGAAAACGATTGAACGTTTTCGTTTTCAATCATAAGCCCCACCATCTCTCAAGCAATTCGTCATAAGAACAAGAAAAATATAAAATACCCTCATCTATATATTCAATAATTGTAGGTGGCTCAAACTAACTATGGAAATTCATTTGAAATACAATTTTCTTAAAAATAGAACCATATTCCAGCGACTGTGTTTAAACAATGTAAAAAATGTACCAACTTATAACGTTTAGAAGTTCAAGGGAAGTATTAACAAATTCATTTAAAATGTCCCTATTGATCATATCATAGGAACATTTTTGTTTCCAAAATTTTTAACTATAGTCTAAGCTGTGGATTAATAAAAACAAATTGTTATTATAAAATATTCATATTTGGGCCCGTCAAAACCCAGAAGGTTAATAGACCCATCATAAAACATCATATTATTTAAATTAATTAATATATATATGTATGTATATATATAACTTCTAACTTGCATTACATAATAGACTCAACATGCACTTTTTATTAGGTAGGGAGTAGTGGCTGCCGGCAATACACTGACAAACTTACACTAGTGAGGTTCATTATGATAACTTTCCTCGCATAAGTGCCTACTCGTTCAACCATATTGAGCATTTTACAAAGCAATGGACATCTTGAATTTTATTCCCTTCAAGGTCCCCCAGTGATGTTTATATGGATTTAAAAGTTTTGCATTGGATTTTTTTTTTGATGAAAAAAAGGGCAGGCACAAAGTAGGTGTTAAACAGTTTCATCCTCTCACAGGTTCTGCTAAAATCATTTGGGGGTAGTGCAAGCCTTCTCGCATGTTTAAGACCCCTACCATAGTGCTGATTTCACACATTTTCAACGATAGTAGGTTAAGGGAGTGCTTCAGGCTCAGCATAAGACAGATTTGCTTGGTGATGTTGCAGTCTGGTCTTGACCTTTAAATAATTTTAAGCTTTGTGTGCTTTTTGGCAAATCAGTAGATTACTTTCGTTTTATATTTATTTCTAAATCAAAAAATATTTTTTTTGGTTGAAATTTCGATTACTGCGTACTTTCATCTAAGCAAAGTAAGTTTGAAAAGCCGTCTTAAGGTAGGACAAATTTATGACATTTCCATCACTAACTATATTTTATCAATCAAAATGGAATGGTTGTTTGATAAGGATCCAAATTTTGATTAATTTGTATATTCTATTGTCAAAATAGGTGGATATGTTATGTTATTTGAAATCATTGCGTTTGCACATTAATTTCAAAGCTTAAAATTTAGTTGGGAAGTAAATTAAGATAACCGTTATCCGCTACCTAATTTCAAAGTTAATTTTTATATTTAAAAGCACCAGAAATGATATACATATATAGTGTCTGTATAGCAATAATACAAATAAATACTGAATCTCATTTGCACGTTTAAAGCAGTATTCAATATTAAATAATTAACTTTAAGCCACACTACAGACAGCATGACTTGCAAATTTAAATATTTTCCAACTTTATCCGATTTGTCTGTTTGATTTTAATACAGTACTAACCAACACTAGAATGAATGACAATTTCAATTTGAATTTTACAAACAAATCTCATGTTGAAACAAAATTCTGTATCAAAATTTTATACTGTCAGATTTATGCTTAGAGCAAGCACATCAGACGTCTATTACTAGACGAAGGCTTGCTTCATTCAATTGTGCAACAACTAATCATCCAGTAGGGTTAGTAAATCACCGCCACCTTTGATTAAAAAATCTAAAAATAAACTAAGCCAGATACATGCTGTTAGTAGAAGGGTAAAAGTCATAAGTTAATACCTATGTTAATAGCTATACATTTATTAAAAATACTTCCAAAAGTTAGGCCGAAAGTATCAAAGCTAAAGAGAACAATAATAGTTTTAGTTAGTCTCAGTTTAACGTACATTAAAACGTAATCGTTTTTTAATAGTTAAAACACTTAGTTGACGATCAAAAAAACTAGAGTTAGAATTTACTTCACGGAGCATTCTAGTGATTGGCTCGAATCTACCATATTCAGTAGGGTGGAAGGGAATGTGGAACAACTCAACGGTTCTGAGATTATTTCGATTGGATCTTTCAACCAAATAATTTGAAGTTTCAGGGACTAGCGTCATATCCGAAAGGATCTGGTGAATAAAGGAGATATCTGCAATTATTCGACGATCAGACTACGATTGTAAGTCAATGAGTTTAAGACAGTGAAAAGGCTTATGTAGCTTTAAGCCTCAATTTAAAAACAAATCTATTTCTATATCGAAGATTTAACTTTGCGTCACATTATCAAAAAAAAATTTATAGGACATAATAATAAAACAGTAATTTGAACTGAATTTTAGAATAAAAAGCAAAATCCAATTATTGTACCTAAAAAATACATTCAATTCTATTAAAAACCAATTTTTAGAACTGTGGTATGTAATGTGATATAACATGACAATAATGTTGTTTAGTAAACTAAATTCTATATAAAAAAAAACAACAAAAAAAAAATAAAAAAAAATAACTATTTAAAATTCTAACTACTCGAATTAAATGCGAATATAAGAACAATTATTATACCATATGATTGCCCTAACAATTACGACAGCAAAATCAAAAAAAAAAATAATAAAATCAAAAGTTGTATGATCTAATGGTTTTATTGTTATTTTTGTTATTATGTTTTGTTTTTTTGTTTTTATTTTTCTTCGTTCTCTTCTCCAGGTGATTGGCCGCTAGAGTACAGTCAGTCACCCACCTTTAAAATTTTTTTTTGTTTAATTTTTTTGTATTCTGTATATTTTGCATATTACATCAAACCTGATGATTATGGTATGGTTTATGTTTTCCAAAGAAAAAAGCAAATTATGTACGTACTTATACATATATACGTATATATATATATATATGTATGTAGAAACGTCTGATATTATAATATATTATGTATAGATATTTATTTATACCGTATATGGTATAATAAAGGTACAACATCAACATATAAACAGACTAATAGACCGCCGTCGCCACCTTCTTACCAACGTTTTGTGAATTGCACATTCACATAAACTAAATTGTAACATTTGTTCATTTTTTGTATTTTGTTTTTTTCCTTTCATTTTATTGTCTTTTTTTGAGAATGCGAAAAAGAGATAAATTGATAATGAAAAATTCTAGCTATGCTTTGATTATGCAAAAAAAAAAACAAAAAGTTGTTCTTACCGTTTTTTTTGTATAGGTGTTGGTGTATTTTTTTTGTTTTTTTTTTTTGTTATTGTTTTTGTAATTATGAAAATTTAACATTCTACAAATTCAAATGAAAATGAATAGGTGAAAGAGTAAATGTAAAAGTTTAGAATATTATTTTGATTAAAAGAGATAGGGGAGGGGGATCTTAAAATTTTAAAAGTTTTTAAACTATTTTTTTGTTTTTGTTGTTTTTTTATTATGTGGAAATAGAAAATTGTAGTTTAGACAAAAAAAAATTATATTTCTAAATTTTTATTTAGAAAAAGTTTATTTAGTCATATTTTGAGAATTTTTCATGTCACGTTTTACTAGGATTGGTGCATTATTAAAAGCATTAAGGATGGCAATAAATATTCCCTTTGTTGTATTTTGAAAAATTTAGATTAGAAATAATAGTAAAACTTAAGTTATAAAAAATGCTTAAGGTCAGGTTCATAGTTTAAGAATTTGCGACCATAATTGTTTAAATATTCATATTAACGTAACAGGATTAAAACTGGTGATTACCAGATGTGAAATAATTGAAAGGGAGTTGACAAGGGGTTGGGAGACTGAAGTGGGAGAGATACAGATTTATACTACCCATCTACCCAAACAATCAACCAGCCAACGTAACAGAAATGGTAGCAATCAGATTAGTATAAATTAAATAAGTTTTTTGCAAAGTAGAATATATAGAATAGTAAAAAAAAGTATATATTATATAGTGTAGGTGTTAACCAAGCTAAATAGACCTAAACATGCTCACGTTTGATATGTACACATAATGCAGAGCAATGGGGTTTTGACATCTTTTCCGAATACGAATGAAAAAACCTTCCCCATCCAAGTAAATGAATACACCTACGTCAGCTGCCTAATTTATTTTATTCATTTATTCTATCACAAAAACTAATTAAAGGTTTAGTAGTAATCAATCATTATTTATGTTTAATTTTCTTATTTATTTATAACTGTACAATATTTGACTTAACAAAATAATTTGGTGTGGTTGTACTTTATTTTAGCAATAGAACATTTTTGTTTAGTGTGCTGGTCTTCGACTGGTTCACTCAAATTACAGCCTATCGCTGTCTCACCCAAAACAAACATCGATACCAATTTCTTTAACCATGATTTTTAATACTGCCAGGTATTAAAAATCATGGTTATAGATACTGCCATAGCCATTTGACATCATTCAGTAGGGTTAGTAAAACACCGTAACCTTTGATTATTATCTTAAAATACACCAAACTAGACACATGCTCTTAGTACTTCTTGCTACACTGCTAGAAAGGTAAGAATAAATTTCTGTTTATGTTTCATAAGTGGGTTAGACATTGCACTGTCATCTCTGAATATTACTTTTTTTTGTTATAACATAGCTAGTTTTATTTAAATTTATTTTCCGGTTCAAGATCACATGAAAAACAAAAATATCTAACAAGATCACAAAAAAATATAAACTAAACAAAAATATAACCTAAAATAGGAATGGTCTCCATCTAGCCTAGATCTAAATCTTATTGAAAATATTTGGTCAATATAAAAGCTACAGATTGCAAAGTATCGCCCCGAAACAACGAACTACCTCAAAACTTTAATTTAAACCACATGAAGCTCAATACCATATTCTTTATTGAAAAACTGGTCCGGTTCCATGAAAATAAGATGTTAGGCAGTAATTGACACAAATGTAATACTTATAAATTATTATTATTTTTATAAATATTGTGAATAATTTTTCTTATAATATAAAAAAACTAAAAAAAAAATTTGGTTTTTACTTATTTTGTCTTATAATTATTATTTTTTTCAATTATACCTAATTTTTAATGGTAAATGGAATTTTCGCTTCAGCATTTTCTAACAAAACAAAAAGTACTCAAAAACTAAATCGAAAATTAAAATATGTCCCATAATTGTTAACTATTTCTAGTTATGGAAATAAATAATTAAAAAAATAATAGTAAAAATAGTATATTTGTAAAAATTTATAACTGCCCAATTTCATTTTCACAGTAGTGTATGTCAGTAACTATACATTAATTAAAAATACATCAAAAAGTTAAGCCGAACTAGTAAGTATTAAAGCTATAAAGAAAATAGTGGTTAGCTAGTTTTGCCATAGTATTTAATTAGGGCTCAACACACAGAGTCGAACTCAATGTTTCCAAAACTTAGAGCCTTTATTCAATCCAGAAAAACTTCCACCTATAACTCTGATCTTTCATTCTAGGAAGATAAACTGCAACGGTTGGAAAGCTTAAGCATATTAGATAAATTCATGGTTCTGCTCCGAATTCCAACTTTTCCAAATCCCGCTTTTTCAAAAGCCCGATTTTTAAAACGCCGCTTATAGTTGTTTTTTTTTCACTTTTTGTATCCATACAATAAATTAAAATAAATATTGTGTAAAAGGCAGATATTCACTTTTTTGGGTCCAACAGCGGCTATACATACATACAATAAATTAAAATAAATATTTTTGATATAAATACACTTAAAACAGGATTTGTTTTAATAAGAGCGGGATTTTAAAAAGCGGGTTTTTGAAAAAGTGGGTTTTAGAAAAGTCGACATTTGTCCCGCACCGTAAATTCATCTGGAATGTTCATATTGCGTAAAACACATTCAAATGTTTGAATTTTTTTAGTAGTTGCTATAAGACCTAATTTTCTGTTGTGACCTATAAAGCCCTCTTAAAATCTATAAACCTGTAATATATGACCTAAGACAGAGTAAAATTATAATATATATAGACTGCCGATTCTAGTAATGCATTAAAATATTTGAATAAAGTTAAAACAACAAAATATTGGTCTTATCTATAACACAAATGTCACTCCTCATTTAGCTACTCCAGAATCTAGAACATCTAACTCATTGTTGGAGTTCCCCGCATTTTCTATAGTGTAAAAACTGAATATAAATTAAAGCTGTATTACCTGTACATTAATACTATTCGTTGGCGAAATTAAAAAATAGCATGTGCTCATTGGAGTTTAAATTGGAGAGAGCGTATTGTCAACAAAGATAAACAACTTAGATTGAAGTTTAACAGCCTATACTGGTTAATAGGACGTTATTCGCAGTTATCAATGCAGTGCAAGATCCTACTATACAAGGCCGTCTTGAAATCCATCTGGTACTATGGTATAGAGCTGTGGGGAACCACAAGTAATTCCAACGTTGAAATACTGGAAAGGTTTCAATGCAAAGTACTCCGATCAATAGTAAATGTACCATGGTTCGTGAAATATGGGGAACTTAGAAAGGACTTAAAAGTCGAATCGGTTAAAGAAGCCACAGCAACAAGAAGCTCAAAATACTTTGCGAGATTGGAAATACATCCCAACGATCTCGCATCACAACTACAGTGTACAGACCAACATGTGCGAAGGCTGAAAAGGTTTCATCCGATAGATCTAAGCAGCAGATTTATAAATAGTCAAACCAGAAATCCCCCCTAGCTTGACCCGAAATATAAAACGTCGGAGATAAGCCAATGGGCTCCCTCACCATCTGTTATATAAAAGAAGCCAAAACAAATTACTTAATATAGTCTAATAGTGACATACTATTGTTAGATAAAAATAAGATAGATTGTAAAGTTAAATAAATAAACTAAAAAAACAAAAAAATGTGCTCCTAAAAGCCTCAGATGGCAAAAGACAAGTTATTGAAATGGCTTTACAATGTGAACATCGCAAATGTGGAACCTAATTACATTTAATATTAATATTACAAACATTATATTAATAATACTGTGTGTGAGTATAGTTAATTTTCACAAACGGGCCTAGAGAGGAGCAAAAAAGTGATTTTGCAATCACTGCTACTAACTGTGATTGCTACTTTCAAATCACAGTGATTTTGTCAAATTGTTTGTGTTTTAATGTGGTCCACAATTAGAGATGAAAAGAAGTGTGATTTTCTAGCAAGCTGCGATTGTTACTTTTAAGTTTTTAAATTACGGAACAAAATCGCAGTGATAGTATGATTTTAATAATTTTCGGTTAGGAAAATGATTTTTAGAGAGTAAGTGATTTTAGTGATTTTTTAATTGAAATTAAAAATATTAACATACAAAGTAGCAGTCACTGTGATTTTTGAAAGTGAGTAGCAGGCTGTAATTACTACTTTTGAATGAAAAGATTACTGTGGTTCAAATATTACCCCAAATATCATCCCTAAAATGGCAAAGATGATAATCATGTTGTCGTGAAAATCTGTACTCAATTGTTTTAATGTGCTGCTGCGACAGTTATAAATACTATTTTCAATTGTGAATTTTTAATATTCTATTGTAGATATGGAAAAAATTATTTTTTTTAAAAATTAAATCAATGTTAACGAACATTTACACCTTTGTCCATAATTGTCTTTTCATCTTCCTTTATTCCTCAGTTTATTTTTCCCTTCCCAGCAAAACAAACCAACCGGCCTAAAAATTGTCCATCTAATACTTTGGCTATGTATAAAATGTACAAAAAATATATCGAATATATTGAATATGTTTTTAAGTGTAATACCCAGTACTGTAAACTGGCTGAACAATTTTCGAATTAGCTTATAAATTATTGATTTGATGTACAATGCAAACCACCATCCGAAATTGAAAACTTAACAAATAACCACCTTTCAAATCGAGTTTTGTTTTTCATATACAAAAATGCCTAATTTATTTTGACACTGTTAATACAACAAGTCTTTCAATGGCATTACTGATTATGCCTCATCAAAAAAAAATAGAACATGCAAAAATTAATAGTTCTACCTTTTAAAAAACCCAAAACATTTTTTTACCATTATAAATTTTATTTTTAATTTCAAATTCTAATAAATAATATTTATATTATTCAAATTTCAGTGTGTAGAACTTGTTTACAACCACATTACATCCCAATATATTTTATATATTTTTTAATTTAATTAAAATAAAATTTATACAATTTAAACAATAATCATGTTAGTTACTATAATGTTAAACATTAAAAATATAAATTTATCATAAAAATCTAACAATACAGAAATCAACATTAAAAATTATAGTAATATTGTTGTAAATGAAACAAACATAAATAACAGAACAAAAAAAAAAAACGCAATCTACTCATAGTAGTCTAAGTCTCAATAAAAACAAGTAATTTTTTTTTTTTACTTTATGATTATTTTTGTTTTTTTTTTTAGTTTTTCTAAATAGTAAATTTTTAATACTAGATATTCTATTGTACAGCATAAATGGTTAGTTTTAGTAAAATATTAGCTTCTAATAAAAGCTTTTGCAGTGATTGTTGTTATTATTAATAAAATTTATACTAATAATCTCAAAGATATTATCATAGATCTAAATGTGCTGTTGTACGAGTACAGTTAAATTTCTGTAGTGTGACTAAAAATCTAAGAATATTAACTGAAAATTTAAATTTAAAAAAATATTAAATCTGTCTGTTGTGCAATTTGTGGAATGAATAAAAATGAGCTTATAAGGTAAAAATTTAAGCTCGTCGTGAATGAGTTCCAGATAAGAGCAATTCGATTAGAATTACTAAATTGTAGTGAATTCTACAATGAGACAGACTACATCTACAGAGAAATGTCATAATAGAGGTGTATCTAACAGTAATACATTATAATTTATAATAATTAATTTATTTGTATATATTCATTGTAAAACACTCTATACAAGCTGTAGCTCTCACTAATTGAAAAAATGAAATAAATGAATAAAAAAGTTGCTTAAATCTCGGTTCTATATCCAAAGAATTAAATTAAATCTCTCTTAAATATCTAGTAAATTCCTGTCTTATAACCACAACTCAAAAACCACAACAACAATTAAAAAACAATATTTTTTTTGCATACTAATTAAGCACAACGTGCAACATGTCTCTCGTGCAACGGTGCAACATGTCTCTCTCTGAGCTAATGGTTCAAATTTCAGCTCAATTAGCTATTTTTTTAACTATATATGTAGGTAGGTAGAAGTGACAATACTAGTTGAAGCAACAAAAACTAATATTAGTACTTAATTATGCCCTTTTGAAACCATTGGACTAGAGTGGCCTATTTGTTGTTGATGGTTGTTTTAGGGGATCACTCTACCATTCTCACTATCTCAATGAGCTCAGCAGTACTAGAGCAACTGCTATGCAATTGAGAAGATTGATCAGATCACTAATTTTGCTTTCACCAATGATACCTATATTGTTGAGATCTAAAGTCCGGAATCTGACTTTGGGCAGCTACAAAGAACTGCTCTGTTTTTGTTTAAAAAAAGAAATTTAAAAAATAATTTCGATAAAGATTTATTTATTTATTTATTTTTGTACTGGGAAATTAACCCTCACAAATATTACTTAGAAACTAAAATTCATTACAAATCAGAAGAACTCATATCCAACCATTTTTTATTTAATTAAATTTAATTTTTTTTTACTGATTGTGAATTTTATTTCCGCCGAATACCTCATTTATGAGCTTAGAGGACAGTGATTGTTTTTATATTTAATTGAAAAGTTTTGTTGTTTCGAACTAACATACTTCTTCTTACATTTTTAGCAACAAATGTTCTACAGACCGGTACTTGTAAGTTGCTAACATTTTTTTATTTTTTTTTTATTGATTAAATTTTTTATTTTTTGTATTTGCATTATTGGAGGTTGTTACTAATCTCCTGACCAATTGTATTATGTCATATTAATTGTGATCACATTAATTGTGACATATTGTCTGATCTTGAATACATTAATTAATGTGATAAACCAATACATTGAAAAATATCTTCAGATTCAAGATAGTCTGTCAGATTCAGTGTATCAGATTCTTGTAGTCTGTCAGCTTCAGATATCAAGAGTGAGGCAGACTACACATATAACAGAGAAATGTAATAATAGAGGTCTATCTAACAGTAATACATAATAATTCATAATAAATAATTCATTTGTACATATGCATGAGCCGGTAAGTCTCTACTAAGCTATTTAGATTAAAAATTTAGAAAAACTAGATAATAATTAATCAAAAATGATATATGAATAAACAGTAGTGACTTATTACCTACTCTGTCAATTTACTCAAAATATCAAAACAAATGAGCATTCTATATCTTAATACAAATAAGCTGTATAAGCAAATACTGAAAACTGTATTGCCTAACATACGATATTCAGGTTTGTATATACTGGGTGTCCCACAGCATGCGTATCAGCTTTTTAAGAAGGGAAGGAACCGTTATTTTAAAATATAAAAAAAAATTTGTTTACTAAATGGAGGGTTCTCTATCAATTGGTGATATTTTCAATTTCCTGGAAGGACCATAAATCGATTTTCTAATCCCAAGAATCGCCGAAATTAACCGAAATCGAGCTTTTCAAATAGGAAAAGTTTTTTTTCTGCAAATTCTACACAAATTCTACACGAATTCTACAATAGTATATCAAGATTTTTGACATAGAATCCGAATTTGCGTAAAAAATATCCCTTCACATTTAAAAATTTCGATTTCGACCAAATTTGGCGAATTTTGGTCTTGCAAAACCCTTTTCCGGTCCGTCTCGGAAATTGAAAATATCACCAAACGATAGAGCACCCTCGATTTATTTGATAAATTTTTTTTAAAATGTTAAAATAAGAAATCCCTCGGAAGCTTCTACCACTCGTAAAAAGCTGATACGCATGCCCTTGAATTACCGGTAGATACATCAAAACAGTAATATATAAATGGTTACAAATAATAAAGTACTCAGAAATACTGTGAAACATTGATCACCATACCTATATAGATAAGATTGCAATATATTTGATAACAAAATCTATTAGTTATTTAAATACTGAGGCAGTTCAGCTCTTGGACAACACAAATATAACAAGACGATTACAAAAAAAAAGCAAAGCACCAAAATCTTTCGAGCTAGTTTAGTGCGCATTAAAAAAAAGCATTATAGCAACTCTGCATATCACAAATGTGTACAAAAAACTATACCAGAAATTTAGATCATCATTGGACGCAATCTACATTCACGTAGTACACTAGTGATATTTGAATTAAGTGATGGTATTATTGGAATAACCAACTCTTATTTTAGAACTCATAACTTATCTAATAAGTAATGAGTATCAACATTTTAGGCAGATATTATTCCAAAACAGCAAGTCTGATGCCAGCTCAATTTAAGAAAAAAATTGTCTGACGAACACATTGTTCCAGTTTGTATATATCTCCCGTAGCTGTAACAGACATTTTCGTTAAGCATTATTTTTTTTTAATCTTAAAAATAAACCATAACCAAATTTGTTCATAAATCACTCATAGTAATCAGGATTTTTAAACGAATTTCCATTAAAGGACTATAGTGAATATAAAAATTGTTTTTTACATTTGCCTACAACTCATATAACGTTAAAACTCTTAACTTTTAAAAAATTATATCATGCTACAAATAGTATCCAAGTTTTCAATGTGTCACTATAGTTGTTGTAAATTTTATTAAATATTTTCAATTGTTTTTTTTTTTTTTTTCTTCGTTTTTGTTTCAGATTTAGAGCTTTAATCTTAAAAAAAAATTATAGGAAAACTACTCATATTTTTTTTCTGTTTTTTTTTTTTTTTTAATATGAAATATCTAAAAATAAAAAATCTAACAAATAATTATGGCATTGATATGAGTATATAAAAATTTATTTGACCTCGTGTAAGTTTTTTTTTTTTGTTTTTCTTTTGTTTTTTCGGTATTTATTCAAATTAGATTTTTTCTATTTTCAACAAAAAAAAAAAAAAAAATAAATAAAAATTGTAGAATATTTGCAAAAATATAGTAAATAAAAAAATAGATAGTTCAGTGACTACAGTAACTATCAATTTAAAAAAAATAAAAAAAAATAAACGACTTAAAAAGTTTATACTCGTATACATTCAAGTTTTCAAATTTAAATAAACGATTTTTTAAAAAGTTTATAGGAAGTTTGTCGTTTCAAATTTAAGTTAAAAACAGAAAAAACAGAAAAACTAGAATTATTTATTAAAAATTGAAAAATGTTGACTAGTTTGTTTTTTTGGTTTTTCTTGTTATTTTTATTATTATTATTATTATTATTATTTTCAAAACTCTATCTATTGCTTATACATTTTTATTGCAAAATGAAATTCTTGTGGAAAATTAATCAGACTTTGTTTTGTTATTGTTGTTGTTTTTGTTTATATTATTTTTACTTTATTTTAATATTTCAATTGATTGTATCATATTATAAAACAATCATTTTATTGAAGTGATTTTTTATTCACCTCACCTCACCACCTTATTTATGTATACAAAATGTATATGTATATATATTTTAACCTTAAAATTATGTATACATATATATATGAATATATTTATGTACATATTATTATATGTGAATGTAGATTTGTGACGAAAAGTAAAAACTGCTTAAGTGAAATTAAATTAAAAATTGAATAATTATTTGATATAAAATACCTTGTATATATATAGAGCCCCAAAGATGGGTCATTAGAATAAAAGGGATTGGTCAAAAACCAAAGGTACTAATAATAATAATTACTAATAATAACTGAAATATGGTAATAAATCGAAAATATATAAATACGAATTTTACCGTTTTCCGAAATTGAAATTGCTCGGGAATTTGCCATACAACTTCTAATATCTGCCAAGAATATTTCAAAGGCCAGAGCCGTAGCAAACCGTCAAAATTTGTATTCTGTTATTCTATCGAAAATTCTGTTATTCTATCGAAATTTGTATTCTGTTATCCTTTTATCGTTTTTTGAATTTGGGACTAGCAGGGGTAGCTGTCATACAACTTCAAATATCCGGAAAGAATGTTTTAAACGCCAAATGCGTAGCACAACTCAAAAAAAAATTTTATTCTATCGAAAATAAATTAATATGCCTTTTACCGTTTTCTGAAATTGGGACTGGCTCGGGTATTTGTCTTTTAACGGATAGCTTTTAATATACGTCAAGAATGTTTCAAAGGTCAGAGGCCGTAGCAGACCTCAACATTTGTATTCTGTTATTCTATCGAAAATAACCAAACATGCTTTTTTACCGTTTTCTGAAATTGAAACTGGCTCGGGTAGTTTTCATATAACTTTTAATATCTGCCAAGAATGTTTCAAAGCCAGAGGTAGACTTCAACATTTGTATCCTGTTATTCTATAGAAAATAAATTATTATGCATATGTTTTTTTATTTTTTTTTTTTAAATTGGAGCTGATTCTGTTATCTGCCATAACAACTCCATATTTTAAAATGTAAAGGTGTAACAGACCAGAAAATTTGTAACCTAGTACTCGTCTATTAAAATTAAAATAGTTTATTTATTTATTCATAGCTTCTGCAGATTGTATGTCAGAGTTGGATTACGATTTCCAATGTGGAAATACATCGGAGGGAATTTCATTTTACTTTTGGGACACGAATTTTTATAGCTTGTTTTATGACATATTAGCAATTCGATAAATTAGTAGTATGAATTCGCCGGTTTCCTGGGTTAGTTTTGAAATTGTTTAGGCCAGCAAACAACGCTGTTATTTCTCCTCGTTATGTGTCCAGAACTTAATATATAGTTCTTAATAAACTCTGTCGGTATTCTAGACAAATGCCTTCTTGTACGTAATTCAGATTTATTCTATTCACTTAGGCTTCCGATAGTACATCCACCACCATATTTGTCGACCTCATTTACAAAGATTTTGTTTTTAAACTGATAAATATTGGTTTATATTTTTTTTTGCAATCCAACTTGGGTTGTATTGTATAATTTATAGATATTTAGCAGGTCCTAGGGAGCAAATTACGTTTTAGCCCGAATCAAAAAATCTAAGCATCTTGCGCCATTTCTGGCAATATCAAAGATATGGTCATTCAATATAATTTTTTTATTAACATGCATGTGCAGGATGCGTTCACCATCGAATAATACTCTAGGGTTAAATGGAGTAATTTTGCACGAGACTAGGTATAGCTCTGAGTTTTAGAGGTGTTAAACTCAACTCTATTACTTTTTCCCCAGTCGAAAATAATTGCAAAGTCATGGTTGAGTGCACTGACCATCATGTTATACGCTTAGTATTAGTGACTGCTATTTTAGCATATAATTTTCGAAGGATGCTCCTATTGTGTTACAGTTATATAGGATAAATCCAATTTACATATTTTTTTTCAGATTAGATTTTAGATTTTTATTTGATTTTAAGATTCGATTTTTTTAGATAGAAGATGCTGTAAACATTTTATTTGGATTCGTTAAAAATTATTCAAAACAAATAAATAAGCATAGATTTATGTTATGTCCGCACTATACCTCACGAATGGGTTACAGAACAATGATGATAATGAAATTTATTTTAGCTAAAGCTAAACTATTGATATTTTTGCTTTGATTTTGTTTTTTTGTATATAAAACTTATAATAACTTGTATTAAATACTCAACACCAGCTCTAATCAGCTCTTATGAGATCATGAATAAATAAATGAATAAATTTTGATGTTTGTAGCACAGTTGGTTTTTGAAATACTCAAAATGGGTGCTGGGAGTTGTATGACAGCTACCCGAATCTGTACTTTTATACCGAATCCGGTTCCTTTCAATAATAGTGTTCAAAATTTCAGATCTATGTGGAACACTCCGGTACATGCTATACTTATAAAAGACAAAGTTTAATTGTTTGTTTGTTTTGTCACTATACATGCCCACAGTTCGAAAGATAGATTAATTAAATTATTATGATTGAATGATGACAGTGATTATTAAAAATTTAATGTTCTATGAATATACTGCGACAACCCAGCTTCTGGACAATACAATGATAAACGATAGATGATTTAAAAAAGCAATAAAGCAAATATACCGGGCATCTAAAAGAAGAAAAATCTTTTGAGTTAGTTTAGCTTAAATTAAAAAAATAATCATAACTCTGCATATCACATATATGTGTACTAAAAACTGTACCAAAAATTTGATGGACATTCTTGGACGCAATTAATATTCAAAATTAAATTAAAATGACAACGAAATTGCTTACGTGAGTTCTATTGGACTGTATTGCAAAGCGAAATATTGCTGGGCTTAGTCAATTCAAATCCCATACACAATGTAAAGCTTACAATAAAATTGAGCTATGATATTATAAAGACGAAGCTACTCTACAATAGATATAGTTTTATAGATATATCATAAATTATAAAGAAAAAAAAAACTATTGTAGGTATGTAATTATGCATGACAAGTCGCTGTGTAAAAGCCACAGTTAGAATGTTCATCCCATAGATTTGAAATTAAAAAAAAAAGCTAAGCTACACTCATTGTATATTTTTGAATATTTCCACCAAGCTATACGAACAACAAATTAATAAAACATAAATTTAATTTATGGCCCGACCAAAACCAAGGAGTTTGATGGACCCATCATATAACTCTAATTAAATTAAATTTTAATCTAAAGTTCAAGTACAAATTCACTTTCAATATTTTTTATAATTCCATTTCCTAAAAAATCAAAATTTTCGATTTAAGCCGTTATCTCTTTTAACCCACATCAAAATTACAATTTATTATGAGCATTCTAACCACATATATTCATACAATTCAATATGAATGTGGGTATATATGAATTTTTTTTTTTTTTTGCATTTATT